>WHVD01000072.1:0-435134 GCA_015178975.1 Hysterangium stoloniferum
TTTCAAATTTGACATCCTTCTGCTCCTCCTATTGTTTGTGGCTGCTTCCAGATAGTCAGGCAATATTCAAGGTGAATTCCATTTTTGATATTTATTGTGCACTTTTTAACAACCAAACAGTTTATATCAGTGTATTTCTTACATTTTCCTTGGCCTCCCGATTTTGCTACACACTATTTGCATTTCACATTCCCTCTCTCCCTCCCTCCCAATTCAGCTGATCTATCATTATGGATCCCCCTCGAACACCTGAACGCCATCGCCAGCAGGAGCGAGATGAGGAGCGTAGGCAGCGTTTGCAAATGACCTCTCCAACTGTCCGCCGTGAACGTTCTAATGTGCAGAATCAGTTACATGCTATCCCACCACCTTCTCAACCATTCCGACAACCTCCAGTGGGTGCAGGCCCATCTCAACCTCCAGTGAGGGCAGGCCTATCTCAACCTCCAGTGAGGCAGGCCCATCTCAACCTCAGTGAGCAGGCCCATCTCATGATGATCCATTTTTGGTTCCTGGACATCCTGCGGTCTTGCCTTACCATGGTAGAAATCCTTCTGTACCCCAGCATGTACCTCTTGCCACCATTGCAGCCTCCACAGAATCCACATAGACCTGGACCTGCAAATCATGGGTGTGCCACCCCCACTTGGCTCTGCTGCAGTAGCTGCCATGCGTGCTCAGGCTGAAGCTCTACAAGCAGCTTTGCAACCTTCTCGGCGTACACGTGTAAATGCAAATATACCTCAACAACCACAGGCACAAGTACCTATTTTGCAATTAGCACCACCACAACACCACCACCAACCTCTGCACCCATTACCACTTATTCAGCATGGTCAGCCAGCAGCAAATGCAGCTGCACAGGTTCCACCTCCTGTTATGCCTCCACCTCCTGCTATGCCTCCACCTCCAGCCATTCTACAGCCAGCAGCCAATGCAGCTGCACAACCACAGCTACAATGGGTTCCACCTCCTGTTATGCCTCCACCTCCTGCCATTCTACAGCCTGCAGCCATACCTCCACCTCCTGTTGCACAATTACCCATTGGACGGCAACCGGTTGTGGAGGCCAGGTTTCCAAGACATGACTTGGGGCATATGAACATACAGTGTCCAGACTGTGGAGCCTTTCACTGGATAGATGAGCGTCTGGCAAATAGCTCCAAGATACATCCAAAATTTGGTAAGTGCTGCAAGCAAGGAAAGGTGGCCCTCCCAATACTTGAGCCAGTCCCTCATACTTTAAGGTCTCTCCTTGAGGATAATACAGACAATGGCAAAGAATTTCGGAAAAATATTCGGGCATATAATAATGCATTTGCATTTACATCACTTGGTGTCAATTTGGATGAGTCTGTCTTGCAAGGTGGTGGTGGCCCATATGTCTTCAAAATTCATGGTGAATTGTATCAACCAACATGGTGCCTTGATTCCTTACACAGAAGGTGTATCACGTAGTTATGCTCAGCTTTACATCCATGATCCTGCATTGGCACAGGAGGATGGATTGAGGCAGGCATTGCAGCAAAGGCAGAATCACAGGGCAAATCAAAACTTGAACAACCAAACCTTTTCTGACCTCCAGGATATGATGGAGCAATATAATCCCTTTATAGAACTCTATCGCCAGGCACATGAACGATTGAGGACACAGGCAGAGACTCCAAGGTTGCATGTTAGACTGAGCTACAAGGCTTTAATGATCCACAACGGTACAACCTTCCAACTGGTGATGAACTTGCAGTCATTCTCCCTGGAGAGGGTGACACAGGTCATGGTGATCCAAGGGATATTATTGTTCAGAGAAGGGGTGGCCAGTTCCATCGTGTGCATGATGCACAAGCCATTTATACACCCCTTCACTATGTCATGCTCTTCCCCAGGGGTGAGCGTGGTTGGTCATGGGACATTCCCTATGCAAATCAAAATTGGCAGCCCCAGCCTGGACAGCAGGATGAAGAAGGTGAAGATGAAGATAAAAGTCGTAAAGTGACCCAATGTGAATATTATGCCTATCGCCTATTTCCCAGAGCAAATGAAGCCATGACCATTTTTTATGCACAAAAGCTATTCCAGCAGTATATTGTCAATGCCTGGGCCATAACAGAGCAGCGCAGATTGAGATTTCTGAGAGATAATCAACCAAGGTTACGTGCAGAACTCTACAACCAGGTGGTTGATGCATTTACAAATCAGGATGTCAATACAGATGCTAATAATATTGGTCAGAGGGTGATACTACCTTCTTCATTTACTGGGGGTTCAAGGGATATGAGGCAAAGTCTACAGAATTCATTTGCAATTGCACGCAAGTATGGCAATGCCAGCTGCTTCATCACTATGACTGCCAATCCCAATTGGGAGGAGGTCACCCGTGAATTGCTTCCTGGCCAGACCCCTGCTGATCGGCCTGATTTGGTGTCCCGTGTCTTTGCTGCCAAGAAGGCTAAGTTACTCAAGATGATCACAGAAGATCACATCTTTGGTAGAACAGTAGCTCATATCCATGTTATTGAATTCCAAAAGCGTGGTCTTCCACACATGCACTGCCTCATATGGTTTGATGACCAGAATAAGCCAAGGACACCAGAAGATGTCGACTCAATGGTCTCTGCCTGTTTTCCAGATCCTGAAACACATCCCAGACTATTTAATTTAGTAGGACAACTTATGACCCATGGTCCCTGTGGAACTGATCATCCAAATGCTGCCTGTATGGTAGATAAGAAATGTAGTAAACACTATCCAAAGGAGTGGTGTGAAGCCACCATTGTCAATGAGGAAGGCTATCTAACATGCCGTCGCCCTAACAATGGAAGGGTTTATCAAACTCCCAAGTTTACATATGACAACAGACATGTTGTCCCTTATTCCCCTATTTTGATTCTCACCTTTGAATGCCACATCAATGTCGAGTTGACCTTTACCAATAGGTCAATGAAGTACATGCATAAATATTGTTACAAGGGCCATGATCGTACAACTATGGAATTTGGAACAACACCAGATGAGATTCAACAGTACCTTGATGCACGTTATGTCAGTGCACATGAGTCTGTCTGGCGATTAATGCGCAATGAACTCCACACCCAGGTTCCTGCAGTAATGGCACTTCGTGTCCATCTCCCTGGGGAAAACACTGTAGTTTTTGATGGTGATCAAGGTCCTGCTGAGGCTTTGCAAAGGGCAGAGCATTCAGGCACAACTCTCATGGCTTATTTTGAGGCTAATGCTAAGGATCTCATTGGATATAATGGACAGCATGCCAAGGATACATTTTATATGGACTTTCCTGAGTATTTCACATATGTACCCAAGACTAAATCATGGAAGCCACGTCAACGTGGCTTTTCCATAGGGCGTATTCATTTTGTTAATATTGCCAGTGGGGAAAGATTCCACCTCCGTACATTGCTCACTGTTGTCAAAGGTGCCACCTCATTTGAACAGCTCAGGACCTTTCAGGGTGAGACTTATCCCACATTTCAGCAAGCCTGTGTTGCACATGGTTTGCTTGAAGATGACCGCCAGTGGCACATGTGCCTCACAGAAGCCAGTCGCATAGAGTCTGGGTTTCAACTTCGCAGATTGTTTGCTATCATTTTGACTATGTCCTCCCCTGCACAACCCCATGAACTCTGGAATGACTTTAAAGTATTTCTTTGTGATGATTTGGAGTTCATACTCCAGCAAACACATGGCATTGATAATCCATCACCAAACCAAGTTTATGACTTTGGTCTCTATGAAATTGATAAGATCCTACGCTATTCTGGAAAGTCCCTCTCACACTATCCAACCATGCCAAACTGCACTGACGTTTGGGATGGTATTCTTGGCAACCGTCTCATTAAGGAGCAAAAGAATTATAATGTTGCACATGAGCTTGCCAGTGCCCAAGCCAATCTTGAAAAGTGCAATCCTGAACAACGAGCTGCCTTTGAGACTATCATGAAGGCAGTGGATGAGCAGCAGCAGGGCAAATTGTTTTTTGTGAATGGTCCAGGTGGCACTGGCAAGTCCTTTGTATGGAATACTTTGGCACATGCATGTAGGGCCAAGGGCTACATTGTGCTTTGTGTGGCATCTTCTGGAATTGCATCAATGATTCTCAAGGGTGGTCGCACTTCTCACAGTACATTTTCAATCCCTGTTCCCTGTGAGAAGGATGCTCTATGTCATATCAAAAAGGGTTCAGAAAAAGCAGAGCTCATGAAGAATGTCCGACTGATTATCTGGGATGAAGTTCCAATGCAGTCACGTTTCACATGTGAGGCAGTTGACAGAACTCTGAGGGATTTATTATACAAGGAGGATCTTCCCTTTGGAGGGATTCCTGTTGCCTGGGGAGGTGACTTCCAGCAGACTTTGCCTGTTGTACCAAAGGGTTCAAAAGAACAGATCATTGGACAATGTATCCAGAAATCAGAACTCTGGAAGCATATCAAGGTACTCTTCTTGAAAAAGAATATGCGGGTGGACCAGGATGATCCAGACAGTCAACAGTTTGCTCAGTGGCTATTAGATATAGGCCATGGAAAGGATTTACCTTTGGATCATACAATGGATATCCCTCCTCATATGATCTGTGGTCCAGAAATGTCAGATCTAATTGCTGAGATATATCCAGACATCCATGTGGATAGAGACCAAAGAGATTGGCAAGATGAAGACTTCTTAGACCGGGCAATTCTGTGTCCAAGGAATTCAGAGGTTGATGAGATTAATTCAGAACTTCTGAATAAATTCCCTGGGGAGAGTCGGGTATACCACAGTGCTGATACTGCAGAGGGAGACAGTGAGACAGAGATGTATCCTGTAGAGTATTTGAACAGCCTGAATTTTGGTGGAATCTCACCGAGTCGACTTGAGGTGAAGCCAGGAGTGCCATTGATGCTATTACGGAACATAGATCCACAGAGGGGGCTTTTCAATGGGACACGGTTGCGATTGGTGAAAATGGAAAATCATTTGCTTCAAGTGCGGATCCTAACTGGACCATGTACTGGAAAAATGGCATTTCTTTCACGGATCAAAATAATTACAAATGATGATCAACTGCCATTTAAACTGCATCGTATTCAGTTTCCAGTGTGGTTGGCATTTGCAATGACGATTAACAAGTCACAGGGACAGTCTTTGAAAGTGGTGGGAATAGATTTGAGAATGGCAGTGTTTGGACATGGGCAATTGTATGTGGGACTTTCAAGGGGAAGAAGTTGGAATAGGATAAAAATATTATTAAAAGAGACGAAGAGAACAGCAAATATAGTGTACAAAGATGTATTATTAGATTGAAGTTTTAATGTATTTTGATTGATTGTTCTAACTTTTCTAACTTCTAACAGTGATTGTGATATGTAAATACTTATAAATGCTCAGAAATACTTAGAAGTGCTGAGAAATACTTAAGAGTCATGGACGCGGGGGGGTTTGGGGGGCGAAGCCCCCCAACAAGCCGGAGCCCGCAGCGAAGTTGGGGGGCAGGTCGCGAAGTGACCGCCCCGCAGTGTAGCAAGGGTTCCCAGGCTTGTACTTTTGTAAATTCACTGAACCTACATATAAAAAACATAAGTCAGTCTCCTTTTGGAACCTTGCTGAATACTTACTCATGGATCAATAATAACATCCTTAAACACTACATTTTCAGTCATATCACTGTCATGGAGTAGGATTTTCACTCTTCCCCAATTTGTCCCTCTTGAAACACCAACATAAAACTGTCCATGTGAGAACACAGGACTATGCAGATCCAATCAACTAATTTCAAATATTGACCCTGTGACTTATTGATGGCCATATAAAATGCTAGCCTGACTGGAAACTGGTGAAAATGCAGTTCAAATGGCACTTGTTTTGTAGTTGGAATAATTGTTATTCGAGGGATGAATGCCAGCTCTCCTGCTGAAGGTCCTGTAATGATCGTTACTTGAAGTACTCTGTGAATCATTTGTATTAACCACAGTCTTGTTCCATTACAGAGTCCTTGTCCTGGATCCAAGTTTCAAAGCAGCATCAATGGCACTCCAGGTTTCAAATGCAATTTACTTGGTGACAATCCTCCAAAGTTGATTGAGTTTAAGTACTCAGGAGGATATAATGTCTCATCCATCTTTGACACTGTCTGCACTGTGGTAGGTTTGCCCAATCCCTGGAAATTTTTCAAAGCATATCATTGACTTGATCTACATCTGAATTTCAAGGACAGAGAATGGCCCACTCCAAGAAAAACTCATCAGTAAGAACTTTAGGATTATGTATATTTGATAAATAGTTGAGACTAAATTATCCATTGTGTTGGTCCACATCACATGTGTTCAGGGACTTTAAACATATGATCAAGAGGCATGTCCTTTCCATGTCCAATATCCAAATGGCCACTGAGAAAAATCAGCACTCTCTTGATCAGTAGGATCTACATGCATATTCTCAGTCAAAAACAGAATCTTGACATTGTTCCAAAGGTAAGACCATGAGATACATGCACCAATAATATAATAATATCTTCTTTTGAACCTTTAGGAATGACAGGCAATGTCTGTTGAAAGTCACCACCCCATGCTACTGTAATGCCTCCAAAAGTAATATCCTTGTTCAGAATATCTCTAAGGCTCCAATCTACTGCCTCACAGTCAAAGCAATTCTGCATTGGAACCTCATCCCAAATAATAAGGCTGACCTCTTTCATCAGATTGGCCTTATCTTAGCCTTTCTTCATTGTACAGATAGATTTTTCATCAACTTCAAGGGGGAATTTGAAACATGCTGTGAGATGTCCACCCACCACTCAGAATAAGTGAAGCAATGCCAGAGGAGGCAACACAGAGTACAATGAGTCCTTTGCCTCTGCAGGCATGTGCCAAAGTATTCCAAACAAATGATTTTCCAGTACCCCCAGGTCCATTCAAAAAGAACAGCTTTCCATCTACTCCAGTTTCATGCCTTGCAATGACAGCATCCATAATTTGATTGTATGCAACCCTCTGGCTCTCATTCAACTTTTCAATATTTATATCTGCTTTTATTTGCTCAGTTGCCTGGTCATAAGCCCTTTGTTCATTGATGAATCAATTTCCCACTCTATCTTCCCATGGCTCTGTAAATTGAGGCATATGAGGGTACTCTGAGAGTGGTTTCCCACTTGTATGAAGAATGTCATCAAGCTTAAAGAGGCCAAAGTCATGGACTGTCTCATCATATGGCTCTGGTTGATTTGGTTGATGAAGATGTGTCTGAAGAAAGTATTTCAAGTCATAACAGATGTCTGCTTTGAATTCATGCCAGAGTGCAGCTGGATCAGAAGGAAAGCATTGGCTGATAATAGTAGCAAACAATCTCAATTGAGATCCAGTCTGCATAGCCTTAGCCCCTCAAAGACACAACTTCTATTCTTTATCATCTTCAAGTAGACCACATGCCATGCAGGCTGCTTGGAAGGAAGGATAGACCTGTCCTTCATAGGTCCTGAGATCTTCAAAAGAAGTTGCCCCCTTGACAACTGTGAGTAAAGTACATAAGAAGAACCTTGGGCCACTTGAGGGTCCTGCAAAATGAATACATCCAATGGCAAATCGCCTTTTCCTTGTACTCCATTTTCTGTTTCTTGAATTCCATGTGAAAAACTCTGGAAACTCAACATAGTGAAGTGAATTGGCTGTTCTACCATTAAGGCCTATTGTATTTTTAGAATTGGCCTCAAAGTATGCCATCAACTTGGTCTTGGAATGATGGGCAGCATCCAAAGCCTCTTCTGGACCCTCCATGCCATGAAAGATAACTGACTGTTGATTCTCCAAATGCACAGGGAGGGCTATGACAGCAGGAATTTGAGTATGTATCTCATTTTCCAAAATTCTCCAAAATGCTTTATGTGCACTGACATAGTGGGCATCAATATATTGTTGAATTTCATCCTTGTTCTTTCCAAACTTCATTGTTGTATGATCATGTCCTTTGTATATATACTTGTAAATATATTTAATGGAATGAACATTAAAAGTCATCTCAACATAGACATGACATTCCAGAATGAGAAGAAGGACAGCACAGTAAGGAACAACATTTCGATTGTCTAGCTCATGACCTCTGACTTTATGTTTTCTGCCATCATTTCTATGGCAGTACTTTGAATAGCCATCTTAATTTATACTTGTAGATTCACAAAAGGGCTTGGGAAAATGCTTTGTGCATTTGTTATCTTTGATACATTTTTCACCACATACATGAGTCATGAGCTCAGATACCAACTTGTACAGCTTTGGGTGCTCTTCTTGATCTGGAAACTCTGCAGATATCATAGAATCAACTTCTGCAGGAGTCTGAAGTTTTGACCCCTCTTCAAACCATATGAGCAAATGCATATGAGGGAGTCCAGACTTCTGAAATTCAATGGTATGGACATGGGCAACTGATTTTCCAATGACATTCTTCTTCATAATCAGGTTAAGTAAGTGTGCCTTTTTCAATATAAAAGCACTTGACACTATATCTGGATGATTGGCTGCAGTTTGGCCTGGAAGAAGTGTTTCAGTTATTCCCCTCCATTTGGGGTTGGTTGTCATAGTAATAAACATGCTTGCATTGCCATATTTGCGTGATATAGCCAATGAATTTTGCAAATTTTCCATCATATCCTGACTGCTACCTTGACAGGTTGCAGGCAGTATAAATCTACTTCCAATTTCATTTGGCTCAAGTTGCTGGTTATTATCCTGTACTGTGAAGGCATCAACTACCTGATGGTACATTTCAGCTTATAAAGTGCCTTGATTGTGTCTTATCTATGATAGCCTGCTTTTCTCTGCTGCTGCCCATGCATCTACAATGTATTGCTGAAGCAGTTTTCCACCTCTCAGAATTGTTGTTGCTTCACCAATTCTTTGAAAGAGTCAATAAGCATAATAATTTATCTGGGAAATTTTTGTCTGCTTTTTCCTCTGTCTATCCTCTGTCACTTGTTCAGGTTCAAGTTCTTCAGTAATTCCCTGCACCTCATCCTGCTCTATAGCTGGCTCAGGAGGTGGTATAGCATCATCAACTGGAATATCTATTTGCTCAGGTGGGAGAGGTCACTTCAGGTTGAGGAATCACTACCTCTGGAAAGTCAGATAATATCTCCTCAGGAGCTGGTTCAAGGACTGGCTCTGGAGCAATCTCCTCAATTGCTGCTGGGGCTGGGGCTATCTCAGCAGGGAGTGGTTAATTTGCATAGGGAATATCCCAGCTCCAGCCTCACTCTCCTCTTGGAAAAAATAGTACATAATGGAGTGGAGGATATAAAGGATTAGTTTCAAAGATTCTTCTAAATCCTCCACCCTGATAATTAAGCACAATGTCCCTTCTATCAGTAGAAGTACCATCCCCTGGGAGAATGACTGCCAATTCATCCCCTGTTGGAATGTTGTATCGCCTTGGATCTGTATGAGCCTTATATGTATGTCAGCCTGAACTGGAGCTGAGGAGTGATTGGTTGGTCTCTCAGACATGTCATGGCTTGTTTATAGATGTGAAAAAAAGGATTAAATTCTAACATCATATCCTGTCATCCAGAAAGGGTTGTAGCATTTATTCTGTTGACCTGGTTATGTGCATACCTATGCTCTAATGCAACATCTGCTTCATAAAAGTAGAGCTGAGCATAGGAAGGAGTCTGACCCTCATTAGGAATCAGAGCACTGTGATTATGTCTAAGTTCCCCATGGAGCTTAAAGACATAAGGACCACATTCCCCATCAAGCAATGATCTGTCCATTGTAGCACCCAGGAAAGTAAATGCTAAAACAGAATTATATGCCTGGATATTTTGACAAAACTCTTTAGAATCAGCATCTTCAGGATTCTCTAGTAAATGACATAATGGTTGAGGAACATCTTCAAGTGTAGGTAATCTGATCTTTCCAGATAGACAACAATCTCCAATGTTATTAGAGGAATTGTGAAGGTGCAGGGTTCAGAGCAGCCTGAGCAAATAATGCTTCCACTGCTACCTGCCTACTTCAGCAGGAGGTTGCAATGGAGCAGGATTGTGTCCAGATGATAATGCAAGCTGTGGTCCATTTGCCAATTGGACAGATATATTAGCTATAGCAGTGCCAGGAGTAACAGCAGGACCATTTATATTATGTGATGATCCAGCAATAGCAAATGGATTCTGCTGATTGATAGGCAGAGGATTGGCAGGATCATCTATATTATGTGATGATCCAGCAATAGCAAATTGATCCTGCTGATTTTTAGACAAAGGATTGGCAGTATGGGCCAAGAGAAATGGTACAGCAGCAGGAATAGCATGCTGCTGAGAAACACCATCATGTCTCAGGCAGTGGTGCTCAGCATGTGGGGTCATTACCAAATGCTGCTGATGGTCCTGAGCATGTACATTCTGCTGATTATGTTCAGGTGTAGAAGGTTCAGAAGGTAGATCCCTAAAATAGTGGATAGACTTACATTACTATGCAAGTTACCAATAGGCAAAAAAGTGAAACCTGACAATATTCAGTGAAAACCAAGTAACTATTAGGATAAACTGCAAGCTGGGGAATCACAGTTTGAGACTCTCTATCTAGGTACTAAGTAACTTAAATAGAGCGGTGTAGAATATAAACTGGTGATATAGCTGGGCTTCCAGTTGAGGTTTCTACCCCTCAACTGGACTAACTACATATATACTGTACTAGATGGTCTGTGCACTGATCTGCAAGACTATCTGCTCAGGAACTATCTAATAATAACTATCACATGATATTAACCAGTTGAATCTATACAGTTGCAACATGAGATATGAGGTCATAGCTAATTGTATATACTCATATTCTAACAGTAACCATAGAGAAGATTGTAAATATGCCTTTATAAAATGCCTTCTGAATTGCAGTTGAGGAACTCCAGCTATACTGAAGTGAATCAATGTGAACAAAGCCAAAAGAACCTAAAGTAGTCAAAAATAATCAAAAAAAAAATGCCAAAATATACAGATATCATTTAAACACTCACTTGGAATATTTCCAATATTCTTAGTCTAGTCCAAAAGCATCAGAGAGATAAAGTAGAACTTGGATAATGTTTTACTTACTTGAAGTGAGTAAAAAAACCCAAAAGGTGGAAGGATAATAGGAAAATGCATTTAAAAAAAAGGAATCATTATATAAGTGAATACACAACTCACTTCAAAATGTCCTGGATGTTGTAAGGATGTTGTGAAATGAAATACAGTAGGCAACAAAACCGTTCAGATGTTTCTTTGTTTTGAAAAGATCCTTTAGCATTAGCCCAAAGTAAATTCTAAAAATTCTGAATAAATTATGATAGATGCTCTAATATCACAAAATGTTGATTACATAACCATGATGTCATATGTCCATTTATGGCCATGCAATAATATCATGAGTGCAGCTTGTATATCCGAACAGTTTTGTTGCCAAGATTCACAGAGTAAAGAAGTGGTCTAAAAATATTCATGATCACATGACTTTACTTCCACAACCTAAAACCTGAACCTTAAACCCAAAAGTCACATGATTTGTTCATGTTCAAGTATATATATACAAGACCTTTTAACATGCTTGTCCCCACAGTTCACCATACACACTGTTCCCCCTATTATTTGTGAACACATCATTACTCTGTTCCTCTCTAATGTCTCTGGGCACTCTATTCATCAGACCACTGGTGTTAGCATTGGAACTATCTCAAAAATACACTTTAAATACTGTCCTGAGGCTCCCAAGTCCTCTGGTGGTTGTCCAACTAAACTTACTGTACATCTGCCAATATCAGCTATGCTAAGCATCTCATTTGCAGGCAGAAAGCTGATAATGCAGTGCAAGTTTCCAAGTCTCTTCAGGATGTCACAAATCAATCCCTTTCCTCCCAAACTGTTTGCAGTGCCTTATGCAAAGTTGGTGTAAGGCCTGTGGTGAAGAAGAAGTGCCTTTTCTGCAACAACCTCACAGAAGGGAGAGGCTATTGTGGGCAGAGAGACATCAGGAGTACACTCTGGAGGACAGGAAGAGAGTTGTATTCTCTGATGAGACCAAAATCAATCATCTTGGGTCAGATGGAAGGAAGTGGGTGTGGAAAAGGTGGGGGAGGGGTTGACTGATAGGCAGGTGGAGGGAACATTGAAGTTTGGTGGTGGTAGTGTGATGATGTGGGGTTGCATGCTTTGGGAAGGCATTGGATATGCCACTAGGATTGAAGGGAAGATGGATTCACAGCTTTACTGCTCTAGCTTGGAGGATGAACTTCAGCAATCCCTTGAGTTTTACAAGAAAACTCCATCTGATATCATCTTCCAGCATGATAATGGTCCAAAGCATACCAGCAAACTGGCTCAAAAGTGGTTTGATGACCATAGCTACAATGTCATGAAGTGGCCAGCAGTCTCCAGATCTAATATCTCTGGGGGCAGTTGAAAAGGAGGCTAGCTGACTATGAAACACCACCTAGTGGAGTGGAGGAGCTTTGGGAGTGCTGTCAAGTGGAATGGGAAAAGATACCAAAGGAGGTGTGTCAGAACTTGATAGAGAGTATGCCTAGAAGAGTAGAAGCTGTAATTAAGGCCAAGGGAGGGTACATATGTATACCAAGTACTAGTTTAGTATATAGGGTTTATAAATACAGGCAACAAAACCATTTGATGTACAAGCTTGGGAACAAAATCACATCTGAACTGAAACCGTCATTTCACTGTTGTACAATGCTCAATAAAAACCAAGTTTGACCACCTGAAAGTTGACGAACACATGTGATGTATAACGGAAGGTCAAATACATTAATTATTATCCCAAACACCCCACCCGAATCAAAGATACAGCAACAACAGCAGCTCAGAAGCTCAGACACAATGGAACTATAGCTGTATTGTTTTGTGTTGCCATCTGGCATATCAGATGAGGGTGTCAAGGAAAAAAGGAGGAACATGTGGCTGGGGATAGGACGGAGATGTTGGGAGGGTAGTCATAATCTGCTTAATCATGCTTTGCAAAACTGGAAAACTATTCAGACCAGATTGTCAAAAACCGGTGAGGTCCAAGAGTCACATCTATGGTGCAAATAGAGAGTTCAGAACAAATAGAGGATGGTAAAAAGCACCACCAAATAATACAACTATAGTTATGAGCTTCTGTTGTTCCTTTATAATTGATTCAGGATGGGCCATTGACAATAATAATTAATGTATTTGACCTTGCGGTATAAATCACGTGTTCGTCAAGTTTCATATAGGCAAAACATGAGCATCGTACGATGGTGGCATCACGTTTTCGGTTCAGACGTGATTTCGTTCCCGCACGAGCCACAAGCTCAAAAAAAGCCTTAATACCCAGTCGCACACAAGGATACACACCGTTCGAGGCCGAACTAAAATCAAGACCATACGCGACATATGATGGAGGGTATCGGGCACATGGTTGATCTCGTATCTTCTCACAGCCTCAGTATTCTGACATGCCGTTCGTATGATAGGAAGAACGACCACAGAAACTTCGGCTGACATCAAGTCAGGTCAGTGAACCTTGATCGGTTAGATCCGAGTGAGCCGCATGCAACAAATGCTCACCAAATTTTCGATGTTCACTCTCAGTGTCGGGACAATAGTCTATCGATGGCCACGGTGAGCTTCGGTAGGTTGTACAATTAATAGATTTGGTTGTACTTTTAATTATGTAGCACATGGAATACGTTGGGCATATATCTAAGGAGTTAAGCGGCATGTCTGTCAGCTTCCATGTACTCTCCCGTCGATACGCTCCCAGCCATCAACTGAAATATGTCAGCGAGGATCGTCACATCCGAGCTGTGCGGCCATGTCCGTATACCCTCTGTTTGGCGGAACCGTGAAGGCAACCGTGAAGGCAGGCTCGCACTCCGGGTGTTTCAACAGGTGGCTATGAATCATTTCCTCCCTATCGTCCGTCGCCTTATATATCTCCCCTACGCATGGTTCATTTGGACATATCCCGAGATGCGAGAGAGCAGTCCATAACTTCTGCGGAGTGTTTTGGAAACAAGCTTGATCCCACTCTGCGATGACTCTAGCCCGGAAGGCAAATATCTCGTTGGCGACGTGCTCTCGTGCCCAATGCTCCAATATCTGGCTTTCGCTTTGACCATTCAGAGCATACATACAAGAGTATTTCCTTCCGTCGGAAAGGAAGATACCGCCCCAGGGGCAATGAGGAGGAAATGAGGTTGGTGAGGGTTTGGCGGCCAGTTTGCATAATAACCGATGCAAGCCTTTGGGCCAAGGACCGCCATCACTGGGAGACATCAACGCGGATACCAGTTTGGTGGATGTGTTAGAAGGTACCGCGTTCGTTAGCTTGAAACACATTGCAGGCTCCACGGATTTGGCACTTGTGCATGCATTACGAGAAGAGTCTAGGCATAACATATGCATTTGAACTGATACTTTTCAGCTGCGACCCACGCTTATTCAAAAGGGTTTTTGTGCTTCAATACATTTCCATTGAAAAAATCTAGTATGGGATGCGAGATTGTCTAATTTCTACGATTGCTTGTATGGTCTTTGCATTTCGCCAAGGCAATTTTGAAGAGTACTAAACTAAAACCATTATTCCAGTGTTAGTCCAGTGTATGCAGTTGTAGTCACGTTCGATCTGTTTCGTCGCACAACGTTAATATTGTTTGCCGAATTCATGATCGATATGAAATAGTACATGGGAGATTTGCCTTAATGATTGAGCCATAATGTCGATACAATCGCATGAAGTAGATCTACTATGTACATTCGCGTACATTTCACTGATTCCCAGGAGGGAGTTAGGAGTGAGCGTATGATGTTATGGTGGTTGATGACAAGATAAGTAGACATAATAGTGTCTGCCTGGCATATCGACTATACCCAACAATCTTCAAGTTGCTGAGGTTTGTATTTTTCTCCTCGCGAGTGTCTTTTATACGTTCAAAGCCCAGTAGTAGATTCATGCATGAAACAAGCAGATATCTATGAATTACAAGTAAAGTGAAAAGAAGATGAGCTCCCAGCGTGTGCATTCAGTCGGAGTGTCTTAAAATCGAGGTTGAGATGTTTTTGTGTTTGTGAGCTCTAGTACATGTTTTACAATTCAAGGTGAAGCATGGAACGGTGTATCTCGAAACACTACCAAGGTCGGTCCCTAAACCTTATCATGCCATTTGCGAAAGAGGGCTAGAGGGGACGATAGCATTAAGATATTCCACAATGACTGCAGATCTTCGTCAAATTTGAGATCATCTTTCCAGAAGAATTGGATCACCCAAATAAGCGTGACCCCAAGGGCTAGAGTCACAAACGTGTCAGTAAGTGAGCTATGGCGGCACATATCATTTCACATACAGAGAGCTAGCGAGGCGAGGATTATTTCCGAATGTGTGCTGACGCCGGATTTGAAGACATACAGTAGTATCGCTGCAACGAACGACACCATAGCCCACATAAGGAGCGCGTATGGAAGGCTATACATGATGGCCAAAGGCTGCAAGTCCAAAAAGGATTTGGATTTTCTATAGAGAAATTCATCCTATGAAAGGGATCGTCAAAAAGTCTATCTGGGGCGCTCGAGGATCACTTACGTGTTGACGATTGAGTTTCTAATTGGTCAAATTAAGTCAGAAGACGTAACTGAAGCAATTAAATGATAGACCTTGTGTTTCTTAAAACAAAAGGTCACGTCAGATAATGGGATATAGCGATATAGAGCATCATTCCACGTACGCGCACATGCAGCAAGCCTATAACAATAGATGCTGTACTCAAAAGGGTAGATGCCATGCTACAAGTCACCGCGAGGTTTTCCTCTACAACCTGTTGGGTCGAATTGAAGACTGCCAAAAACCCCATATTCGCTTTCAATACACATGGGTTAGTCTTTTTACTACTGAGATGGACATTTGAAAGACGGTCACCAGTTAACAATACAGTGGCCTATCGAATATAAGTGGGAGTACTGCGGGTCGTAATTAGCTTGAACATACTTGAAGAATGATATCTCCCCAGCTTTCGCACAGCTGGCCCATGCACCTATGCCATCCGTCAGCGTAAAGGACTTTACCAGAGTACACCTCGCGCATGGTAGATAGCTGAACCGAGGGTGCATCGAATAATGCCAGAAAAGCCATCTTCATGAGTGGATGTGGCATACCCCACCCCTCGATTGCAATCTGTTTTCTGTGTAGTCTTGCCTCGGGCTCTCCATAGTAATTGAAAAAGCGAGCTTCATCTGACTCCAGTTTAATATGAACGAATAAATGGGAGCGACGGTTCACAACTTACATATTTGGGCCCATACTCTGCCTATCAACGCAATTTTAAGTAGTGATGCACATCGTTGAGGTTATAATTACCTATGACAGCGGTCCGAGCAAGTCCGTGGTATTCTATGATTCAAATATCAAGTAAGGTCAAATTGCGGTGTTTCGTACATGCACACACACCCTTTATGTTCTTCAAGCTCCAAAGAATGGTATCTACTGTTTGTCGATCATAAGGGCAGGTGTGCGTTGGGGAGGTTGTGATATCTTTTGTCCAAACCCTGTGAATAAGACTGTAGAACTGATCACACAAGATCTTACCAACAACGTTGAAGCTCAATGTGCTTATAAGCTCAGTTGACCATTTATCGGGGACAGTACGATGAGGGAAAGTACTCTTGATGACGCCAGTAAAGTTTCCGAATCTTTAATTCTGTTCATGTTTGTAACCATTCTAAATTGAAAGATGGGACGTCTCGAGAATGTACTTACGAAGATGATCGTATCCAGTAAACGAGTCCCTAAATGGATAATCGTCGTCGCCATCAGGGAGGTCATGGAGCCAAAAGATTGAAGTCCTCTCGTGATGTACGAAATAGTAGGAATCTTAATCCTTATCTTGGGCCATATCTACAGATACGACTAAGTCGACATCAGAACCATTAAAGTCCCCGTGATCCAGTGCATTCAACAACTCAAAGAGCAGCTGTACAAAATCCATGACACGAGTCGCCACGTCCTTCTCCCAGACATTGTTTTCTGTGATGACGGCAAAATTAGGCGATTCTGTCCACTGGGTTACAAAATAAGGTTGTCCCTCTGGATGGACATGCATTTCCCAACCCTGTGGGAGCATTGCATGTCTATGGTTATAACAGATCGAATTAGCACCGCGTTTAGGAGCAAAATGTCAATAGTGTTTACCTTCCACGAGTTAAGGAAGGGGGGCCGGCATGAATAGGTACACTGGCGGATGTTGGACTAGTTCTATTGTAAGCGTATATTGGTATAAACCAGTAATCAAACTTACCACTCGCGATCCGCATATCGTCGGCTCAATTCTGGATTTGAAGGTTTCGGCTTCGAGGCAAGGGACGTGGCGAACGTTGAACTAGCTGACGACCGTTGCGTTTCCTGTGAGTCACTCAAGTCGACTTCATCCGATTCTACTCCCTTCACCGGGCCGCTTCCCTTTTTTCCATGAGGGAGTGAACGAAGAAGGTGAAGCAACGAGGGTGGCGAGGGAGTCCGCTGTTGATCGACGTCCTCCAGTATTGATCTCAAGCCGGGGTCTTGGTGGGGGAGTGATGGCAGCGACACATGCAGAGGTCGAGGGCAAGCTCGGACATTGTGACGCCGAAGCACTGGAGGGGGATTCGACAAAGTTGGTAGTAGGCATGACACTTGCACAGATGACGGTGTCAGAAATACCATCTGCCAAATTTCTTTCCGGTCGATCTATATAGTCGGGGATCATCGGTTTAGCGTTGGCGGACACGAATGGTACCAGCAGTCGCCATAGACGGAGGATAACCCGCAAAAGCACTTGACTGCCTCTGAGCCCCTTAAAGAAGGACCAAAATCTCTGCCATATGTGCTTGAGTAGATACATATTGTCCGCGACAAAAAATCATCTGCTTCTACATCGATTTTATGGAATCCTATTGCTGTGCGGTGTGACAGCTGCCTCGTGTTATGGAAAACTCGTCTGAGCGCTCACTACCACAAGTATAGTAATCATTTGGTAACGATAAAAAAAAAGGCAAACTTTCTACTTTCCTCAGACGATTTATGTCAAGGTCGAAAGTTGATGTGCATTCCAGAAAAAAACTTAAAAATACAAGTTAATAGGACGATCCTTGCCATCTTCTAATCAAGATCACTGGCAGATGCGGTGTAGGTTTTCTCGCTTCTGGGACCAATATGGAGTACATCTGTTCTCATGGAAGTACTTACGTCTTGTTCGTCCCCGTGACTGTCGCATAAATTGACACTGCCTGCCAAGTGCTTAACATAGATTTAAATTAAAGCTCTTACGCGCCAGGCTGTGCGGCTTCTCGTTATCAAAACATTGGCAATACAAAGATGGTGGGTTATTCTACAAGTTTAGTCACTCCTCAACACTTAAAAAGAATCAAAATCAGCGTTCGGCCACTACAAAATATCTCAAGTCTATTACGCTGGATACAGCGAAACAGTACTTATTGCTCTTACGTTAAGGCCACACTCCTTTCTCAATCCCCACTTTTGTCCTGTTTTTGAATTTGCGGCTCTTGAGGAGTCATTCATGGTCACAGAGATTAGTTATTCGCATTACATAGTTCGATAATACTTGGGAAGTGTTTCCACTTATTGTCCTTTGTTGAAAATTTCTCAACTCCAGCCCACGCCATGGGATGTGTTGAAGACCGTTATGTCGACCTGGCGAACAGCCAGTGTGGCTCTCAGTTATTGTAATTTCCGTGCAAGGTGCATCGCTGTATACAAATTGAAGAACAGAGCAGGAGATCTGAATCTCGTGATAGTGCACTATTGTTTCCGAAATTTATGTTTTCGGCTGGAGATACGTGCATTTATGGTGGACTCCATGTTCCCTGTTATACAAGCAAATTAATAACCTTGCCTACTAAGCAGCTGGGTGGGACGGAGGACTTGAATTTCCAGAAATGTGGTTATCATCAGAAGCGTTGGCAGAACACTTAAATACAACTTAGATGACAATATTTACACGACTGGGGGCAGTCATATTAAAGCTCAAAAGCTGAAAAAATTATTCGATTGTCGGTCGAAGCCGAAATCATTATGTAAATAATTTTACCAGCTTTAAAGGGTCTAGTCTAGCGGTATAACAATTTCTTTTCAAAATGAGCTAGGACGAAATGTTTGAGTCTGTACTGTGATCATATAGCTTAATTTGCCATAGCGAGAATTGCATAATACCCGATGCCAGCATTTGGCCCAAGGGCCGCCGTCACCGGGCAACAACGACACCGATATCAAATTGGCGAATGTATTGCAGGGTACTATGTTCGGTAGTTTGAAGCAAATAGCAGGTTCTACGGATTGGGTACTTGCATACATTCCAAGAAGAGTCTCTAGGCACAAAATATGCATTTGAAATGATGTTTTTCTTTCTTACTTCAACCCACGTTTGTTAAATACTAAAAGAAGCCTTTGTGCTTCAATGCATTGTGATTTAAAAAATCAAGTATGGGACCTGAGATTGTCGAATATTAACAATTGCTTGTATGGCGTTTCGATGCTAGTTGTTATCTTAATTTCGAATTCCGAGGCAACTTCTTATAATTATCCCTGCTTTTCTCCATGAATATTTTCAAGAGTAATAAACTAAAACCGCTATCTATGTCAATCCTAGTCCAGGGCATGCAGCTGCGATCAGTAATAGCTCGTTCGATGGTTTCGACCGGTAATCTTCATCTCACAACATTTTTCTCTAAATTTATGACCGCTATCACACAGGTTTCACTAGCATATTGGAGATTTACCCTAATTATTGAGCCATAAAGTCGATACAATCGCATAGTGTTTACAATCGTAGATTTCGCTTAGTCCTAGAAAGTGAGCGTAGTGTTATAGCGTTTATAACTAGATAACTACAGAGATTCTTAGGCTCCTACCAACACACTGAATACAGAGAGTAGTTATCTGGCATATGAACCATACTCACATTTTTCCTGAGGTTTTTACTTTCCTTTCTACGAATGTCTTTCAGACCTTCAAACGCCGATGGTAGATCATAGAGATGAAAGGCTTCTAGAAGTATGTACACGCGAGGCTCCACGCTTTTGCATGACGCGTTTGCACTGGGCAGACAGATATCTATACATTATAGGTACAATGAAAGAAGATAAACTTCCAACGTGTACGTTCGCTCGGAGTGCCTTAAAATAGAAATTGAGATGTTTTGTGTTTTCTGCCAGCGTTCTAGCATATGTAATATCAAATAGTTACGATTGGTGAAACTTGGAATGGTATCTCTCGAAATACTAACAAGGTCGGTCCCTAACCCCTATCACACCATTTGCGAAAGAGGGATAGCGGGGACAATAGCATTAAGGTATTGCACAACGACTACAAATCTTCTTCCAAACCGAGATCATCTTGCCAGAAGTATCGGATGTCCCAAATAAGCATGGCCCCAAGGGCTAGAGTCACAAAGGTGTCAGTGAGTGAGCTATGGCGGCACATTATTCTTTCACATACCGAAAGCTAGCGAGCTGAGGATCATTTCCGAATGTGTGCTGAGGCCCGATTTGAAGACATACAGCAGTATCGCTGTAATGAACGACACCATAGCCCACATAAGGAGCGCGTATGGAAGACTATACAGGATGGCCAAAGGTTGTAAGTCCAAACAGGATTCGGATTTACTATAGAGAAAATCATCCTATGAAAGGTATCGTCAAAAACTCTATCTGGGGCGTTTGAGCATCACTACTAACACTGTCCGTTACTGGTAGACCCTTGAATTCCTAATCAATCAAATTAAGTCAGAAGACGTTACTCAAGCAATTAAGTGATAGACCTTGTGTTTCTTAAAACAAAACGTCTAGTTAGATAATGGAATATAGCAATGTAGAACATGATTCCACATACGCGTACATGGAGCAAGCCTATAACAATAGATGCTGTACTCAACAGGGTAGATGCCATGCTACAAGTTACCGCGAGGTTTTCCTCTACAACCTGTTGTGTCGAATTGAACACTGCCAAAAATCCCATATTCGCTTTCAATATGGTATTAGTTTTCTCGCTACTGAGACGGACATTTGAAAAACCCTCACCAGTAAGGAGTACTGTGGCCTATCATATATTAGTTGTAGAAGCACTGGGAATAATGACAAGTTTGTACACACCTGAAGAATTATATCGCCCCAGGTTTCACACAACCGGTCTATGCACTTCTTCCATCTTTCATTGTAAACGACTTTACCATAGTACACCTCGCGTAGGGTGGACAGCTGAACTGAGGGCGCATCGAATAATACCAGAAAAACCAACTTCATGAGTGGATGCGTAGCCCACCCCCCGACCGCAATCTGTGTTCTGTGTATTCTTGCCTCGAGCTCTCCGTAGTAATTGATAAAGCGAGCATTATCTAACTTCAGTTGAATATGAACGAATAACATGTAAGCGTTGGTTCCCAACTTACATATTTTGCTCCATGTTCTGCCTACCAACACAAATCTTAGTGATGATCATCGCTGAGCTTATAAGTACCTATGACAGCAGTCCGAACAAGCCCATCATCATCTATGAGTCAAAAACCAATTAAAGTTAAATCGCGGATCTCCACACATGCACACACACCTTTTATGTTCTTCAAGCTCCGAAGAATGGTATCTACTTCTTGTCGATCATAAGGGCATGTGTGCATTGCGGATGTTGTTATAGCTTTTGTTAGAAACCAGTGAATGACGCTGTAGAATTAATCACACAATATCTTACCAACCGCGTGGGAGCTCAATGTGGTTATAAGTTCAGTTAAACATTCGTCTGGAACCGTATGATGAGGAAAATATTCTTGATGAACCCAGTAAAGTTGCCGAAGTTTTAATTCTGTTTATATTTGTAACCATGCTAGCATGGAAATTGGAAGTTTGAAGAATGCGCTTACCAAGATGATCATCTCCGGTAAACGAGTCCTCAAATAAGTAATAAACCTCGTCATCGGAGAGGTCATGGACCCAAAAGATTGAAGTTGTGTCGTGATCTACGAAATAGTAGAAACCTTGGTCCTCATCTTGGCTTATAGATACGACTAATTCGACATCAGAACTTTTAAAGTCCTCGTGGTCCAGTGCATTAAGCGATTCAAAGAGCAACTGTACAAAGTCCATGATACGAGTTGTCACCTCCTTCTTCCAGATATTGATATCTGTGATGACAGGAAAGGGGTATTCTGTCCATTTTTTTATAAAATAAGGTCGTCCCTCGGGGTGGACATGCATTTCCCAACCGGGTGGGAGGAGTGCACGTCTAGTGTCATAGCGCATCGAATTAGCACGGCGATTAGGAGCAGAAGTGAATGGTGTTTACTTTCCACGTGTTGAGGAAAGGGGGCCAGCATGAAGAGGTGTACTAATGCATTTTGGACTAGTTTATTGTAAGCCTATATCAGTAGAAATCCGTCACTGGACTTACGCCTCGCGTTTCACATATCGTCGGTCTTGTCTTGGGATGATAGGTTTAAGCTTCAAGGAAGGGGACGTGCCGACAGCTGGAAGAGCTGACGACTGTTGCCCTTCCTGCCAGTCACCCAAGTCGATTTCAATACGCCCCTCCTCTTCACAGGTAGTGACGGGACCAGGCAGCTTCCGTTTTCTCCATGGGGAAGTGAACGAAAAAGGTGACGCAACGAGGGTAGCGAGCGAGTCCACTGTTGACGGAAGTCGTTCAGTATTGATCGCAAGTCGTGGTCTCGGTGAAGGAGTGACGGCGGGGACAGGTGCGGAAGTCGAGGGCAAGCTCGGACATTGTGGCGCCGAAGCACTTGAGGATTCAACAACGTTTGCAGCAGGCATGGCACTTGCACAAACGACGGTGTCAGAAATTCCATCTGTCAAAATTCTTTCTGTTCGATCTATATAGTCGAGGGTCGTCGGTTCGGCGGTGGCGGACCGGGATGGTTACCAGCAATCGCCATAGGCGCAGGCCTCCGAGTCCCTGAAGGAAGAACAAAGATCTCTGTCATGTGCTTGGATAGATCCATATTGTTTCTGACGAAAGCTGATTTACTTATGCATCTATGGAATCTGATTGCTGTACAGCGTGTGGCAGCTGCCCCGTGTTATGAAAGAGTCTAAGCGCACATAACCACAAGTATAGTAATAGTTTAGTGACGAAATGGCAAAATTTTTACTTTCAGATTAAGATTTATGTCAAGGAAGTTTGATGTGCATTCCAGAAAATACATAAAAATACGGGTTGATAGGACGATCCATGCCATCTTCTAATCAGAACCACTGGCAGATTTAGTATAAGTTTTCTCACTGTCTAGGCCAGATATAGAGTGCATCAATTCTCATGGAAGTACTTAGGTCTTGGCCCCATCAATGTTGCATAATCGACACTGCGTTCCAGGTGCTTAACACAAATCTAAGCTTCTATGCCCCAGGCTGTGTGGCTTCTCATTATTAAAATATTGGCAATACGACGAGGGTGGGTTTGTTTATCATATTTAACCACTGCCTCAACACAAAAGTGAATAAAAAGGAGCGTTCCGTCCTCTACACAACAGTAGATTTCAAGTCTGTTACCCTGATGTGGCGAAACAGTGCTTATCGCTATTACGTTAAGGCTACACCCCCTTCTCGATTCCCCGTCTTTGTCCTACTCTGGAAGTTTTGGAACGAGTCAGGACAGGGAAGGCCTCTGTTTGGGCATCCCATCACTGTCCCAGTGGTGGGATGTGCTGTTCGAATTTGGTTTGAACGCCAGGACTGAGTTATTTTTCTAAGCCTAAGAGATTTCGCAATATTTACAGAGATTATCACCCACCAGTGCTACTTGTCGACACAAGTTAGCAGTCATAGCCCGAATAAATAGATGGTGGCGGTAGGAAATCCTGGTATATATATGTAAATAACAAAGGCAATAAACCATCAAAAATGGCGAAATGAGCGGTGCTTTATACTTTCAATATCAGAATTTTTACAGTTGTTCCTGATACGCAGAATGTGGTTAGAATACAAGCATGGTGTATCAATGCATGTCTCTTTATCGATAAAAGACTATGCCATCTGAGGTGCACGGTCTAGGTTTTTCACACCATTGACGGATGGGGACGATGGGAGAAAATGATCTTAAACTACCACAAAACCACTGAATGTCATAACATTATACATACCAGAAGCCAATGTTCCACACCAGGCCTAAATATAGATTAATAGTATCTTTGAAAATCATACCCCGAAGGATCACATCTTCCACCTTTGAATCAGTCGACTCAAAAGGTTTTACCATTCAGCCGTGTAAAGGAACTTGACCACCGTATAGCTTGTGAAAAGTGGTGAGTTGGGTCGCAGGCGCATAAAACAACACCAGAGAAGACAACCCCCATAATTGGATCCAGCATAGCCCAATTGTCTGTTATTTGAATCCTGTACAACCGTGCGTGCGGCTCTTCATGATAATTAATAAAGCGAGCCTTGTCTGAAACCAATTTCATCTTAGGTGACGAGAAGGGTGCTGATGCTTGACTTACATACTTTGGACCTTTTCTTCCTATTATCAAAGTACTAGCCTTACCACTGTAGTGAAAACACAACGAACTTATACGAGCTTGCCCATAACAAAATTTCGAATGAGGCCGTGGTTCTGTCCTGTACACTCAAGACACAAAGAAGGTTCAACCTGAGCGGGGATGTCGAGGTGTCACTTGTAACTATGTCTATTATTTGGAAAATAAGTGTACTTTTCTGTTATGCAATTCCTTGCCTATATAATTAAAGCTCAATGTACTTATAAGCCCATCCATCAATGCTTTTGGGACATTATAATCCGAAAAAATTTATTCGTGAAGCCAATAAAAGTAAAGAAGGTTAAGTCCTATATGCATCTGTAAGAAAACTCGCCTCAACATAATTTCAAAAGAAATAAAATATCAAAATTCTGCTTCACGAAGATGATCAAATCCATCCAGAAAGACAATTTCGCCATTCATACCTCCGACGAGCCAAAACATTACAGTACATTCATGATGTACAAATAATATAAATTACTACCATTTTCATCCCCACCAACAGACGTGCCCTAGTGGATGCATTGGTCTCGAGGTCTTCCAGTAATGGTGACGCCATAGTTCTTTCCTGCCACATAGAATGAATCGCTTAACCGGATTCGGGTCCAAGCCTTTTGGGTACTTTTGGGGGAGTAGACATTAGATGTGGCAGGAAGAAAATGTGGTGATGTCGCGTACGCGCATGTCACACTCTGTCACGGTTCATGATGACGATATTCAGCTCTAGAATATTCAGCGGTGCTATTTAGTGCAAGCCAAACATATATATTCCAGCTGATAAGCTTATAATGTAGCTAAATTTACCTCTTTCTAGGGATGCTCCAGGTACCCTTTCTAATTCCCTGATGTCGCCACAATCGGCAAATAATCTGTAACGGCCATGGAGCGTATCTCCTGCGGGATGTAAAAATTATTTGCCACGTATACTCGACGAGGTGCAGCATTTCAGTGAAGGTAGTCATGACTGACTCATGGGCTTCAGGGGATTCAAGATACTTGCGTGACTTGAATGCGTTTGAATAGGCGCTTACAGATAATAGTGAAATCCTTGCCAACAAACACACAGCAATTAATTGTGGTGAATCTAGCATCATATGTCGCCTCATGAATGCTTATTACCAACACCTATTCAACTGTTACTAACTCCAGCGTTTCACGGCGTCGTGATCGCAACTTTGTGCCCGCAGGTATATTATCGATTATAATATTCCTTTATTTCTCCTAAATATAGTTTTCAATCTTTCAAGGCTTACCCCGTTTTACGGAATGATTACTCAGAGACCCCTACAATACGCCCGAAATATCGCATCAACCTTACGTGTTGATCTATGCACTGCGTATCTGGCACGACGGTCGGTACATGGCGCCGTCCCGTGCCGCAGCCCTCGATGGTGGCATTCCGAAAAACCTTGGGCCTCCCCTTCTGAGCGGATTTTGGCACACAGGCGTTAGTCAAAGATTATAAGCACTCGGTATTTCATTCCTGGATTTTAGGTTTATAGTTTGGGAGTATCTGCCCGATTTGGCCATATATAACATTTTCCCACTCCTGATGTTGACGCAGAGTCCTATAACATCGCAGAATGTGTTGCTGCGCGATGGCGACGAGTAGTAAATCCCGCGAGTAATTTATGGCATTCGAAGGCGTTCAAAAATACCCGAGGATAATAATATGTTTTCCCAATTTCTACCTTCCTACCCGAAACTGATCCCGATGGTAGTTCTGCTCCTGGGAAGGCATGCTAATCAAGCCACATTTGTAATAGTGATTTTTATAAATATACAGACCCAAACATAAAGATAAAGATGAAAATCTTGCCGGAGCGCGCACGATTCCATGTTCAAGCGTATGATGATGATCATACAGGTGCGAAATCACATGTCTGCCCGCTTGTGTCTTATTTTCCCCCAGGTGTCTAATAATATGATTTCGAGAACTGGAAGATAGTTATCTATGCTAGGGGAGACATCATCCATGGCGCGTTTCATCTGCGTCGATGGTGATCTCGGACTCCGGGGCGTGGGGGTGTTATTCAGCATGCTTTCTTGGCAACACATCTGATAAGTTCTTACTTTCCGACTTTTAATGTTCAAGTGCGGAATTAGATGCGTCAGCTGGAGAACGTTGACCAGTACTGAGTGCAAAGTCCGCAGTCCCAGTCGAACAGCGGAACATATTGTTCTCCGGCTGACATCAGTCTTGGACTGAGCGGAGATTTGCTGCATAATCGATCGTGGGCGTAGTTCTTGGGTTTACTTCGGTGTGTGAATTTATTGGCAAAGAAGTAAGAATGCCACTGGATTACCAAGTGAATCTATCTCATAAGAGAGTTGTTTAAGTTCAACTTTGCCAAGTTTATGCAATGCTGTGCTGGATGATTTAATTAACTTCCTTTTATTAAATGTCAAAAGAAGATTTACGTTCTTGATTAAGAGGCCATCTAGTCCGTCCCTGGGGAGCCAGGGGAAAGTCAAGCCACTCCGCCAAATTGAACTCGATCGTTGACTCGAGATGCCGGCAGACGGTGATGCCCGAGATTGCCCTCAACTTCAATGGAACGCCGCCCGAGTCCCCACTATTTAAGAAGTTAGTAAGTAAGACATTGATGAGAGAAGGGGACTTGTTTGCTTCAAGGGGAGATCGGAGTCATTGTAGCTATGGCTCATGATAGGGAGGAATACTATGGTTCTTTGAGGGTACTCCAGTTGTGTATCCTTTGTAAATATTTCCTTCGCTAGAACTTGAATGCATGCATGATATAATAAACTTACAAAGCACGTCTAGGAGCCGGTAATGTAGCTTACCACGAGGAATGAAAGAGAGGGAATCGAAGATAACCATGCCCCCTGGTTTTAACCAGAATGCCCTAATGTACAAGAACATGTAGGAGTAAATATGATACAAAAGTCGGTATTTTCAAGATCAACGCTGAAGGGATGGATCCATGTACTCAAGAGTGCGCCTACCAAGTAGCACTCGATACCTCTACCTCATACTGTGTATGTAGCAAAATGGATGTGCTCCTTTGATTCTGTAATGGGGGATAAGTACACGATGCAAAGCTAATCGTAAACTTTGCTTCGAGAGAATAACAAGAGGAGATCACTTTAGGTGCTCCACCCAAGCATGATAAATCTAATTCGGGCGATTGATCGGCAAAGACCATTATTATTAATGCATTGAGTCATAATATGGAGGTCGAATAGGAGAGACGCTCAGGGCCGGACTCGGAACCGTAGTGGAGTCAGAAAATCACACAGTACTGGATCCAGTTCATAATACATGTAAAGGGCAACAAATTTAATATATAATCTTTACACGTAAAGTTCAAGTTGATAGTATGTGTCTAAGGTACTGCCTAAAGTCGATAAATCGACGTTTAATCATCATAAGTGCTTCGTTGATTAGTATCAATTTCTCCATAATGAGTGTCCAAAGGTGTCTAAGTTGAGGAAAGAATATACCAATCATAATAGTTCCTGACCACTAGCCAGAATAATGATGCGAACTGAGACACAACGACGTACGTACATGTCAATTGACCTCAGTTGTAATCCCCCAACAACTACAGCTTGAACTCAAGTTCAAATACAATAGTCATAAGGTTCAGCTTAAGTGATACGTCAAGTGACCGTCGAACCCGGCGATAGATTTCACCTGCGACTCGACATTTGCAGATTGATGAGCGGTCAATGATAGCACGTATGATAACTCGAAGAGCAGAACAAGAACAAGAAGCGGCACAATCCTAACATATATAGTACGTCATCAGGCGTAGGCTATGCAGTCTAGAACTATGCAATCGTGTGGGGTTATGAATCTATCTCAGTTTTCAGGCTGTACAAACGAGTAATTAAAGTGGCATTGAGATGATCATCCAATCATATTGCAAGGTACTGAGACTGTCCGGCTGTCGCCCACCACGCAGCATCGGCGGTGTTTGGCACGAACTGATGATTAAATCCAAGCTTAATTAAGCTTAGGCTGAGGATCAAGATCAATGATACCGTATCCACTTTTGTCCTCTGGTTGTTAGTTTACGCGGTAAGCCATGATTTGGAACAAATTACATGTATGGTGGTCACTTAGCTATAGTTCGACTCTTTACCGAAAATTATGAAGATATCGGGAATCGGGCATCGCCTCAAACTAAGCGCCCTTGCTTAGATTTGGTATAAATACCAGGTACAAAACTCACACTGTGGCGACCTTGTTCTCGTGTAGCAGCAACTTCCCATATAACACAACACATTATCATTATTTAGTGTTGCCATCCACATTCCACAATCACAAAACAGATAAGTTCTGTCGCAAGCAAACTCAACGCCTTCTCCCTCGAAATGAACCCATACCAATACTCCGGTGCTTACTACCAACCACAACTTCCCGGCGGGTATCCCCCGGTGTACTGGCATCCAGCGTATCCACCTGCAGGTTATGTTCCTGCTGCACTTGGACGCTCTCCACGACACAGGTGGCAAGATCGTAAGCAATAGTCGTGCTGATTCGTTATGTCGACGCCTGACACTTAGTCTTCATAGTAACACCCTCGCCACCACCGGAAATCATTACCCATCCTATCCTCAACCGCTCAGCCCACCTCCGCTGGAGTGTCACTTACGACCCATTCGATGGCCCTCGCCAGTACTTCCCCACCGCCAACTCAAACAACGCAACACACATTCCTAACCATATACTCAATCAACCAGCCACCAACCCACCCGTCTCAACCATGCAAGTTGTTTGCGACCAATGGTCAATTACAATCAATCCCTCTGGCCATGGCCCTGGCCTTGTCACCGTCAGACATGTTCTAGGCGCAATATGGGGGACATTGCAGGAGCCCATTCCACGTGCCCAGTGGGACCAATTGAGGGGTAATGCGAGGAGGAATGCCCACGTGGCGAGATGTGATAGGATTGCCAATGGCCAGGCAAAGTTTGCGATTGGCCAGGAGACGGGTGCGATAAGGAAGGTTGACCTCCTTGGGGATAGAACTATGTTTTTGGGATTGAAGCCAGTAGGCTCCACGCATGACCCGGAAGAATGGACTGTGAAGCTGGGACCACAGGGGCGGTGAGTGACGGGTACATGTATGTTTGGCGGAGAGGATCGTATACCCCTTTCATCTCTTCCGTCACTTTGATTGAAGATCCCTATCATCCATGAATCCTACCTGCCATTTGCTTCCCCACATCCCCATATACCATCCCCATCCCTTATACTCTTTCGCGTCATGTGTCATGTCTCCTTCCGCTTTTTCTTAACGATTCATCACAAAAAAAGTTTATAATCCTCGATAAACTTGATACGAACCTAATGATATAATGGACTTGATATGTTGTAATACATGATATAATATATATATTAGAAAGTTGTTTCCTTCAGCTTGGTCATCACTCTCTCATCGCTCTAAAGGGCTTATTGGAATAAGTGGAGACTGAAAGGCTGTCGTCATCATCCTCACTCGGTCAACACGGACAGGGCTAAGTTTTCTTTATTTTAATAGGAGTATGATACAAGATGAATGTGAGGCACCCTAGGGAAGAGTGGGAAAGGATTTATGGTCGAAATGACTCCCCTCTTATCGCCGTGGAATGTATACTTATATATCTGTTTGGAACAATAAGATTGTGGTAACAAAAGGAATTTGAAGACAAGGAAGATGTGGCAGGAAAAGGAGAACAATGGTCGAATGGGAGAACAATGGTCGAATGGGAGAACAATGGTCGAATGGGAGAACAATGGTCGAATGGGAGAACAATGGTCGAATGGGAGAACAATGGTCGAATGGGAGAACAATGGTCGAATGGGAGAACAATGGTCGAATGGGAGAACAATGGTCGAATGGGAGAACAATGGTCGAATGGGAGAACAATGGTCGAATGGGAGAACAATGGTCGAATGGGAGAACAATGGTCAAGGGTAATCGAGTGGCAGCACAAGGAATGCATGAGTAGTCGAACAAAAGGGAGTGGTTGCGAATGGTGGCGTATGTGGTAAGGTGGCCAGGCTGACAGAGACAATGGCATGCCGTTCTGGATAGAGAGCTTCCTCACTGGCAGAGAGGGTGCGGTGGTCATGGTGGCAGTGGTTTACCAAACTAACCGTGTCCGTAGTCTTTCCTGTCTATCTCTTATAAATATAATGCCAAGGAGAGATATATAACAGAGGAAAAGCCCTCACTAATAATCATTTTGCAATAAAAAAAAGTATTACACCAGATCGATCTCAATACCATGAGCCCTCACACTTCACACCGTTACTATATCCGTCTGATCATTCCCCATCCTCCTTAAAGGAGGTGATTTCCCTCTTGGATTTAATAAAGTTAATGGGCCACCAATTATTGGAGGATACTGAACGTATATATAAAGGGGTTCATGGCATCGAGTCGGGACTTTGGAAATAATTATAATAGACATAATACAATCGACCTTTTGGTAATCAAGTGATGCAATAAAGGATGATAAGGTAATACAGGGAACAAATAGGAAACGATGATACGTAAAAGAAGAAGCGAAAGCAAAATATAATGGTGTTAAGGAGCAAAAAAAAAAACGTTTTTCGCAAGCCAGAAGGCCATTTTATTCCTTCAGTTTATTTAATGTTTCGAGAACAGGTCTATTCCAAAGATTGACCTGTGCTGTGGAGTAATTAATATTATAGGTAGATTATGAAGTACATCAAGCACAAGCACTGACGTTATCATAATCTTCCTATCACATTTCATGCCGGAACGTATGCATAAGGACTAGACAGACGTAAGAGATCTGCAAGACGACGGTTCTTGATTCAAGTTTACCCACTTTCATAGGTTGAGTCATGCTCATTTTGATTATTAAACAGGGCCAATCTCTGAAACTTTCAAACATCCGGGTAGATTTGTTTAGTGAGATAAATACCTCAAATACGGAGAAGAATTACTCTGGAAGTTGGTGGATGACGATTGTTGCACACTTGGTATCCATTGTGATGCAGTGAGGTAGCAGCACCAACCAAGCCTTGGCGCAGGTCAATTCAGGTTGCAGTAAACCGTACATCACACAAGTGTTCACAATATTAGACGTCATGTCAGACCTAACCCATGACAATCGACGTGTCTCGTGAATCTCATTCCCATATAGGCTAGACGACCCCCAGTATCAGAAGACATTCAAACGTTGAACAGGAGTGTTTTGGAATCACCATCACTGGCAACGCCACTGCAATCATTCATGTCAATGCAGTGATTGCCCACTTGGCTGAGAATGTACCTATCAAGTCAAAAATATCGCATCCAATCCGACAATCAAGGTCAGAGGCAGTGCCGAACCAGGCGGCGATGTGTAGCAGTGCTGGGGTCAGGTGTCCATCATCACCCCATATGGCTAGGCATTGCTCATATATATGAAACGTCATGAGACCAAGCCGTATATATACCCCCGTAACGGATCATTGGCATCGCTGTTGATCCAACAATACATGTATTATGCAGGGTAGTAAAGGCTGTTCAGTAAAGATCTACCGGGGCATACATTTAAGAATAATTTCAGCTAACTTGGAAATTAAATGATTTCGTATAGGGGCATTGCTAGACAAGTTATATTTTCTCCTTACAGCCTTGCAATAGGCAGTATAGTAACTCGGCCCTATATCTTGTATGACAAGCAGCGACAAAACCACCACCCTTCCCTCATGATCAAATATCCCTAGCAATCCTACCTCAAATGGGACATTCTGAATCTCCCAACCTGAATCAAACACTTAGTGATCGAAATGTGCCTCCACGGAGACATGCGGAGGACAATCATTTTCTTGGATTACACGATGCGTGGGGATTGGCGGGATGCTTCCGCCTTCTGCGCTGTACACTGCGGCATAGTTGATAGTCTGGGTAGTATTTATCCACCAATCGTTTAGTATTATATGCTGCCATTGCGAGCTAACTCGATACATAGAAATAAATAATCTGATTCCGTATACTACAAGGTGTAATCCTCATTAGACCCTACTCTCTTTATTTAATGAATATAAATTTCGATCTTTACAATATATTTCAATCTAATCAGAATGTGGATTAAATGAAAAACAAGGGTGGTGGCATACCTTAGCCATGGTCTGGCCGCTCTTGGAAAGTGAGCAGCCATTCCATGGGCCGCAATGGTGTTAGACCGCCGAAGACAGTATAAATGCCTAGAATATCTATCAGCTTGATGCTGCTATCAAGTTCATAGGTAGCCGGGCCATCAATTAATCTGTCGCAACGACATGCATGTATGCGTGTGCGTTCCATGATTTTGCCTAACTTGTACCACTCGGCCCTGGATAGTGGCGCTTGCAGGAAGTCGTAGATCTCCAAGAGTACATCCTCGACCAAAACGCACTCCCTACCACTGGGAAACACCTTTATCTCCCATTTGAAGTGGTCGAATATGACTTTAATTCCTCTTGTTTTGGCTCGGTGGCACTAATATGCACCCTCGTTGGTGACGCCATGTGTTCATTACTACCAGGATGTCTTGAAGTGGAAGGATGGAACCTTACATCCCATATTATGTGATCGGTTCGACACAATAGATGGTGGAGAGCAAACAGCGGCACTTCTGTAATACGATTGGGGACATTTAGACGAAAAGACAAAGATGGTGTAAGTAACGCGTACGTTCGGAATCATGCATCCCGCTGTATGGCGCACCGTGTAGCCACGACAGGTAAGCCAGATCATAGGCCCATGGAATGCCCTGAGGAAAGTGTCTATGCCATTCTTTAGGAATGTCTCGGGATTTGTTGCATTGCTCGACTCTTTACCGAAAATTATGAAGATATCGGGAATCGGGCATCCTTTCACACAGCCTCAAACTAAGCGCCTTTGCTTAGATTTGGTATAAATACCAGGTACAAAACTCACACTGTGGCGACCTTGTTCTCGTGTACCAGCAACTTCCCATATAACACAACATTATCATTATTTAGTGTTGCCATCCGTTACCATCCACATTCCACAATCACAAAACGGATAAGTTCTGTCGCAAGCAAACTCAACGCCTTCTCCCTCGAAATGAACCCATACCAATACTCCGGTGCTTACTACCATCCACAACTTCCCGGCGGGTATCCCCCGGTGTACTGGCATCCAGCGTATCCACCTGCAGGTTATGTTCCTGTTGCACTTGGACGCTCTCCACGACACAGGCGGCAAGATCGTAAGCAATAGTCGTGCTGATTCGTTATGTCGCCTGACACTTAGTCTTCATAGTAACACCCTCGCCACCACCGGAACTCATTACCCATCCTATCCTCAACCGCTCAGCCCACCTCCGCTGGAGTGTCACTTACGACCCATTCGATGGCCCTCGCCAGTACTTCCCCACCGCCAACTCAAACCCAACACACATTCCAAATCAAATACTCGGTCAACCAGCCACCAAGCCACCCGTCACAATCATGCGAATTGTCTGCGAGCAATGGTCCATTACAATCGATCCTTCTGCCCATGGCCCTAGCCGTGTCTCTGCCATTGTGACCGTCAAACATGTTCTAGGCGCAATATGGGGGACATTGCAGGAGCCCATTCCACGTTCCCTGTGGGACCAAATGAGGAGTAATGAGAGGAAGAATGCCCACAGGGCAAGATGTGACAGGATTGCGAATAGTCAGGCAAAGTTTGAGATTGGCGAGGACACGGGTGCGATAAAGAAGGTTGATCTCCTTGGGAACAAACTCGTGTTTTTGGGATTGAGGCCAGTAGGCCCCATGGATGACCCGGATGAATGGATTGTGAAGCTGGGACCACTGGGGCGGTGAGTGACGGGTAAGGTGTATGTTTGGCTGAGAGGATCGTATACCCCTTTCATCTCTTCCGCCACTTTGATTGAAGTTCCCTATCATCCATGAATCCTACCTGCCATTTTCTTCCCCACATACCATCCCCATCTCTTATGCTCTTCCGCGTCATGTGTTATGTCTCCTCCCCCTTTTCTTAAGGAATCATCACAAGAAAAAGTTTATAATCCTCGATAAACTTGATACGAACCCAATGATATAATGGACTTGATATGTTGTAATACAAGATATAATATATATATTAGAAAGTTGTTCCCTTCAGCTTGGTCATCGCTCTAAAGGGCTTACCGGAATAAGTGGAGACTGAAAGGCTGTCGTCATCAGCCTCACTCGGTCAACACGGACAGGGCTAAGTTTTCTTCATTTTAATAGGAATATGATACAAGATGAATGTGAGGCACCCTAGGGAAGAGTGGGAAAGGACTTATGGTCGAAATGATTCCCCTCTTATCGCTGTGGAATGTATACTTATATATCTGCTTGGAACAATAAGATTGTGGTAACAAAAGGAATCTGAAGACAAGGAAGACGTGGCAGGAAAAGGAGAACAAAGGTCGAATGGGAGAACAATGGTCAAGGGTAATCGAGTGGCAGCACAAGGAATGCTTGAGTAGTCGAACAAAAGGGAATGGTTGCGAATGGTGGCGTATGTGGTAAGGTGGCCAGGCAGACAAAGACAATGGCATGCGGTTCTGGATAGAGAGCTTCCCCACTGGCAGAGAGGGTGCGGTGGTCATGGTGGGAGTGGTTTGTCAAACGAACTGTGTCCGTAGTCTTTCCTGTCTATTTCTTATAAATATAATGCCAAGGAGAGATATAACAGAGGAAAGCCCTCACTAATAATCATTTAAATAAAAGTACAATAAAAGTACACTAACGTTTTACACCAGATCGATCTCAATATCATGAGCCCTCACACTTCACACCGTTACTATATCCGTCTGATCATTCCCCATCCTCGGGCTAGTCGCTTAAAGGGGGTGATTTCCCTCTGGGATTTAATTAAGTTAATGGGCCACCAATGATTTGAGGATACTGAACATATATATAAAGGGGTTTCATGGCACCGAGTCGGGACTTTGGAAATAATTATAATAGACATAATACAATCGACCGTATGGTAATCAAGTGATGCAGTAAAGGATGATAAGGTAATACAGGGAACAAATAGGAAACGAAGATACGTAAAAGGGGAAGCGAAAGCAAAAGTATAATGGCATTAAGGAGCAAAAAAAAAAAATTCGCAAGCGACGCCAGAAGGCCATTTTATTCCTTCAGTTTATTTAATGTTTCGAGAACAGGTCTATTCCAAAGATTGACCTGTGCCATGGAGTAATTAATATTATAGGTAGATTATGAAGTCATCAAGCACAAGCACTGACGTGATCATAATCTTCCTATCACATTTTATGTCGGAAAGTATGCATAAGGATTAGACGTAAGAAATCTGCAAGACGACGGTTCTTGATTCAAGTTTACCCACTTTCATAGGTTGAGTCATGCTCATTCTGATTATTAAACAGGGCCAATCCCTGAAACTTTCAAACATCCGAGTAGATTTGTTTAGTGAGATAAATACCTCAAATACGGAGAAGGAGAAGAATTACTCTGGAAGTTGGTGGATGACGATTGTTACACACTTGGTATCCATTGTGATGCAGTGAGGTAGCGGCACCAGCCAAGCCTTGGCGCAGGTCAATCGAGGTTGCAGTAAACCGTACATCACACAAGTGTTCACAATATTAGACGTCATGTCGGACCTAACGCATGACAATCGAAGTGTCTCGTGAATCTCATTCCCATATAGGCTAGACGACCCCCATTATCAGAAGACATTCAAACGTTGAACAGAAGTGCTTTGGAATCACCATCACTGGCAACGTCACTGCAATCATTCATGTCAAGTGCAGTGATTGCCCACTTGGCTGAGAATGTACCTATCAAGTCAAACATATCGCATCCAATCCGACAATCAAGGTCAGAGGCAGTGCCGAACCAGGCGGCGATGTGTAGCAGTGCTGGGGTCAGGTGTCCATCATCACCCCATATGGCTAGGCATTGCTCATATATATGAAACGTCATGAGACCAAGCCGTATATATACCCCCGTAACGGATCATTGGCATCGCTGTTGATCCAACAATACATGTATTATGCAAGGTAGTTAAGGCTGTTTTGTAAAGATCTACCGGGGCATACATTTAAGAATAATTTCAGCTAATTTGGAGATTAAATGATTTCGTATAGGGGAATTGCTAGACAAGTTGTATTTGCTCCTTACAGCCTTGCAATAGGCAGTATAGTAACTCGGCCCTATATCTTGTATGACAAGCAGCGACAAAACCACCACCCTTCCCTCATGATCAAATATCCCTAGCAATCCTACCTCAAATGGGACATTCTGAATCTCCCAACCCGAATAAAACACTTAGTGATCTAAATGTGCCTCCACGGAGACATGCAGAGGACAATCATTTTCTTGGATTACACGATGCGTGGGGATTGGCGGGATGCTTCCGCCTTCTGCGCTGTACACTGCGGCATAGTTGATAGTCTGGTCTGGGTAGTATTTATCCACCAATCGTTTAGTATTATATGCTGCCATTGCGAGCTAACTCGATACATAGAAATAAATAATCTGATTCCGTATACTACAAGGTGTAATCCTCATTAGACCCTACTCTCTTTATTTAATGAATATAAATTTCGATCTTTACAATATATTTCAATCTAATCAGTATATGGATTAAATGAAAAACAAGGGTGGTGGTATACCTTAGCCATGGTCTGGCCGCTCTTGGAAAGTGAGCAGCCATTCCATGGGCCGCAATGGTGTTAGACCGCCGAAGACAGTATAAATGCCAAGAATATCTATCAGCTTGATGCTGCTATCAAGTTCATAGGTAGCCGGGCCATCAATTAGTCTGTCGCAACGACATGCATGTATGCGTGTGCGTTCCATGATTTTGCCTAACTTGTACCACTCGGCCCTGGATAGTGGCGCTTGCAGGAAGTCGTAGATCTCCAAGAGCACATCCTCAACCAGAACGCACTCCCTACCACTGGGAAACACCTCTATCTCCCATTTGAAGTGGTCGAATATGATTTTCATTCCTCTTGTTTTCGGCTCGGTGGCACTAATACGGACTTTCGTTGGTGACGCCATGTGTTCATTACTACCAGGATGTCTTGAAGTGGAAGGATGAAACCTTACATCCCATATTATGCTATCGGTTCGACACAATAGATGGTGGAGAGCAAACAGCGGCATTTCTGTAATACAATTGGGGACATTTAGACGAGAAGACAAAGATGCTGTAAGTAACGCGTACGTTCGGAATCATGCATCCCGCTGTATGGCGCACCGTGTAGCCGCGACAGGTAAGTCAGATCATAGGCCCATGGAATGCCCTGAGGAAAGTGTCCATGCCATTCTTTAGGAATGTCTCGGGATTTGTTGCATTTATACGATCGTGACGGCATTTTTACTTGGAAGGGTGCTTGTATATGTGGGAGGTGCTTAAGATGAAGATTAGAGAGCTATTATAACATCTCCGGCAGCAGAGAGCGAACCTATGCAGCAGCACCGCCTCGACACTTGATACCAGCGTGATGAAAGCTTTGCCGGGCTATTAATTGCACGACCTCATTAATTGCATGTGCCTGTGTTGATCTGAATGAAACTACTCACGAGCGACGAGCAAAAGACCAGCCTTCGTCAAAACAAAACGGATCAAAAGTAGCTTATCCGTAGGAAATAGCTGTGAAGAAAAGGTGGCCACAAGACAATCACATAAGTAATCATTGGCAACGGCACCGCTTCGGGCCCATCATTGACCGTGGAAAAATTTCTGACCCTGTACAGTCAAGGTTTGATCCGTGACCTACAGAAGGACTTGGGGGCTGGGAATGTAATGGCAATGACGGTAAATAGCACAAGTTTGCAGGACTCCCGAAAATCCCCAGATATAGGCCAAATCTCTGTTTTTGGACCGTTTTATCGACCGGACAGAAGTGTAATTTGCCTGTTTTTTCTGGGATGAGTCTGGCCTCCAAAATCAACCATTTCTTATCTTTGCTTCTCTCCTGAAAATCCACCTCCCCCGCCCCATCTCAGCTTTTGAGCGTGAAGTAAACATTACATTGTAGCGATAAAAAATGGCAATTTAAGCCACTTTACATGGAAATGCTTACGCTATTGTTTATCATTTGACATATTGATACCATTTCGAATTAGTTATAGTGCTGTGAATCTGCTTCCATTTGTAACCCTATGATTTATGAGCTGATAACCTATCAAACTACTGTTGTCCCAACCTCTTCTCTAAGCCCTCCAAAACTGCGGAACAAGGAGACGACCTATCCATTAACCACGAGTATATTTCTCATGGGTAATCTTTTCGTAAAATAAAATGCTGCTCTTCCCAGAAGATATATTGGGATCCGGCCAAAGCCTCTGATAGATGTCGCATATTGGAAGAAGTCGTCTCACATTCCTTTCGAACAACAGACGGCTCGTGTCCCAGTAGCGGGTATTTTATACTTATCAGTCCATTCCGAAGGACCGCGAAGGTAAGAACGATACTGTTGTGTGCTTGTCTCGGATATTAGGTTAACTGCTGTTACCTGGGGCAAAAAAAAAACTCATAATTCCACCCGTGACGTGCTTATTTAAGTCCATACGGCCTTGTCTTATTGGAAGGAATCTAAAGCTCACTCATATATATATTAGCCATATATGAATCATGAATCATGAATCACGTTGCAGTATTCGAACCCAAGCGTAATGTCAATGACGAATAACCCTAACCACTACACCGTTCAGTGATCACGGTCCAGACCTGAACACACTCCCTTGCCTGAAACGCGGGCAGGGAATCTGACCTTCAACGGTTTGGGCAACTCGTACCCGGACTTCGAGACCGAAGGTCTATTCGTCAAAATGCCTGTCCCGGCCGGATTAATACCCCGCCTTTATCAGAGGTCCTGGGACTGTCCTTTCCTCTGCAAGCTTATAGATAGCTCAAGCACTGCCGCATACAAATCTGGGGTCGACCCATATATAGTAGTGTGATCGACAGCGTACATCTCGATGGAGTTACTGTCTGTTCTAGTCACTTACATGCTAATCCTACCTATCTAATGTATCGGTTAACTGTAAATATACATATAGTGTGAGCTAACACCACTGAGAGGAATAATTAGTCATGCGAAACATATTTAACAATCGAAAAATCTACGCGAAATGTTTATTTGGAGTTGAACACAGCGCGGGGGGTCCGGACTCTAAAAGAATGTTTTCGTCCGGATTTTGGGAAGTTTAATTCATTTTTCAGAGGTATTTGAAGTGTCGCTCTTGTGTGATGCGAAACGGTAAGCACTCGTGGCTGTGAAAGCTAAAGCCTTAAATTTTAATCAGATCGAACCTCTTTGAAATATTTATTTTGCACGTCTTAATACTCGTCCTACCTTTAAACTGTATCCACTTTACCCTTCCAGAAGTATTGAATTAGGATAGCCGCTTGTTGCGATTTCAACGTCGCTGGTGGACGGGTTTGCCATTGTGCTGGTAGTTATGAAACCGCCGTTCGAAATATCCTCTGAAATTCATGGCAAATTTAAAGTTATCCAAAGAACGTTCCAATTCTTAAAAATGCATTGGGAATTTTATATATTCTAAATGTTAGAATTGAACTGGGTATATATATATATACTTCGATTGAACTTCAAATTTCCATGAATTTCGGAGGATATTCCGATATTGAGAAGGGGCGCTGTTTGTGGTGGTGGGAATAGCGGGACCACTCGGAAACCGCAACGTTAAGCCTAATCGAAATAGATTGTTCCGCATAGAAGTATTCTTCCTTATTTGGGCCCAGTGCTTGATGTGACGGATGCATCTAACTAGGATGCGTCCCATCATTTACTCATCCAACCGCATATACAAATTGGCTTCACCTCACATCATGGATAGACGCCAATTTGCATTATCCTTGGACAAAAAAAGGAAAATTGTTATGGACATAGCTATTAATACATCTATATGAGCCTTATGAAGTCAGCTAGGGTTCTTCAACATGCCGCGCCAGCTCACAATGACTACTGGAGGCTATGATCTTCCAGCACCAGTCTAATCGAAGACTTCACCGATCCGTTCTTCCTCGGGTCGTTCTCCTTCGACAACGCCTTCCCTTGTCCATATTTTCTCATTTGCCACCAGGAATCACCGGTCTATACGCATGCATACATCCCCACCAGCCGGACATCATGGCTCATCATAAAATTATTAGACACTGTTTTTGTAAATTAAATGTTCCCCAATGTCTTCTCCCATTCGTTTCTGCTTCGACTATAGCCGAGTAAAACCTATTAATTCGTCTGCATTCGGAGATTGCCTCAATTCTGCCGTTCTCGCCGTAATGCACTATACAGAGATTCAATTGACATCCGACTTCGAAGCTTCGATGATTCGCAGACCGCTATATTGAAAGTGAACAGTGAGCTTATGGCACGGCCGTAGTTGCATGGATTAGCGGAATTCCCCAAACTGCGATCTGTCCTGGTTTGAGCTTAAGAGAGGAGAATTTACCTTCTATATATGACGTGTGTATCAGGTTGGTCAGAAGTCTATTGGATGAAGATCCGAAGCTCACCAAGGACCATGTGTTACACATTAATCCGAAGGCAACGTGTCAATAGTATACGGTAGTACGGCACTTGACTGGATGAGTAAATTGCTCTAAGGTGCTTGGGATGCTCCTAATGTCTTATTTAGGACGATACGGGACAAACGATCCCTTCGCGTCGAGAGATTTGTTCTCATCATTTCATGGGCCTGGAGATCACCTGGAGCCAGTCGACCCAAATTGAAAAATGTGGAAATGATCTGGACTGGAGCCGCCGGAGCGGCTGTTGTCGGCGAATCCGTCAGGACAAATCAAGACGGACTGGTCCTATAACCGTTCACGCTTGAATGGGTGCAACAATCGCACCAGAGTTATCCTGTCAAACCTGTCGAACCATCTTGACCCTTGAAACATGATTGAAGTCTCTTGGGATGCGAACGGCTTTGCGACGACGGTGGATGGGATTCAGAGGCCGCTCTGCCCCAAGCAACCAATACGGCAGCGGCGCTCGGACTGCGGTCTTGAATCCCTGACAGAAGAAAGCACTTAAAGCCACTATATTTCCCACTGTCACTGCTTCGGGGGTGCCCATTATAGCCTTTTTTCCTACCGGAAACTAATCATGTGCGGTGCTGATGTTCCGGTACAGCTTCACTCCGGATTACTCAACTTTCGCTGTGGCTCATCGACCGGTGCGTGGCCTTCGCATACAGCTTTTGGGAGACGCCTGCGGTCGTACCTAACACCCGTAAAGTCCAATAACATAGCATCACATCTGATGTATAGATATATACAGTGATCCTTTATCGCGTGCGCTATAAAGTAGGATCGCCCTCCTCTTATATCTCATCCTATCCGCCTTTGTACCATCCTATTATCTTTCCCTTACCTGGGTTGACCGCACCCACATCCGGACAGTGCTGTACCGCCACGACCATGAAGAGCTTCCTTTACGATTAATGCAACTATGACACCATCGACACCCCGACCGCGACCTATACCGCTTCCTATAGTCCCCGACCTACCTGCTTGGACTAGTAAGTTACTGGCTGTTACTACCTTGTCTTGTTACGAGGCTGATTAATCGCTAGGAGATAAGGGATTGCTTTCCCCGATGACCCCCGGCTACCATGCAATCTTCCAGCTGCACCCACTCTTGAGACGCTCATCCCCATTTTCGAAAATTGCCCTCTATAATTTGGAGGAACCACCCTCTACGATCATATTTATTGGCGAATATATGCCGAGTGCGCTGTCGATGCCGGCGACCACCCCATCCGTCAACCAGTTTCGCATCATGCTGCCGACTACGCCCCCATTGCCTGTGGTGGTGTGCAACAGCGCTGGCGTCACTGTTTCCGATATATTCAACGCACTTTACAACACGCTGAACTCCCCGATTACGCCGTCTATATGGGACGATCTCAACCTCCCTCTAATCGTCACTTCCTCACCAGCGACCACCGTCCGTTCACATTCTTACGAGGAGCATCCGTCAGATACATGGCCCAAACTCAAGGCTGAGAGGAAAATCGACCTTCTCGAGGGAAGGACCGTTTTCGAAGGGTTAGAGATAGGAAAGTTGGGGACGTGGGAGCTGGCTACGACGCGTGCCCGCCATGCTCACGATACTCAACATTGATGGTCCACCGACGATGATTTGCACCTCCCGTGCCAGTCGTCCCCTCGTCAGATTTGCGTACATTTACAATTTGATCCAGCATACTCCCCTTATGATACGAGCCACGGAAACTCGCTGTCTGTCTTGTAACTCAATAGTTGCCAACGATATCCGTCTTGCCCTGCGTGGTTCGATCATACTCCCAAGGCGCCATTGGAATTTCTTTGTGTCCCTTAATGGATTCCTGTCCATATACTAGATGTCTTGAAAAACTTTTCCAACCATAATGAGTCTTGACATTGTATCTTGATGAAACGATGATCTTGTTTGGGTTGCCAGATGTTGGTCACCTAATATAGCCTGGCTTATACATCGTCCGTCGATAGGGGGGATTGCACCTGTGTCCGCGCCCCTCTGGAAACCAGTCCCCTTGGATATCAAAGTCAATCATGAAAAAAACCTGGTGTGGCAGACAAGAATGTCGGTTGCAAAAGATGAGGTCTACAAATAACTAGCAATTGACGTCACAACAGCCGTAGATGTTTTTTTCTTGTTGGTCATTCGACAGTTCCACGTTTTGATACATCAATCGTGATGCGTTAAATTTGGACCCAATGAAGATTGTTCAACAATTAAATCTTGAGGATCCTCCATGCGGAAAGCGCTCGCCGTGAATAGAACGCCAGCCTCGAATTAGGGTTTCTGTCGAGCAGCCCACAGCATTCACAGGACTTCTTCAGCCACGCACGAGTCTTTTCCACGTGCGCATCCATGTGATCTTCAAAATCGCTCCCGAAGAGAGTATGTGCTTTGGGTACCTATACTTGTGCCTGAAGTTGCCCCGCTATATATATATGTATATGTAAGCCGTCCAGGCTTGCCTCCAGGTACAGGAAATCCCGTTGAGCCGCAGCCTACAAGAACTAGTCACAATTCATCTCAAAAGTAGAGAAAATGTCGTCATTGTCGCAGGGGAAACGTTTTGTGAAAGTATCTTCAAGCAGGCCCCTCGACGTGTCGTAAGTTGCAGCTCGGGAAGAATCAAGACGTGCCAATGTGCGCTCAATCTCCGAGCTTGCCATGTGCTTTCGCTCCCATGCCTATTATTTCAAATAGCAACTCGCAAGAGTCCTGAATGATATCATTCGATGGGTTTGAACTAGATTGAAGCTATTGCTACCACCAGTTGGTTATTGCTTCCGCACCATGACTGCCAAACGCGAGGTTGATTGTTTCCATCAAATGATTCATGTAAAAGGTGGCTTTGTTAGCAGATCGATTCCATCCAGGTGATGACGGCAGATTTACACTTCGTGGGCGATCATTATCGTAACAAGGTCCCAGCGATGCACTACATATGGGGCGCGAACCCCTGGAGAGTTGGCAGGGGTTGATTAAGTTTTGTCCGACATAAACTTTTGCCGCAGGATCAACATCCTCTGCGAGATAACCTTTGTTCAAAGTTTGGCACCAATGCTGATAATGACAGACTAACAGTTGTAAAACGCCCCCGACTAGAAAGCCGAAGGATCTGTGCCCGGCTCAGGCTCTTCCCGGGACGGATTGGCGTGACGAGGCTCCTAGTATAGACGGCCTATGAGAAGCCATGTGAGACTTGACGAATGAAATTAAAGGATGACAAATACCGGTCGTCTACAATGGTGTCTCAGTAAGCCCTTCCGACTTGCACGCCAATAGGTTACCTAGCCTCTAATTCTAAATACCTACATCTCCAGTGTCCGACTACCCATCGAATGGTTCATACGGGGCCGTTGAGAGAGATGACTCTCAGCGACTCTATGGAAGTACCTGAAAATTGAATACAGGATAAAAATACAAATGAAAATTCTGATAAACCCGCCCTATCTGGCACTGATGCAGATGAATAAGTCAGGAGAAATTTTTTGAATGGTAACCGTGGTTATTTGAGACGCTCTACATCGATACGAACTTGTAATGCGAATCGGGATCGACGATAATCCATTACGTTTCGGTCCAGTGGCGGTACAATACTGCGCACATTTCGCTTCCCAACCATTGCTGCCACATTCACCCGACTGGGATTCCATTTGAAGCTTAGTGACTGCACATTGTTTTTCTCGATCCTATACCTTCTCCGTTCCACTTTCTCATATTATTTCCTTTTCTATTTCTGCCCAATATAACACGATCACGTCTATCTATCAAGGTAAGTCCATTTCAGTCGTCTATAACCGCATAGACATCGTGTCCATTTGACAAACATTGGTTAGATCAGTTGACAATCTGGGATTCACTGCGCATATGTTATATTTCCCAAAATACCCCTCTCCCCTACCCCGCTGACTAAACTCTCCAATGTAAGAACATTATGGCCGCTCCAGGATATACGACAATAACAATATAAACCTGAAATATTACGATTTTGACTAATCATCGTACACACAACTTTTAAAGCTGATGCAGGCCGTAAAATTAGCTCTTGCGCATCCGCTCGTTGCAGAAATTATGACTCCATATCCACAGTGTAACAAATCTTATAAAACATTATCAGCTGTGGTGAAGGAGTCAGGAGTCGGAATTAACACCACGAGTTCGTTGATGTTATTTGGTATGACGTCGAGATCATTGTGTAGAGTCGGTATAAACTGCTCTGCCAATAATATTCCCGTCGGGGGAATTATTCACGGGTATTATAATCTTATGAGTTCCGATACGGCGTTACAGGTAGCTCACAGACAGAAGGGCATTAATTTGAGATCGACGCCTGGTGAAGATCTTGGTTTGATAAGAGCACTTCAAATTCCAATTACATCAGTAAGCAACTCCCCACTCCCACGACTTTCGCATGGGTTGGAACTTGGAGAGAAATATACTGGAAATGGGAATATTTGAAGATTGTTGAGGCTGTGGAGAGAGGGGAGGTCGATTGAGGTACTGGAAGCGCTAGTGTGCTTATGGAACACCTTTCTTTAGTAAATACATTTTATCTACCACTGTGGTTAGGCCGTGGAGAATAAAGGCTTCGGAGAAATAAAGACCTCACCTTACCCAAAGTCAGTTCGAACTTCGAAGTTCATGTGCTGTCTGATGTCATTACTAGCATAATCTCTCATAAATGAACAATAGGCTGATTTAAGGTGGTTCAGCTGTCATAGTCGGCTGTATAACATTGTGCATATTAACAGTATGCTCTCTATCTTACGTTTCTATCTGACAGGTCTTATCAGAATCTCCTTTATTTGGAAAAATAGACTACAAAGTGTCTTCAAGCCATACCAAGATATTCGAGCGCTAAATGCTAGTTATACCGATCACCCAAGAATACTGGGACCAGCACACTATTGGGCAGATATTATTAGATGCATATACCGTCTATGTCACCCCCCCCTAATTTGAGTCCTTCAAATGGATATGTACAAATAACATTGTCGCGGTTAGGCTTTGACAGACAAATATAATATATTTCTTTTGACATATGAGGCGTACAAAACAGGATCGCGCTGCGCAGAGTAACAACTCCGATTTCAAAAAAAGAAGAACAAGAAAGAAAAAGACGACGAGAGCAATGTAGGAAGGCAAATTCGATAGCTAAATTCTGACGGAGATAGTAAAGATAATGCATCAGCCAATACTTTCACGTGCGGCGCTGAAAAATCAATGTGAGCCCAAGATGGTACGCTGTGTCCATGAGCAAAGCGCACACTACAGCCCATTTTCCATCCTTTCCGGTGCATAAACCTTCTGAAAAAAAGGGTTGATGAGGCGGAAAGCAAGCGTCGGCACTGTCCCTTCCATGTGTGGACTGCACAAGATTACTCTGGCACTCGGAATCAAGCAAAAGACGGAAACATACCAGATCAGAATAACAGTATTCGAGAACCGACGTGTCCAAATTCTTGACATAATAGGCACAGGTCCTGTAGGAGAGGGCAAACATATGAAATGGGGGGACGTAGAAAGTAAGCCTCGTGCTATTGGCCAAAATCGAAATTGAGCGTTCAATAGCCAAGCAATCCTCCGTTAATGGGGGGAGGACTCCAGTATTTGAGTTGCAGCTGGTCTGGCCTAGGCTCGGAAACACCGTGATGCTTTAAAAAACGGCCGTTAGAGGATACGAAAAACTCACATTTTGTGCAGCACACATTGGTTGCGCAGGTTCCATTTGGTAGGTTCTCCCTCGGTTGTAAGGCGCCTTGGCATCTATGGGTCGTTTGTGCCAGACCGTAGTCGTGAACGTGGAGGGTGGAAGAGGAGACCAAGCTGGCACCATTGCAGTGGTTGTCAACTACATGAGATGGTTAGTACGTCGCAAAACGTGAAAAATTTATCGCTGACGAGCTGAGCCCATGGATATATTTGTACTAGTGCCCATAGCTGTAGGGATGAATGCCCACGAAGCAAAGATCCATCCAAGGTACAGCATTATCTTGTCTTGTAGTACTTGGGGGAGTAAGGGCTAGTGGCTATTTGTTATGGCAAAATGATGATAATGTGTTATATATGACACTGATCCACGTCAATCAGACCAAGTTGGAAAGTGGCATCCATTACTTATGTATTAGACACATGTTGACTATATACTTTGCACATATACAGATAGAAGCTTCCATATTGTGGTTAGTCTCTGACGATTCAAGCAAAATTAGGTGGCAGATAGTTGATGATAGCCGGTCGTGGTGATCTTATCACAAAGAAGTGCTATCCATACCCATAAGTAGGCCTGAATTTACAATTGATCGTCTGGTATCCAGGCACCGTCACCCGGAAGAAAGTCACCATAATCTTGAAAACAAAATTCAATAAAAATCTTCGAGGCAAGACGCCAGCTAATCACGTGACCATCCATCCGGTGTTATGAGACAATGATCAGCCGAAATACACCCTATTGTACTATACATACACATGAAACATACATAAAAACGGACCCCGCTGCGACGAGAAACCGTCCCCAACCTGCAAAGAATCTGCGTTCACAGGATTTTAATGCCCTTTTATGGCGGCCTTCTTTGTCACTGACTTAGTCGACTTCGACTTCGACTTCGATTCTGATGTCTTTCCCCTGCCTTTTTTCGGGTACATATTGGAAAGATTCTTCCCCGCATCCATTTCAGCAAGAAACTTGACTTCCTCGGGCAAATCGGTCGCCTGTGCACGCAACCATCTGGCATTCTTCGCTCGATGCACCAAGCAATCGGGAGCCACATAGCCTTTCAGCATTTCGGAATTAATGGTGGGCAACGCATCTATCTCCATAGGTCGTCCATCCTTCCATAACGTACCCCCGTTTGTCTTTTCCAGTGTGTTCTGAATATCCAACGTTTCGCCAGGAGGAATTGGTATAGGCTGACTGGGCGTAACACAGGCCATATCGACCTCCTTCCTCAGGACTTTGTCCACATCAACGGCACTAAAGAATGCCACGCCTTGAGGCAGGTCATCCATGCCTAAGCGATATGCGAACATGGATCGAGTCCAAAGGTTTGCTATTTGCAGAGCGAGAGCAGCGCGATACTTGTCCTCTTCTTTCACGAGATATCGGAGCTCATCGTGAACTGAGATAAGGTAGCGAGCGTCAATGTTATACGCTTGAAGTAGATGCTCCATCGAGACGATGAGGAGGTGGAGATAATCAACACCTGAGGATTGAACCACCCAGTTGATGCGCGATGGGAGATAGTCTGCACCGAATTTCTCTGGAAGATACTGCTTCGACAAAGCATAGGTTACGCCACAACCAAGAGCAGGTGTCTTCGGCTCGTCAGACAGCGCGATCTGTTCTAGCTTATTGAACACATAGCTCTCGGTGCCCCCATACCAAAACTTGCCACCAAACATATCCGGACGATGCGTGTTCTTGCCCTTGGTAGACGAATAGAGTTGCTCAGCCAGCTTCTGGGCCTGTTCTGGCAACATAGCCGCATTCCCCTGCATTAGCAGCAACATCGCGTGCTTCATACCCGCCCCATAAATACGCGAATAATTGAAGACCTTCGCCTGATCACGCGATATACCAAGGATACTCGCCGTCTTCGAATGCAGATCCGTGCCGGCCTTCTTTGTCCCCTCCAGCGTCATCCACCCAATCGCCGTCGCACCATGCAACCCAAACTGCGCGTCACCCATACAACTCGAAATCCACAGCTCCTCCGAGTCAACGTCCGCACCGACAATAGCGTACCCTTCTGGCGCGCGCACCATCGCCTTCAGCTCCGATCCGATCCGGTTCTTCTTTGCGTTAGACGCGGTCAACCAGGTCTTCTCGATCGCACGACGCGTCACAGTCCCCATTGTGATGACCTGGGGAAGGATAATGCCCCATTTCTTCCCGGGACCAGAAGGACCGAGCGCCTGCAGCCCTTGCCGGCCATCCCTATCCCAAACAACAATTTGCTTTGTAATGCGATCACGCGCACTAATCCAGTAGCTGCACTGTGCGTTAACTTCGAGTGCTTCTCCGGCAATGGGCTGAGGGCTGCTGAGGGTTCCGTCTGTTGCGAATTTAATGAACGTTTTGCCCATGGGGTTGCCGACGTTTGCGGTTTCACCATCTTTGTGTGGGAGTTTAAAGAATGCAAATTCACCATCATCGGCACTCGAAATTTTTAGGGTTTCGTCTTCTGCCTCGTAGAACGAAAGTTCTTTCTGTCGAGTCGTATATGTCTTATTGGTAAGCGCCGCTCGCTCAACACGAAATGTCCACCCGTGTTCGCGCGAGTAAAACATTGGCCAGCCCTGCCATTTCAAACGCAAGAGTAGAGGTGCAACGCGACTTCGCACTGTTATGTCAAGGTTCTCCGGGCCGGTTTTCACGCCTGCCTTTCCAAGCTGCCAGTACCACTTGGGGATGACATCGTTCCGACCACCTCTTTCGGCCAACATGTCCGTGTTTCCAGCCTTGACTGGTGTCCATTCGAGCTGCTCAGCCCAAGGTAAGTATTCACCCTCCCAGTCCTTCGACTTTGTCACGTAGCTCTTGATCATCCTACGCGCACTGTTATCTAGTGATTTGTCGAGTGACTTGTTCTTCTTCGCTTGACTCATGATCGCTAGCCAAGGCCTCATGCCCTCCCCATCTTTGCTCGATAATTTCTTGGTTTTTAGCAAAAACAGAGATTTCTCAGGATCAAGGAGTGTTTTGATTTTGATCGGCCCGGGGGAAATAATCCGTTCCTTTATCGGCAATTCAGTGTTTCCACTCAACGAATGCCAACCCACACCTTGTACGAATCGCACAGGACGATCTACCAGTTGAAGCCGTAGCAGGTAGGGCAAAATGTTGTGCTTGACATAGGGATGTGACGGGCCGAGGATCTGGAGATCATTGAGAAATTTTGGAATGTTACCCTGTTTTCCGAAGTCGTTGACTTCTTCAGGGGGCGGTATTGGTGTGAGACCTGAAGCATAAGCCTCCTCATAACCATCGATCCCGCTTGACCGCACAGACTTAGGGGTCCAGTCTAACTGCTCCATCCAGACGTCGCCCTTCCAGCGATCATCCCCACAGAGCTGGCGAGCCTCTTCGGCGAGTTTTCGAAGGGCGAGGACCACCTTATTATCGAGAGTGTGATATTGCTCGTCGGCCAGTCGGAGGTATTCTTCCCAAGTCTCGTTGACGGGCAAGAAGCTGCTTCCCATGCTGCACATTCCCGCAAAACTCACGGGGTTGGGGCACCGCTCCAAAAATGCCGGAAGTGTCTTTCGGAATACCTCATGCGTCACGGCGACATCGCTGGCACAATACGTGAGGTAAGATGGGAGGTCGGCAAGGATGGCTTCCGGTGTTAATTTCATGAAATCGCTTCGAGTCGATTTGTCGACTTCGATGCCGCAGTGGAGACGGGCAACGTCGGCGAGCGAATTCGCTGCTGTAGAATCCTCCCACCGTTTCTTTGCCGATTCACTGTCCTCTTCCTCCTCGCCGCCAACCTCATGAATGGCTTCAAGAGAGGGCAGCGATTCGAACAGATCCGCCGCTTGCTGTTTGAGCTCTCGTCTCTTCTCCTTGTCGACTTCTTCAAGTGCCCGCTGCTTCAAATTCGCAATAAGTTCAGTGACAGATTCGACGGCCTCGTCTTTCATGGTGCAATTGGCAATTTTCCGCTTGCGATATTGACTCCATGCAGGACGCTGATGAGACGATATGCCGTTTACTGCTATATGTAGAGCCATCGTATCCAACCACCGAGTACCAGGGCGTTCTAGCCTATACTCCTCCAATGTACGAGCACGATCATATGAAATATTATGACCGACAACTATGCGAGGTTTAGTAGGATCACCAAGGGGTACTAGCTGTTCCGGATCGGTCGTCTCGTTGAGAAGCCAGGGAGAGATCCAAGCATACCACGCCGTCGGAGATGCCGCACAGGCCATGATCGCGAACGGACTGTAATTCGGTAATGTTTCGACGTCAAACACGAGTAATTCCTCATCTGGACATTCGACAGCCTCATGCAACCCGTCCTCGTCGGGCCAATACTTGGTCCATCCGGACTGGATGACCCAGCTGTCTGGCTGAGGAGGTAGTTGGAGCGATGCGAGTCGCTGGGACATTGAGAGGTACGGTTGGGCAATCTGGGCTCCGAGGGCGTGGAAATGTGCGTCGATAGTCGGGCCTTGAAGGGGTGGGAGGGTGAATGAGACATCGGGATGGGTGGACGATGCACTGGGATCGAGCTTGTGTTTGGCAAGATGGTCCCTGGCAATTTGGATATACGCATCTTCTGGCGCTGGGAATGCGACATTTTTGAAGATTTGCGAGTGCAAAGTTGTGGAGAGGAGCTGCACACCAACTTCGTTTCGCTTTGCTGTAGTATTATTTGGATACTTAGCACTGAACACTGATATTAACTGATTACTTACCAAACGTGGAAACCGTCTTTGTGGTGGCGTCTTTATCTTTAGTTTGGCTTGACGGCTGTGAGGGCCCAACAAATAGTTGAGGCGCAGGTCGTTCATTTTTGTCTTCTTTTACAGGAGGTTTTGGTTTGAATGCTTGTATTGAAAGACGAGCTGAACTATGGAAGGAACGAGTAGAGACAACTCTGGCGGTAGAAGTTATAGGACAGTGCATCCGCTGTCTCGTAGCATAGGGTCATAGGCATTACTCTTGTGACAAAAGTTATGTAATCAGAGTGACAAGGCTGAAATTCTTGTTTCGGAATATCCTCTGAAGTTCATGGCGGGAATTATGAAAAAATGAAACAAGTCTGGTGTGTAACTGAAGATGTCAGAGTGTAAAACAACAATGCAGAAAACCAGCAAGTGCTTGAGTGCAGTGAGGTGCCTTTGCGGATATCACCGTGACACCATAACAAACAGGACCTTGCGATTTCTATATTTGACATTATTTAAGTAGTTCTACTCATATAAATCGCATCATAAGCAGTATGTACAAACAACCAAGTCGACTAACACTGCATGGATTAATCACTTGGTTTGGCACTTGGGGCATGGCACCCAAGAAACAAGTTATTTGCGTGAAAGCAGATAGTACGGATGATTGACTTCGCGCGTGGATTCGGAGCAGGACAGTGACCTTCCAAACCATCCAAGTAGTCAGCAAATCCTAGCCAGACATTTCGGCTAAGTTCGTTGAAGTCCATTGAGTACTTCTGACGGGATTTGTCCCTCTTTCCCAAAGCATGAATTAAACGCCAGTCGCATTCTTGACCATGGGAAGGATAACTTCGATGGTACAGGAGACTTTTAAGCGTCTGATGGTGGCCTCATCGGTGATACAGAAGGCACGGTCGTAGATGAGGTTACTGATGCCCCGAGATCCCCAAAGGCACAAGCCATCCCAGATAGTCTGAGACATTTCCAAAATATGGGAGATAGAGATGGTGGTTAGACCATGTCCTCCAATAAGTTCTGTAGGAATATATGCGGATGTATCGACCATTTGAAAATGGGTCGTCGAATGTCGCGATTTGAAGGCAATGATGCTTTCAGGTGTCCCAATATTGCTAACATTTTACGACAAATGCATAACATTTAGGAATAGTGTTCATCTTTGTAGCCCTTACGTTCTGCATTAGAATAGTTCGCAAGGACTCAAAGCAGGACTGTTTCGTATTGATGGCTTCATCTTGGTCCAAAAAGTATTAGTAGCAGCAAATAATGGAACGTGTACCCGCCATTCACAAAATTGTCGATGTTGAAGGTTGTTCTTCGGTCTTTCCATAGTTCCCCCAAAAGGGTCTTGTAACCTTGTCTGTCGGAGATGCGCACAAAGGCACTGTTCATTCTTCAGATAGGTCGAGAGCTGGTGGACGGTGTCCATTAAATCTGTATCCTCAGACGCTTTGTCGCGGACACACCCATTACACAAGACTCCTAGCTATGCCAACGTGTAGTTGCGACAGCCGAAGGATATGCGCGTTCCAACACGCATCTACGTGGCGTTGTCGGCCTTGAGTCCATGTTTGCTAGTATGATCGTTGTGTTCCCGGCGTTGAGAATAGTGGAGTCCGGTTACGCATCGGAACGATCAAGGAAAGAGGATTGAGGGCGCCTACTGTTAGTGTTGAATGTGCGGAATAGATACGTCATTAACATCGATGTTAAAATAATCAACGAGCATCTCGCAGTCAGGATCATCATACCTATCATTGACCGTAACAATGGAGCATGTACATCGACCGGCACTTGTTGCTCTCTATATTAGGTTTAGCTATAATCCACAGAACGACATCATTGGCCTTGAACGTCCCAAGACATCCTCGACATCATTCGTGGGCAAGCGTGTCGTGGTGTTTGGGACAAAATGTTATGGAACGAGTTAGGTGCACCAGAAGTCGAGGACGAGTTTGTCATGTCATTGTAATACAGTTTATAATCCATCGCACCTTTAGCGTATAGTATATGCAAGCGCACGTAAGTATCGTTGTCTGTTGAATGGCTTAGATAGTCTCTATACTCACCGAATGTTCCCGCATAATCTGATCTCACGACCTCATTGCAATGACCACAGCCTGATACTTGCATCGTCTCCGGATCGAGGCATCGTGTTACTGAGATTGAGTACCGGCCGGCAGGATGAAGGGTTGGCTGGGAAAGTATAAGATCGAGTATACGTTTTCTTCGTAAGGGAGGATATACGGCCTTGGAAGGCGATGCTGTTGTGCGGGAAACACGGCGTGTACGAAACTGGCCGGCACGAAAGATGTTGGACAGGAAAGCAATGGGGCCATATGCGAGGTCACTGTAACCCAACAAAGAGACATAATGGAGGGTATTCGACGACGTTGACGACGTATCTCGAAGGATAATGGGGTGAAGAGGAGACCACCCAGGACGATCAAGAAACAGAGAACTTGAAACGACAAGTGCGGAGATATGGTGAAAGTGCATGATGCGGAATGTGTCATGTTTAATAAATAGAATATTTCGTGATGGGTAGCCAAGAGAGACTACTTGCGACGAGGGATTTCTATAGACATGAAAAAAATCATGTGTAATTATGTGAAATGCAGATGAGTGAACAGCGACGGAATAAATAAGACGATCGACACACCTAGCTCAGAATGCTCCTTCGCACAGCTTCCTGTCGTGTAACAACAAAAACTACCGGTATCTTCGCCGCGTTACGATGTGAAGGAAGATCCAATGTGGCACACATTTTAAGGTAAACATACCACCTCGTCGATCGGCACACTATTCATGGACACAACGGATATGCAGGGCTGTGAAGACGTCACAGTGTTACAGGTACAACGTGTTATCTTGCAACCTCGAAGCTTTTTGGAAGAAGAACTTGAAATTTAGGTAGCTGCATCTTATTTCATATAAAGGAAGTACTATCTTTGAACTCTTCGGTTTCAGATGGAACCAGAAATTTTGAACCATACTTGTAATCGTGCGGATTCTGGACTGGGCATTAAAGTGCTCGTCGAGGGCATTGCCCCAACTATCGAGTGTGTCTTGTTGACAATTTGCTGGTACTTCTCCGCTAATGACAATTCTAATAGCATCGTCGTCATCCATGGCCTAGATGGACACCGCGAAGGCTCCTGGACAGCCGAAAACGGAATACTCTGGCTTAAAGACCTATTGCCGGAGCGATTGCCTAACGCCAGAATTGTTACATATGGCTATGACGCATCCACTGGTAGTCAGTCAAGCAGAATAGACGAGACATTGTATGGTCATGCACAAAATTTGATTTCACGCATCGCTTTACTCAGGGACGGTACAACTACTACGGTGGGCTTCTTTTATTTATGGGGAATGCTTATTGAATTGTTGCTAGACTCGTCCCATCATATTTATTGCCCACAGCTTAGGTGGCATTATTCTTAAATTTGTATGTATTTTTTTTAATTGCGAAAGCACTCCGATATTCTAATATCAAACTGGGTTGTGTGCGTGTAGGCTTTGATTCATGCCAATCAATGCAACGAATCTCACCTCCCTCATCACAAGAAAATAATGATGGCGACAATTGGGATACTGTTCTTTGGGACTCCACACCAAGGGGCGGCCGTTGCACTCTCTGCGTCCCAAATGCTGCTTGTCCGTTTGCCAGTTGATCAGAATACTGGTCATACACTATTACGGAACTTGGCAATCAATTCGGAGATGTTGGAGATACAGTTGTCTCTTTACAACGGGATCAGTGCTTGTTTCAATACGAAGTTTTTTTATGAGGTCTATCACACGGTCCTGCACAACGGTACATCTGGCTTTGTAAGTGCCTTGAACAGCATTACTTGATTGTTACCGGCTCACATGGAGTCAGATTGTGCCAAAGTCCTCTGCCATTGTTCCAGGTGCACGGAATGCTGAAGCTATTGGACTGAACAAGAATCACATGGATATGACAAAATTTTCCTCAGCTGAAGATGATGATTTCAATGTTGTGGTCTCATTGTTGCAAAGTATAAGGAGTGATCTTCCTAAACCGGAGCCGGTTCGTGAAAAGGACGCTACCCACTCTGACGGTACAGTATATCTACTTCTTGTAAAGGTCTATATTCTCATGTGGAGCATCAGATATTTTGAATAAGGGTCCATCTTACACACCCAAGCTCTTATCCAGCCCAAGGTTCACTGGTCAAGATATTTACCTGGAGAAGTTGAGAACATTTTTTGTAAATGAGAATATTACACCTCACCGAAAACACTTACTGTTGTATGGCATGGGTGGTATTGGAAAGACCCAAATTTCCTTAAAGTTTGCTGAGGAGTGTGTGGATCTTAAGTGGTAGGTTACTTTATGATTACTCTAAACACAGTGCAGTTCTAACTATATCACAGCTACTGGAGGATATTATGGCTGGATGCTACAACTGCAGAAACCCTTGAGACAAGTTTTGCTGAAATCTCTAAACTTGATCCTGTAATGAAGTCTTTGGAGATTGAAGAATCAGGTGAATGCATTATAGGATGGCTTGCTGGACTGGGAAGAAAGTCCTTGCTTATTTTTGATAATGCTGATGGCATGACTGCTTTGGTTTCAAAATACCTCCCTCCAGCACATTCATTGCATGTGTTGATCACAAGTAGAAATCCTGATCTGCATCAGTCTGTGAGCAGCACTCTCAATCTTGGGGTGATGTCTAAAGAAGATGCAATTTCACTGCTTATGACATCCTCAACAAGGGAGAATAAACCTGGGTTGTCAAAGGATGGCTCATCATTAACCATTGCAGAAAAACTTGGCTTCCTGCCTTTGGCATTGGATATTGCTGGTGCAGCAATATATAGGGGATTGTGTACAGTGGAAGAATACATATCAACATATCTCAAGAACCATGAGATACTTCTACATGGAGATCATCCCTTATATAAAGGAGCTTCATTGTATAACCAAACAATTAATGACACACTCAACATCTCATATGAGTTGATAGAGAAGAAACATACTCAGGGAGATGCTGCTAAGGATGCATTATTTCTTCTAAAAATGCTAGGCTTCTTTCATCACCAAAATATTATGGAGTTAATATTCAAGAGGGCTGCAGAGGCACCAGAATGGTGCATCAAAGATTCCCAGTTGAGAACTACACAGCCTGATCTTCCATTTCAGTTCCTTAAATGTGATGAGCATCATCAATGGATTCACACTAAACTCAGAACAGTAATGGAACTGCTTTGTGATTATTCACTGATATCAAGAGTTCCATCAATCACTGGATTTTCATGGACCATTCATCCAATAGTGCAGATATGGGCAAGAGACAAAGTAATTACTGGGAAACAGGGCATATATCTGGCTGCAGTGCGAGCTTTAATAGTAAACTCAATCAATGGGAATGAAGATTTGGTGGAGCATTCCTATCACTTTCATAGAATGATATTACCCCATATGATGGCATATTATCATTATAATGCAGATTTTGGATTATCCTACTGTGATGATGAGCACAGTGCTCAGACAGAAGAGTTTGTTAAAAATGAGTACTGGGATCATGCTAGGAGATTTTGTCAACAGGCATTGGGTCTCCGAAAATGGATCTTGGGGCCAGAGCATTATCATTCGATGAATACAATGTTGAAGTTGGCATACATATGGAAAGGGCAGGGAAAATATGAGAAAGCTCAGGAGCTGGAAGTGCAGGTCCTGGAGGTATACAAGCAACTGCTTGGCCCAGAGCATCCATCTACATTAATATGCATGGGAAACTTGGCATGTAGCTTGAAGAAGCTGGGAAAGTATACTGAAGCTCAGGAGCTGGAAGTGCAGGTCCTAGAGGCAACCAAGCAACTGCTTGGCCCAGAGCATCCAGAAACATTAATATGCACAGGAAACTTGGCATGCAGCTTGAAGAATCTGGGAAAGTATACTGAAGCTCAGGAGCTGGAAGTGCAGGTCCTGGAGGGAACCAAGCAACTGCTTGGCCCAGAGCATCCAGAAACATTAATATGCATGGCAAACTTGGCATACACCTGGAGGAATCTGGGACAGTATACTGAAGCTCAGGAGCTGGAAGTACAGGTCCTGGAGGCAAGGAAACAACTGCTTGGCCCAGAGCATCCAGAAACATTAAGATCTATGGGCAACTTGGCATCCACCTTGAATGATCTGGGAAAGTATGGCAAAGCTCAGGAGTTGGAAGTACAGGTCCTGGAGGCATTCAAGCAACTGCTTGGCCAAGAGCATCCATCTACATTAACATCCATGGCAAACTTGGCATACACCTTGAAGAATCTGGGAAAGTATACTGAAGCTCAGGAGCTGCAAGTGCAGGTCCTGGAGGTCAGGAAGCAACTGCTTGGCCCAGAGCATCCAGAAACGTTAATATGCATGGCAAACTTGGCATGCACCTTGAAGGATCTGGGAAAGTATACTGAAGCTCAGGAGCTGGAAGTGCAGGTCCTGGAGGCAAGGAAACAACTGCTTGGCCCAGAGCACCCATCTACATTAAGATTGATGGGCAACTTGGCATCCACCTTGAAGAATCTGGGAAAGTATGGCAAAGCTCAGGAGTTGGAAGTGCAGGTCCTGGAGGCATGCAAGCAACTGCTTGGTCCAGAGCATCCATCTACATTAACATATATGGGAAACTTGGCATGCAGCTTGAAGAATCTGGGAAAGTATACTGAAGCTCAGGAGTTGGAAGTGCAGGTCCTGGAGGCAAGGAAGCAACTGCTTGGCCCAGAGCATCCATCTATATCAATATGTATGGGAAACTTGGCATGCACCTTGAAGAATCTGGGAAGGTATACTGAAGCTCAGGAGCTGGAAGTGCAGGTCCTGGAGGCAACCAAGCAACTGCTTGGCCCAGAGCATCCATCTACATTAATATGCATGCAAAACTTGGCATGTAGCTTGAAGAAACTGGGAAAGTATACTGAAGCTCAGGAGCTGGAAGTGCAGGTCCTGGAGGCAACCAAGCAACTGCTTGGCCCAGAGCATCCATCTACATTAACATCCATGGGAAACTTGGTATGCAGCTTGAAGAATCTGGGAAAGTATACTGAAGCTCAGGAGCTGGAAGTGCAGGTTCTGGAGGCAAGGAAGCAACTGTTTGGCCCAGAGCATCCAGAAACATTAATATGCATGGGAAACTTGGCATGCACCTTGAAGAATCTGGGAAAGTATACTGAAGCTCAGGTCCTGGCAGTGCAGGTCCTGGAGTCAACCAAGCAACTGCTTGGCCCAGAGCATCCAGAAACATTAATATGCATGGCAAACTTGGCATGCATCTTGTCAGATCTGGGAAAGTATACTGAAGCTCAGGAGCTGGAAGTGCAGATCCTGGAGGCAAGGAAGCAACTGCTTGGCCCAGAGCATCCAGAAACATTAATATGCATGGCAAACTTGGCATACACCTTGAAGGATCTGGGAAAGTATACTGAAGCTCAGGAGCTAGAAGTGCAGGTCCTGGAGACAAGGAAGCAACTGCTTGGCCCAGAGCATCCAGAAACATTAATATGCATGGTAAACTTGGCATGCACCTTGAAGAATCTGGGAAAGTATACTGAAGCTCAGGAGCTGGAAGTGCAGGTCATGGAAGCAAGGAAGCAACTGCTTTGTTAAGCTCTGAGCTTACAAGTAGAGTCCAGTGGGAAACCTGTCAATAATGTGGTATGCAGGTAGGACTTGGCTTCAGCTTATATGCTGTGCTTCAAAGGGATAGAATAGAGGCATTTAACTAATGAAAAGTATGGGGTAACCTAGTTGATTTTCTGTTGGATTGTCAATACAAATTAGCCTAGTTTATATAGATGGGTCATACTACAATACTGGCAGAATGGATAAACAAACAGGTGGAACAGAAAATGGGAATGGACCGTGGTGACTGAAGTCTGGTGAAAGTCTGAACTGAAACAGGAACATTCACATGGGACATGGCAAACTAACTGACAACCAGGTTTGAAAACTGATTGAGACAGATATGTATTTCATATATCATGAGAGCTGGGATCTCTGGGTGAGGTCCCGTCATTGACTAGTATGAAAAGAGTGATAGAGGTTTGTAGCGAAGCTCCTAGGACCTGGTGGGTTGTTTGGTCCTAACAGTGCCCTCCCTTTAAGGCCAAGTTCCCAGAGAGGCCCTAGAGTTGGATAAAGTTTGTGTCAAAATGTCAAGTGATCTGGAATTAGGGGTCTGGATTGAGGATCCTATATAAAACCCAAAAAATAATCAGTCATTTCTTTTTTCCATCCCACCACCATCATCTTATGGCACCAAAACCAATGCCACACAAACTGAACCCCAGTGTTGCTGGAACACCCATGGGGTCCACCTATTGGGCACCTCTTACTACTGCCCAACTTCTTGAGCTGTGGGAAAGGGCTGAGAAGAAGGTGAGGGAGGATGAGGAGGTGATGGAACATGAATATCAGGTGGCTTTGGCTGCAGAGAAGACAGAAGAGGAGCATCAGAAGGATGAGTAGGAGCACATTGTGGAGGCGGCCTGGGTTGTGGCAGAGCATACCTGGTTAGCTGAGGCATCCATGGGTAAGGTTCATTTCATTGTTACTATTGGTTGAATCCCAACTGACTTGTTTCCTTAGCACAAAGCAGCAGATGTTGAGTTGGAGTCTGAGGGTGAGCCTCCCTGGAACAAAGTAAGTGGTGAGAGTCCCACAGCACAGCCAGCACTGATGTATAGATATAGAGAGGAAAATTGCCACCTGTGCACCTGGATGCCATGGGGTCTGGGAGCCAGGATGCAGGGGTGACCATAGAGAGGTCTGGGCTTGGAGGAAGCCTTAGTGTGAAGAGTCATAAAAGTTCTGACTTCTCAACATATGAAGAATATCAACCTTCTGGATACAATAAAGTTATATTGACTATCAAAGTGCAATATAAGTAAAAGGAGAATGATTGTCATAAGCATCCATAGGGGAGCTGGAGATGATTATTACAAATAAGAAGAATTGATCTTTACAGTACAATTCAAATGAAGGATTCCAATGAAAGGGAATCTACCAAGAGTGGTTTGCAAGAAAGAAGCAAAAGGCACAAAGAGTTGCAGGCAGTGATGAGTGAGTTTGCGTAGATAATTCTGAGCTTCAACAGTGAGTACAAAGCTCAGAGCAGTTTCAGGTTGTGTGGATTTACTGTGGCATTGTCACTACTCCCCTCCTTGGGGTAGACATCCCACCATCTAGTCAAGGTTGGAAATGGATGATCATATTAAAAGCAGAAAGGTATTTGGACCACTAGGCTTGCCAGCAGGTCAAACATTTCATGGTTGAGGGATATTCTAGATTTTTGTGGTCTATGACAATATTGACTGGGATTCCTGCACCTTCCAAATAATGTCACCACACTTTTGAAAGCCTCAAAAATTGCAAGAAGCTCCTTGTTGTAAACATCATACAGTAAGTAATTGAGCTTGGGCCTGGTGAAAGTCTGGGAAAGAAATGCCACTGGATGTACATATCTCACTGTCAGAGTCCTGAATAGGCAAAATTGCACCTAGTTCATAATCTGAGGTGTCTGATTCAACAGTAGGTGGGAAATTTGGTTTCCAGTGAGAAAGAATGGGGGCTGAATTAAAAGTATTTTCAAAAGATTGAAAGCTGCAAGACACATTCAGTGAAATCCCATGGAGTTACCTTAGGAGTAAGACAAGTGAGGGGAATGGTGATTTTTGAATAATCATGGATAAACCACTGGTACAAATTGGCAATACCCAAGGAAAGATTTAATGTCTTTGACTTTTCTGGGTTTGGGCCAATCCCTGATAACCTGTAATTTGGCCTTGTCCATCTGGAGTCCACTGGGACCCATGATGAACCTAGAGATTCAATAGAATCTGTGTCAAAAGTACATTTTTTACCATTCATGAAAAGACCATGCTGCCAGAGTCTTTGGAGGACCTCATGGATCTGTTCAGAATGTAGAGTGGGGTCCTTGGAATAGATGAGGATGTAATGCAAATAAACAATAATCCATACATCAAGCATGTCAGTAAAAACATTGTTAACAAAATGCTGGAAAATGGAAGGGGCTGTAAGGTCATGGTGTGACCTCACTCAATTGATGCAAACAGGGCTAAGCTTTCTCTGTTCAAGTAATAGTGGAAGGTGGAAAATACAAGTGGAAGCTTCCACTTTCTAGCTACATTTCCTGAGGATTAATATTTCTTTTGCAAAACAATGAGGTGTCAATATCACAGACCAAAGAACAAAAAGACATGTCAAAAATGGAAGAACAAAGGGAAATGGTCTCCTATTAAAGGACAAAGAAAATTCATTCAGACAATAGAGGCTTTATTGAAAAGGAACCAGTGTAAGTTTGTCACTAGGAATATACCTAATAACCTGCATGCAATGGTCAAGTCTTTATGATGGTCACTAAGGAGGATGGTCACACTTTATTGAATATACAAAATTTTACTGAATAATCCTCATATTTTCCAAGTGAGACTATTCCTTCTGGCCATGACAACTTATTCTATAAGTTTATATTTAATTACCTGAAATTTCATCTTTAAAATATGTAGGCCCTTTTAAAATACACACAAATGACATACATAGTTACACAAAATTATTTGGATTAACCTAGATTATTTGGGTTATGACTTATGTAATCTTTGGGTTATGATGTATTCTCTTGTATACAAGCAAACTTTCAAATATATTTCATATAATTGAAATTTAGTTGGTTTAGAGAGTTAACCAGAACTATCTGGGGTACCAATCCCCATTGTGCAATTTATTCCAAAAGAATAATCTACAGATGATTGTTTGACTAAATTTTGTCAGATATAGGATAAATATTAATATTTCCTTATTCTCCAGAATGTCATCTGATAGACTGAATTTGCTTAAATATTACTTTTACAACAAACAATATAAATATATACACTTTAGTGGATAAATAACTTTTAAAGTTTTGGGTTATCCTCCTAACACAGTCATTTGTGAAACCAGTCTATAACCAAACACACTCAGAGTGTGAGGCTAGAGATTGGACCTTTGTAATCAAATAAAGGGCTGACATAAGCCCAATGTTGTGGAGTGTAGAACTTCAACAATAAGTGAAACTACAGTATCCCTTACTAGCCATAGGAGTAATACTAAGTGTAAGTCTTAAGAGACTATCCTTAAGAATGAGCTTCGAAATGAGATACAATGAAATTGCTTGTTCAATAGTGGGCAAAAGAGAGGCTCTTATATACATGAGGGAGCACATTTTATGACCGGAATTCCCACCGGACTCCGGGCACTAACTTATACACACCCACGCCCTATACACACCAATTGTCAGTTTACCGGAATTCCCGCCGGACTCCGTACGTCAGACTTGTCTACATTTGACTTCGTTACATTGTGTATCAGTCACTGGAATACCCACCAGACTCCGTCCCTGTCTATGTCCGACCTTGTCCTGCGCGTCAGTCACCGGACCCCACTTGGAAAACCCGTCATCCCTCTAACAGAGCCCCATTCCCATTTTAGTCAAATGACCTGTCATGATTTGGATTCCACTCCCACTCCATTTCCCGTTATGGTTTATGATTTGTCACGATTCGGACTCCGCTCTGTTCTGTCACCAAATTTGGTGTTTACTATTCTCATTTTATGTTTTGCTAGTTTCATTTCATTATTACTGGATTTGGTATGTCATTCATTCCACGGTCTATATAGTCTGGCAGATGTTGTACATACAATCCAGTCAGAAAATTGGCTTAGATTTCCCCCAGTAATCTAATACATTTTCCACTCTAAACTCCTACTTGAATTACACTGCTCATGCTAGTCGGAGCCCACGGGCTCCAGCACATCTATCTCACTTATTTATCTCGACTCCCAACCTCTTGACCCATGACCTCCGACCTCTGACCCCTTGACCCACAAACCCCGCCCGGACTGCCCGGACTCCCCAGGATTCCTGTCCGCCTGTCTGAAATTGGACAACATGATCTCGCGAGGGCACAGCCTATAAGCTGAAGCCAAGTCCTACTGGATATTCTGCAGGTTTCTCCAGAAACCCACCATGTATGTACCCTAACAGCACAGGTTCATGGGAGCCATCATATACACGAATAAAGACATGGTTGTCAGGAGCATATGGGGGTTGAATACCTTGTCAATGGAGAAAATGAAGGCATTCTTTGGAGGAGTGTGAGTAGGCTGGTGTGAAGAGTCGATAGATTCTGACCGTTCGATATACGAAGAATAGTGTTTATTCAACTACTATTAGCAGGTATTGACCGTACAGTACAATACCGTAGATTACTAGACAAGCTGTACTAGTAAGAAGACACGCTATGCGTTGCAAGAGCAACTGTACAGTTGCTCTTGATGGCTAGAATGAAAGAATGAAAGAGTTGACCTTCACGGTACAACTTGTAGCTAGATGTAAAATAGATAATCAACGTGAAGCTGAATATCTAGAGTAAAGAAATAATAATGCGAGTCGACTATAATGTCGACTAGCGCAAAGACCTTAGATTGGAACTCGACCTTCGCGGTTCGAGTCCAAAGTACGTTAGTATGCAAGAGAATACTACCTTTAAAGGTAGTTAAGACGTTACCCTTGACACCTCTCGCTATTCGACGTCTGGGTCGTTTACGAGGTGGTGTCTGCTGGGTAAAAGTTGTCTATCCTTTTGGTGCCGAGAGCGCCCATACGTATACACAAAGCTTCGAACTACAAAATAAAGGTGTGCTCGAAATATAGAAAGAATATAAAGAAAGAAAATAAAAGATAAATAATAAAGTACTATAATCCAACTATTATTCCTTAGTCCAATTATGCATATATGCATACCCTTTACAGCTGGTTGGGACTTGGGAACAATTTCTGAGGATGAAGAGAAGCAAGATGTTATTGGCTGGAGTTCTATTTGGGAGTGAAGAGTCAGTTTTGAGTAGGAACTGAGGTTACTTTGGATGACGATGCAGTGTTGAACATGATGAGGAGTTTTAGTTTGTCTGATGGATGAAACTGATTTGGCTGTGTAGAAGTCATATTGAGTGCCAAAGTATATATATGAATTTGTGCTTATGATGTGACTTGAAACTATAGGCACATAAGTTGCTTTCCATTGAACTCTCTACACTGGTCCCATTAGAGGACAAAGGAATTCATTCAAACAATAGAGGCCTGATCCGTAACGTGCCTGTGGTAAGATGGCCAGGATTACAGGGGCATTGGTGAGTCTGAAAGGTATCACCAACCATTCAAAAATCCCATGATGGGTATGGAACATAGTTTTCCACTCATTTCCTGTGGCAATCCAGACCAAGTGATAGTCATGTTTAAGGTCAATCTTGGTATAGATCTGGGCATTCTGCAGGGCATTGAGTAGGTCAGAGATAATAAGCAGGAGTGGATACTTACATATATTTCTGTGTAACTGCATTGAGTCCTATGGAATCAATGCAGAGTCTGAGGGATCCATCCTTCTTGACAAAAGGAATGGGTGCTCCAAAGGGAGACTTGGATGGCCAGATAGAACCTATGGACAGATGCTCAACCAGGAAATCCTGGATCATGGAAGGCCCCATGGAGGAGAATAGTGTTAGAATATGTGAATATTCCATTAGTATTAGTCTCATATCTCATCTTGTAACTGCCATCAATTAGCTGATATCTAGAGATGTCCAGATTAGTATATTTAGTTTAGTGTTTCCATAGTCCATTAAACCTTATTAATAAGTCGCTTGCTAATAAGGTTTACACACAGACCAGTGCACAGACCATGTATCTAGTATATATGTAGTTACATCTAGTTGAGAAGTATAAACCTCAACTAGAAGCCTAGTTATATGATCGGTTTACTTCTACACTGCTCTACTCTTAGTGGCTACACTCCTGATTAGAGGCTCCTCGTAGTGTGACCCCCCCAGGCTTCAGTTTATTTTATCAAGTGGGTATATTAGTCCAAGAGGTGGCTTTGCCCCATCCTCAAAGTCAATTTCTGAGTCATATGGTCTATGGGGTGCAGGCTGGTCAGCTTTTTGCTTACTAAAAATATCCATGAAGTCATGGTATTTCTCTGGGATGTCTTCTAGGTCTGTAATTGACTTGGGGTCTGGGGGTGTAAAATGTCCAGTTGCTTTGTCAATTTTGAGGCATATCATGAACACCTGGGACCCTTCCAACTTTGTAGCCCTGACAAAAGCAGCTGCATTAATAAGGGAAATAGGTGGAATTACCATGGGTTCCATGGGTGCCATAATGGCCAGGGATGATACAGTTTTTTCTGGTGCCATCAGTGTTGAGTAGGTCAGAAATAAGTGGGAGCAGGTACTTATCTTTCCATGTGACTTTCCATGTGACTGCATTGAGTCCTCTGAAATCAATGCAAAGTCACAGGGATCCATCCTTCTTTTTGACAAAAAAACAGGTGCTCCAAAAGGAAACCTAGAAGGCCCAATAAAACCTATGGACAGATGTTTGTCCAGGAATTCCCAGATTGTGGAAGGTTCCATGGAGGACAGCAGGTAAATCGGTCTAAGGGGTGGCTGGGCTCCATTTTTAAGGTCAACCTTTAAGTTGTATGATCTGTGGGGTGGGAGCTGGTCAGCTTTTCACTTACTAACAGCATCTGTGAAGCCATGATATTTCTCTGGGACACCTTCTAGATTTGTGATAAGCTTGGATTCTGGAGTTGAAGAACATCCAGTTGCTTTGTCAACTTTTAAGTTGATTGTGACCACCTGTGAGCCATCCAATTTTGTAGCCCTAATAAAAGCTGCTACATTAATAAGGGAAATGGACAGGATTACCATGGGTTCTGGGGAAGCCAGGGATGCCATAGAGGCCACAGGTGCCAAAAGGGCTGGGAACAATACAGTTTTGTCAGGTGCCACAGGTGTCCAGAAAGTGATACTGCATGACACCCAGTCAATCAAAGGATTGTGTTGGATGAGCCAGTTGTGTCCTAGGATGACTGAGCAGCCTGCGTCCAACTGTGTCACATAGAAAGTGACCATCTGAGATGTTCCACACAGGAACTGCATGGAGAGATCACAAGCTTGGGTGATGATTGCATTACTTGTTCCATCAAAAAGTCAGAGTGTGACCAGGTTTATCAGATAAGTCCTCAAAGAGTTTTTTCAGGGGAAATTTATATCTACAAAACAATGGGTTGAGCCAGAGTCTATGAGTACACAAAAAACAGAGTCTGTTATTAAGTTGGAAGTAAGTTTTGCAAATAGTGAGTCAGAATTTGAGAGAGCAGATGTTAAGACATGCAAACTCTGGAGTGCATGGAGAGGTAATGCAACCCTCAGTCCACATGGAGTCCAGAGAGTTGCTTACTCTTTTTTCAAATCAGTGGCCAGTTTCTCCTGCAGGGTTCCACTGGAGGTGGTGGCTGCTTGAGCTTTGGTAGCATTAGCATTTGCTACCAGGGATTCTGGGACTCAATGGCTGGGTTTCCCACATAAGAGGCAAAGGTTGTTGTCCATGCAACATTGCCTCTCTTGTGGGGTAGGTTTGCTGTCAGGCCCAAGTTTGCTAGTAGGGGCCGGTTTTCTGGTATTGCCAGGGTTATTGTTGTTGGAAGACTTCTCGTCATTCTTCTGGTCAGATTGCATGGGATTCAAGTTACTGCCAGACTGATTGTTATTGCCTTTGTTCATCGTGGACTTATTTCTTTTGTCCACAGGTGTCTCATGGGCAATCTCCATGTGACATTCCCAATAACATGTGTCCACATTCTAGGCCTTAAGGCACATATGGGACAATCTCTTTGGCTTTCCATCCTCACCTTTAGAGACTTCATCCTTGAGGTGGGATGGTAGACCAGCATAAAACTGATGGCAGAGTGCCAGATTGCCCCATTGATAATGTGTGGCCAAATTGTTGAATTGCACAATATAGTCCATGATGTGCTGTTGTCCTTCATGTGAAGGTTAGTGAGGCTATTCTTGGCTTCTCTGGTTGAATCAGACAGGCCAAAGTTGGTTTCCAATTCTTCAACAAACACATTCCAATCCTCAAGCCAGCTTGGCTCTTCCTTGGTAAGTCTGCTAAATGCTGGTTTGAACCACTTCAATATGGATCCCAAGAGATAGGATAGTGCAAAATTGATTTTTCAGGAGTCTGTGGAGGATGCAGTGGGTCGATTGTGAAAATAAAAATGGCACTACATGAGGAAAGTTGACAGTTTGTTGGGGTTGGAGCTGGGAAAAGCTTCTGGAGCATTGACCTTGGATTGTGGGGTTCTTGGGTCTTTTTTCTTCCTTTCTTTGAACAGATAGGACATAGACTTTCCCACAGTACCTAGTAGGACATTGGAAGTGGATTCCTCCACATGTGGCCATTGGATAGTAGGGGATTCAGGGACAGTACCCTTGTCAGGGGCTGTAGACTTGTTTTCATTTTCAGAATCATCCAGATTCTCCAGTACTTCCTCAATCCAAGATTCATCCATGGTAGTAGGCTGGATTCTGGGTAACTGATTGGTGTACAGAACAAGTGGGGATCAGAGAGCAGATGCCCTGGGTTGGTCTGGTTGTTTGGGTGCTTTTTTTCTTGGAGGCATGGCCAATACAATCTGCAAGCTGCAATCAGAAAATACTGTTAAGCTCTGGGCTTATGAGTAGGGCCTGGTGGGAAACTTGTAAATAATCCAGTATGCAGGTAGGACTTCGCTTCAGCTTATATGCTGCACTTTTGTGAGATTGTTGTGTCCAATTTCAAAGGGATGAATGGGAGACCCAAGAGGTCTGGAAGGAGAAAGGGATAGTGGTGGGAAGTCCAAAGACTCTCGGGCAGAGGGCCCATATGTAGGTTCCAAGGTGTGAATAGAGGTACTTAACCAATGCAAAGTACAGGGGTAACTTAGTTGATTTTCTGATTGGATTGTAAATACAAATTAGTCTAGTTTATATAGATGGGTCATACTACAATCTTGGTGGAACAGATAAACAAACAGGCAGAATGGAAGACAGGAAACAGACAGGGGTGACCAAAGTCCAGGGAAAGTCCAAAATGAAACAGGAACATACATATGGGACATGGTAAAACTGACAACCAGGTTCCAACACTGATTGGGATGGATATTGCATATATCATGAGAGATGGAATCTCTGGGCAGGGTCCAGTCATTGACAAGTATGAAGAGAGAGTGATAGAGGTTTGTAGAGAAGGTCCCAGATCCCAGTGGGTTGTCTGGTCCTAACACCCTCATAACTTCCAATTGAGGCTCTGACTTCACATCTCATTTCTTTAGATCCCATGGACAAGCCCTTGACATGAAGTTACACTTTTTTACATCTGTATCACCAATAGGGGAGCAGAAAAACTGAATATGTCAATCCAACCTTGGAACAATGTCTCTGCATGTATTGCAATTACCAACAGGACGATTGGAAATCCCTGCTACCATTGGCAGAATTTTCTTACAATAATGCACCCTCCACAACTACTGGCTTATCACCCTTCTTTGTCAACAAGGGTTACAACCCAAATCTCACAGTACACCTGGAAAGAAATCTAGCCTCAGCATGTGCTCAAGAATTTGTCACAGACCTGGACAAACTCCATCAGGAACTCTGGACTGTGATAACATCCACCCAAGAATAATACCAACATTCAGCAGACCAAAACTGGATCCTGCCACCTGACTTCAAGATTGGCAACCATGTTTTTGTTAAAGCTCAGTTCTTCTGGACAACCCAGCCTTCCAAGAAATTTGCTGAAAGGTATCCAGGACTTTTTGAAATTATAGCACAAGTAGGCTCAGTATCATGGTCCCTCTGGCTCCCAGATAGTATGTGAGTAGTACACCTAGTATTTCATGTCTCTATGCTAGAGCCATGTACAGCCAACACAATCCTGGACTGTGTACAACCCCCACCTCTCTGGTTATTATTGATGGAGAACCTGAGTTTGTGTTACAACCGGAATTCCCGCTGGACTCTGGGCATTAACTTATACACACCCATGCCCTATACACACCAATTGTCAGTTTACTGGAATACCCACTGGACTCCATATGTCAGATTTGTCCACATTTGACCTTCATTACGTCGTGTATCAGTCACTGGAATACCCACCAGACTCTGTCCCTGTCTATGTCTGACCTCGTCCCACGCATCAGTCACCAGACCCCACTTGGAAAACCCATCATCCCTCTAACTGAGCCCCATTCCCATTTTAGTCAAATGACCTGTCACAATTTGGACTCCACTCCCACTCTGTTTCCTGTTATGGTTTATGATTTGTCACAATTCGGACTCCGCTCTGTTCCATCCCATTCCTAACACCAAATTTGGTGTTTACTTATCCTGTTTTATGTTTTGCTAGTTTCGTTTAATTATTACTGGATTTGGTATGTTATTCATTCCACAGTCTATATAGTCTGGCAGCTGTTGTACATACAATCCAGCCAGAAAATCAGCTTAGATTCTCCCCAGTAATCTAGTACATTTTCCGCTCTAAACTCCTCTCTAAATTACACCGCTCTCGCTAGTCGGAGCCCATGGGCTCCGACACATCTATCTCTTAACCTCCGACTTATTTATCTCGACTCCCTGACCTCTCGACCCACGAACTCTGCCCAGACTCCCTGGGTTTCCCGTCTGCCTGTTTGAAATTGGACAACACAATCTCACGAGGGTGCAGCCAATAAGCTGAAGCCAAGTCCTACCAGATTTCCTGCGGGTTTCTCTGGAAACCCTCTGTGTATGCACCCTTAACAGTCTGAAATCTCACAAATTTTAGACTCAAAAATTGATAAATGTCAGCACACTTGTAAACTGCTTTACTTAGTCAACTGGGCAAGATATGAGGGCACTGATGAAGAAACCTCTTGGATTTTGGCCACAGAACTTGGGAATGCCATGGAGATTATACTTGATTTCCATATGGCTTATCTGGACAACCCTGGTCCATTGTCTTCTCTCTAGCCACATTACCCACAGGCCCCGTACCCTCTGGACTCACATCATTTTTCCCTGTCACCCTATGTCTCTCTTTGCTTTACAAGTTGTGACTTGTCCCTTTTTGTCTGCTTAAGTGGGTTTCCTGCAGGTTTCCTGTTTTTCACACATTCTGATTAATATATATATAATATTATAATTACTACTCTAAAGTTTCTTCTGCTGCATGTTCCTTACTCTCCTCAGCCAGCTTATTTATCCCTTTAGTCCTCATAGACCCCTTGGTCTCTTCCATCTCTTCAGACCCCTCAGATTCCCCATCCTTGGACCCATCATATTCCCCATCCAGTGTCTCCAAGCTCCATGCCTGGTTCTCAAGGAATTCCCAGAGCTCCCTGCAGAGTCCCTGGAGATTTTCCAAGAGATGCTTCTGCTATGAGTTATTATTCTCTAGCAGAAGGTGTTGGGCCTCTATGCCTACTGCAATATACCCCAAGGTTTCCTCCAAGGCCCCAGACCTCTCCACAGTCACATGGATGACACCCTGGACCTTGACTAGCCTTCTGGTAACAGTCCACATCCCAGTCCTGACAACTGGAACACTGTGGGTCACTCTTGGCACCCAGGTGCATGGGTAGCAGTTTTCTTCTCTATATCTATGCATCAGTACTGGCTGCGCTGTGGAACTCTTGCCACTTACTTTGTTCTGGGGAGTCTCAGGCTCACCCTCAGACTCCAACTCAACATCCACTGCTCTGTGCTAAGGAAAAAAGTCAGTATTGGTAAGGATTCAGCAAACAGTAACAACTAAATGAACCTTACCCATGCATGCCCCAGCTCAACCTGGGCAGCCTCCACCTTGTCCTCCTGCTCTTTCTTCTGACACTCCTCTCCTGCCTTCTCTGTAGCCAAAGCCACCTGATACTCCCACTCCTCATCTTCCCTCACCTTACTCTCAGCCTCTTCCCACAGCTTCTTCTGTTTCTCCTGCTGCTCAAGAAGTTGGGGCAGTGATAAGAGGGGCCTGATAGGTGGTCCCCACAGGTGTTCCAGCAACACTGGGGTTGGGTTTGCATGGCATTGGTTTGGTGTCATATGATGATGGTGGTGGTATGGGAAAAAGAAATGCACTCTCTTTTTGTACAAGTCAACAACTGGACCCCACCTGGAGATTCTGGCTCTCATGATAAATATATGCAATATCTGTCTCAATCAGTGTTGGAACCTGGTTGTCAGTTATTTTACATACCATGTCCCATGTGTATGTTCCCATTTCACTTTGGGCTTTCCCCAGACTTTGGTCACTCCTGTCTGTTTCCCATATTCCATTCCACCTGTTTGTTTATTTATCTGTTCCACCAGGATTGTAATATGACCCATCTATATAAACTAGACTAATTTGTACTTACGATCCAATCAGAAAATCAACTACTGTAAGTAACCCCCATACTTTACATTAGTTAAATACCTCTATTTGCACCCTTGGAACCCATTGGCCCTCTGCCCAAGAGTCTTCAGACTTCCCATCACTATCCCTTTGTCCTTCTGGACCTTTCAGGTCTCCCATTTGTCCCTTGAAATTGGACACAACAATCTCACAAAGGTGCAGCATACTGTATGTATGTATAAGTTGAGGCCAAGTCCTACCTGCATACCAGATTATCCAAGGGTTTCCCACTGGGCCCTACTCATAAGCCCAGAGCTTAACAGTGCACAAAATACCTATACAGTGTAAGAATAAATGAAAAGGTATGTTGAGCAGGAGTCAAATACAAGTGCTGAGAAGTGCAAGTACTCAAATGTGAAAAGATATGTAAATCTCATCATATTCTAGAGAAATTGAGAGAGTTTATGTATATATAGAGAAACTATGAGTGGCTCAATCCAGAGAAGAAAGGAACATGTCGAAAACCATGGGAACAAAGAGGAACAATGGAGGTGGAATATTCTAGTAGAAGATGACAATATAATATTTGAACAATTATATAGAAGAAACAGATATAGAGACAATAGGACAGAAACATGTGGCCATCCCCAGGCAACCTACTTGCCAGAGTTTGAAGGGGCATCATCATGAATAGGAACATCATTAATATCGATACGTGACGTGACTGGGACAATCATGCAAGCCTGTCATGACATTTAGTGCACTACCATTATCTATTCTGTCAGATGGAACACTATTTGGTCTATAAACCGGCTTTGATTTATTTTGACACTAAACTTTAAGGACCTTCTACATCTTCGGTAAAGGAGTCTCTACTAAGGCCATCGCCATGCCTATCTCTGGATACCGAGGCACATCAGCAGCACCACTCTCAATAGCGACCTTCCTAATTTCTTTCACCTCCTCTGAGGTGAGAGTGATCTTCACAGCGTCGCTGTTCTCGTCCAAGTACTAGAATTCGCATTTTTAAAATCAAGAACAATTGTTCAATATTGTGGATGTCCTACCTTGATTTTCTTTGTACCCGGGATAGGAATGATGTCATCCCCTTGGGCTAACACCCATGCTAGACATATTTGCCCAGCCGTAGCATTATATTTCACACCCAATTTATTCAACAGCTCAACGAGTGCGAATATTTTGGAGAAATGTTCGTCTGAGACTCTGGAGGAATTGTTCAGCTATAGTATAAGCCGTAGACATTGTACGTGCTCACTTAGGTAAGTGTCTTCTGAAATCAGCTTGATCGAAGTCCTCCAGCGATTTCTATAATAGTACATTTATCAGACTGTAGCGGCGATACAATATTCTGTTACGTACATATTGTCCAGTAAGGAGCCCACGTCCAAGGGGAGAATACGCAATCACCTTCGTCCCGAATTCACGTGCAGTAGCCAATATACTCGACTTGGGGTCTGAATCATCTCCTTCGATGTATAATACAAATGGGGAGTATTCCATTTGAACCGCCGCGATGGGATGGATTGCATTGGCGCGACGAATGGTGTTCGCTGATGCTTCAGAAAGGCCAAGATATTTAACTTTTCCTTCCCTAAATGGAAATTTCGATTACAGGTCTGAAAAACTATAATATCCTCAACTGACTCACTTCACTAATTCAGCCATAGCTGCAACAGTCTCTTCGATAGGGACAGTAGGATCCATACTACGGCGTGAAACAATTCCATTAATTACACAGTGATTAGGAAAATATCCCGTTCTGCTCACCGATGTGCATAATAAAGATCGATGTAGTCAACTCCAAGCCTCTTCAATGATTTCTCGACGGCCTGCTTAATGTAAGGTGGGTCACATCGTACGACTCGACGAGCGACGTCACTAAATCCGAACTTCGTTGCGAGGAAAATAGAGTCACGTTTTCCGGTGCGCTTGAACCACTTTCCAATGAGATCTTCACTGTCACCGTACCTATCGGAGCTGAGGAATAGGGGGAATGTTAAAAGTTACTTTGTAGAGGTGAGCAATCAAGTACAGCTAACCTGTCCCAGTGTGTGATCCCCAATTGAAATGCACGGTCCAAAACCTAAGTTGTGAATACTCATAAACTGCATCCAATGAATTGCGTGCTTCTAACTCACCTTAAAACGCTCTTCATCACTCGGAATAGGACCGCTATCATTCGAAACCACTATCAGCCCTACCACAATACTAATCAAAGAACCCAATTCTTACTAGAACGCACTCAGCCCCATAGCACCCCACGATATCGCAGGAACGTCTGCATTGCCAATCTTTCGTGTCGGATAGGGCATAGTGACAGTATTACTCGCGTCTCGTGTCTGGGGAGTCTTCACATCTTCCTCCCCCCAGCTCCTTTTATACAAACGAAAGCCATTATATCATTTCTCACACGCACAGAATATCTCGCACCTTGTGATATGACGCCCTCAGCTATATACAATGGCTGAAGGCCTCGAGTAAGTCCGATTTTTCAATGACGGTTATCTCCTCCTTCTCGTGACTCGAACCCGGACATTCCTTGAAGAGATGTCAGAATGTGGGCTCTTGGGGTACCTTTAATTTACATTTAGTGTCCAGAATATTCTTCCTCTGGTACCTGCATAACTTTGAATTATATGCTAGCCGACAGTCGCTTTAGTTTCTGGGGAGAAATTGCCGGCGCCAACGCCAAATTCTCGTTCTCGATTAATAATCCAAGCGAGCCTGCCGAAAGGACGCGTAAGTTGCTGAACAAGCATGTATATCGGCGGAGTATTCTAGTTTTAATAGGGCCAATTGGTCCTTCATTTCAATGGCTATAGGTATACATGGTATGACTGAACTGAATGGGAAGTCTCTGTCACGAGTGAGTATATGCCGTAAGGATCACCAACTTTGTCTGATCATTGATGAAATTTGAAAGCTGAATTGTAGCCGTCTATCCGCGTGACCAAATCTGAAAGTCAGAAGTGTACGGCCGTCATTAGGTGGCCACAAGGCAGCCAATACGTTATCTCTACTGTTCGATTTGTATGATTTGTGGATGACAGCAGGCAAGGACGAAAGCTTCATCACTAGAGGCCAAACAACGCCGTGAGCCTTTGTCTTGTTATCGGAATACTCCAAATGAAATTTCTTGGGCTAGCCTTGGTCTACCACAACAGCTTGAACACTCCCTCGTGTTGACGTATCGTGGCACTGTGGTATGTCGACGGTGAAAGCCCCCCACGACACGCGACCTGACATACAAAAAATTACCCCTTTGTTTTTTTCTTGTGCTCCTTCACATGTAGCATTGTCCTCTTTTCTACGGTATCTACCATAGGGCCCGTTGTCCTTAGAATAATCCTGTTGGCGAAGTCGTCATCTATTCATCAGTGCCTTAGACAATGTGAATGGGATAGTACTGGTGAGTTCTATCTAACCGGTGCTTGTATACCTACTGATGGATACAGTACATCCACAGTGCTCCACATTTACAATCATCAAGCTGCTAAACAGTAGATTAAACTGAACCTTTACGGCACGTTCATTTCGATCCTTCATAACTGACGCTTGGAAATGAACTTGGAAACCCGGGCATAAGCAGAGAGCTGGCGCGCTCTACCCAACCGTACAGCTCCTCGCAAAGAGATATTTCGAATTAGATGAAGCTGGATACGTAGTACTATATTAAATCGGTGATTGGTATATGGGTAATTACCTCCACCTAGTTTTTTTAAATAAATTAGGGAATAATAAATACGAGTGTCTGAGTCAGGTTTCCTAGAAACATGTCAGCGACATTGAAAGAGATCTCTAGTACAGACAAGATATATGTAATTCATTTTGACACCAATAATACGTCATGGGATATATGCATGTACTGCAAGCACGATTGTGTAACCACGGAATAAATTATTGGATCACCGTAGGGGTAACCGGAATGGCTGCTCGTGTGAAAGGAACGTCCAGGTCATCCAAGTTAATGCCATAGGGCAAATTTACTTAGTTAGTGGGTTACGGTGCTTGCACTACCAACAACAAACCTCTCAAATGGGTAACGGCATCGATGATAGCTGCCGAACCACACTGATGTCCGTGCTTTCAGCCTTAGTATCGGCAATTCAGTGTCTTCACTTAACGAATGCCAGCCCACACCATATACGAATCACACAGGGCAATCTAACAGTTGAAGCCGTAGCAGGTAGGGCAAAATGTTGTGCTTGACATAGGGATGTGACGGGCCGAGGACCTCGAGATCATTGAGAAATTTTGGAATGTTACCCTGTTTTCGGAAGTCGCCAACTTCTTCAGGGAGCAGTATTAGTTGAGACCGGAAACATAAGCCTCCTCGTAGTCACCGATCCCGCTTGACCGCACAGACTTAGGGTCCAGTCTGACTGTTCCATCCAGACGTCGCCCTTCCAACGATCATCCCCATGATCCACGAGGCCAGGAGAGATGGTGGATAGGGCTGGCGAGCCTCATCGACGATTTTTCGAAGGGCGATGACCACCTTGTGATCGAGGGTGTGATATTGCTCGTCGACCAGTCGGAGGTATTCTTCCCAAGTCTCGTTGACGGGAAAGAAGCTGCTTCCCATGCTGCACATTCCAGCAAAACTCACGGGGTTGGGACACCTCCAAAAATGCCGCAAGTGTCTTTCAGAATACCTCATGCGTCACGGCGACATCGCTGGCACAATACGTGCGGTAAAATGAGAGGTCGGCAAGGATGGCTTCCGGATGTTATGAAATCGCTTCGAGTCGAGTTAACCACTTCGATGTCGCAGTGGAGACAGGGAACGCAGGCGAGCGAGTCCGCTGCTGTAGAATCCTCCCACCGTTTCTTTGCTGATTCACTGCTATCCTCCTCCTCCTCCTCGCCGCCAACCTCATAAATGGCTTCAAGAGGTGTTGATTTGGACAGGTCCGCACCTTGCTGTTTGAGCTCTCGTCTCTTCTCCTCGCGGACTTCATCACGTGCCCGCTACTTCAAAATTTCAGCGACACATTCGACGGCCTCGTCTCTCATGGTGCAATTAGCAATTTTCCGCTTGTGATATTGACTCCATGCAGGACGCTGGTGGCGCGATATGCCGTTTACTGCTATGTGTAGAGCCATCGTATCCAACCACCGAGTACCAGGGTGTTCTAGCCTATACTCCTCCAATGTACGAGCACGATCATATGAAATATTATGACCGACAACTATACGAGGATCACCAAGGGGTACTGGCTGTTCCGGATCGGTCGTCTCGTTAAGAAGCCAGGAGATCCAAGCATACCACGCTGTCGGAGATGCCGCACAGGCCATGATCGCGAACGGACTGTAATTCGGTAATGTTTCGACGTCAAACACTAGTAATTCCTCATCTGGACATTCGACAGCCTCATGGAATCCGTCCTCGTCGGGCCAATACTTGGTCCATCCAGACTGGATGACCCAGCTGTCTGGCTGAGGAGGTAATTGGAGCGATGCGAGTCGTTGGGACATTGAGAGATACGGTTGGGCAATCTGGGCTCCAAGGGCGTGGAAATGTGCGTCAATAGTTGGGCCTTGAAGGGGTGGGAGGGTGAATGAGGGGTAGATGATGCACTGGGGTCGAGCTGGTGTTTGACAAAATGGTTCCTGGCAATTTGGATATACGCATCTTCCGGCGCTGGGAATGCGACATTGTTGAATATTTGCGAGTGCAAAGCTCTGGAGAGGAGCTGCACACCAACTTCGTTTCGTTATACTGTAGCATTATTTTGATACTTAGCAATGAAAACTAATTTAATGAAATAATGACTTACCACGACGTGGAAACCGTCTTTGGGGTGGCGTCTTTATCTTTGGTTTGGCATGTCTGCTGTGAGAGCTCAACAAATAGTTGAGGCGCAAGTCGTTCATTGTTGTCCTCTTTTACTCTTTTACGGGATGTTTTGGTTTGAATGCCTGTATTGAAAGACGAGCTGAACTATGGAAGGAGCGAGTAGAGACAACTCTGGCGGTAGAAGTTATAGGACAGTGTATCCGCTGTCTCCTAGCATAGGTCATTGTCCAGTTCACAGGATACTCGTGTGACAAATTTATGCCGTGACAGCCTAACAAACGACGACGTTGCAATTCCTATATTTGACATTATTTAAGTAGCTCTACTCATATAAATTGCATCGTAAGCAGTATGTACAAACAACCAAGTCGACTAACACTGCATGGATTAGTCACTTAGTTTGGCACTTGGGGGATGGCACCCAAGAAACAAGCGGTTTGCGTAAAAGGAGATAGTACGGATGATTGACTTACTTCGCGTGGATTCGGAGCAGGACATTGACCTTCCAAACCATCCAAGTAGTCAGCAAATCGTAGCCAGACATTTCGGCTAAGTTCGTCGAAATCCATTGAGTACTTCTGACGGGACATGTACACCTCTTTCCCAAAACATGAATTAAACACCGGTCACATCTTTGACCATGGGAAGGATAGTTTCGATCGTACAAGAGAGTTTTGAGGGTCTGGTAGCGGCCTCATCCGTGGTGGTTATGGGTACAGAAGGCATGGTCGTAGATGAGGTCACTAATACCCGAAGATCCTCCAAAGGCAAAGGCCATCCGAGGCAGTTTAAGAGATTTTCAATATATGGGAGATAGAGATGGTGGCTAGACCATATCCTCCAATAATTCCTGTAGGAATGTACGTGGTTGTATCAGCCGTTCGAAAATGGGTCGTCGAATGTCGCGATTTGAAGGCGATGATGATGTCAAGTTTCCCAATATTGCTAACATTTCGCGGCGCACGGAACGATGAAGGAAAGAGGATTGAGGGCGCGTACTTTTAGTGTTGAATGTGCTGAAAGGTTAGGTCACTGGCATCGATGTGAAAATAGTCAACAAGCATGTCGCAGTCGCGATCATCATACCTATCATTGACCGCAACAATGGAGCATGTACATTGACCCGTTAGTTTCTATATTAGGTCCACTCATATCCACAGAACGACAACATAGGCCTTGAAAGTCCTGAGACACCCTCGACATCATTCATAGGTAAGCGTGCCGTGGCAAAATGTTATGGAACGAGTTAGGCGCACCAGCAGTCGAGGACGAGTTTGTCATTGTAATACAGTATATAATCCATCGGACCTCTAGCGAATAGTATATGCAAGCGAACATCAGCATCGTTGTCCGTTCAATGGCTCAGATGGGCTCTATACTCACCGAATGTTCCCGCATGATCTCATCTCACGACCTCCTTGCAATGACCACAGCCTGATACGTGCATCGTCTCCGGATCGAGGCATCGTGTTACTGGGAAATTGAACACCGGCCGGCAAGATGAAGGGTTGGCTGGGAGGGAAGTATAAGATTGAGCATAGGGCCTTGGATGGGGACGCTGTTGTGCGGGAAACGCAGCGTGTACGAAACTGACCAACGTGAGAGATGTTGGACAGGAAAGCGCAGCGGAGACGGATAAGCAAGGATGGGGACATATGCGAGGTCACTGCACCCCGACGACGAGATATAATGGTGCGTACTCTACGATGTTGGCCACGTATCTTGAAGGATAATAGGGTGAAGAGGAGACCACCCAGGACGATCAAGAAACAGAGAACTTGAAACGACAAGTGCGGAGGTATGGTGAAAGTGCATAATGCGGAATGTGTCGTGTTTAATGAAGAACGGATAGCTGGCTTCAAAGTCTCCTAGGATGTTATTAAGCGCCAACAATACTTCGTGAGGTATATAGCCAAGGAGAGACTACATGCGATGAGCGATTTCTATACACATGAAAAAAAGCATGTGCAATTATGTGAAATGCAGATGAGTGAACAGCGACGGAATAAATAAGACGATCGACACACTTAGCTCTGAATGCTCCTTCACAAGGCTTCCTCTCGTGTAACAACAAAAAGTACTGGTATATTCACTGCTGTTCTACGATGGGAAGGAAGATTCAATGTGGCACATATTTTAGAGTAAACGTATAAGTAACTCGCCGATCGGCACATTGTTCATGGACACGATGGAGATGCAGTGCTGTGAAGACGTGACAGTGTTACGTGTACAACGTGTTATCTTGCAACCATCCCATCCCTGAATCAATTTGGAAGAAAGAACTTGAAATTTAGGTGACTGCATCTTGTTACATATAAAGGAAGTACTATCGTTGAACTCTTCGGTTTCAGATGGAACCACGTATTTTCAACCATACTCGTAATCGTGCGGATTCTGGACTGGGCATTAAAGTGCTCGTCGAGGGCATCGCCCCGACCATCGAGTGTGTCATGTCGACAATTTGCCGGTACTTCTCCGCTAATGACAATTCTAACAGCATTGTCGCCATCCATGGCCTAGATGGACACCGCGAAGGCTCCTGGACAGCCGAGAACGGAATATTCTGGCTCAAAGACCTATTGCCGCAGCAATTGCCTAACGCCAGAATTGTTACATACGGCTATGACGCATCCACTGGTACTCAGTCAAGCAAAATAGAGGAGACATTGTATGGTCATGCAGAAAATTTGATTTCGCGGATCGCTTTACTCAGGGACAGTACAACTACTACGGTGGGTTTCTTTTAGTTACGGGGAATGCTTATTGAATTGTTGCTAGACACGTCCCATCATATTTATTGCCCACAGCTTAGGTGGCATTATTCTTAAATTTGTATGTATTTAATTGCGAAGCACCCCAAGATTCTAATTTCTAACTGGCGTGTATACGTGTAGGCTTTGATTCATGCCGATCATTGTAAGGTTTCTCACCTCCCTCATCACAAGCAAATAATGCTGTCGACAATTGGGATACTGTTCTTTGGGACTCCGCACCAAGGGGCAGCTGTTGCACTCTCTGCGTCCCAAATGCTGCTTGTCCGTCTGCCAGGTGATGAGAATGCTGGTCATAAAGTGTTACGAAACTTGGCAATCAATTCGGAGATGTTGGAGATACAGTTAAATCTTTACAACGGGATCAGTCCTTGTTTCAATACAAAGTTTCTTTACGAGGTCTGTCAAACTGTCCTCCATGACGGTACATCTTGCTCTGTAAGTGCTTTAAACTCGCATTTGATTGTCACTAATTCACATGGAGTCAGATTGTGCCCAAGTCCTCTGCGATTGTTCCAGGTGCACGGAATGCTGAAGCTATTGGACTGAACAAGAACCACATGGATATGACAAAATTTTCGTCAGCTGAAGATGATGATTTTATTATCGTGGTCTCATTGTTGCAAAGTATAAGGAGTGATCTTCCTGAACCGGAGCCGGTTTGTGGAAGAGATGTCAGCCAGTCTGATGGTACAGTATATCTACTGCCTGTAAAGGTTTATATTCTCATGTGGAGCATCAGATATTTTGAGTAAGGGGTTATCTTATAGACCCAAGCTCATATCCAGCCCAAGGTTCACTGGTCAAGATTTTTACCTGGAGAAGTTGAGAACATTCTTTGTAAATGGGAATATTACACCTTGCCGAAAACACTTCCTGTTATATGGCATGGGTGGTATTGGAAAGACTCAAATTTCCTTAAAGTTTGCTGAGGAGTGTGCAGATTGTAAGCTGTAGGTTACTTCATTATTACTCTAAACATACTGAATTTCTAACTATACTGATATATCACTTAGCTACTGGAGGATATTATGGCTTGATGCTACAACTGCAGAAACCCTTGAGACAAGTTTTGCTGATATCTCTAAACTTGATGCTGTAATGAAGTCTCTGGATATTGAAAAATCAGGTGAATGCATTATAGGATGGCTTGCTGGCCTGGGAAGAAAGTCCTTGCTTATTTTTGATAATGCTGATGGCATGGCTGGTCTGCTCTCAAAATACATTCCTCCAGCACATTCATTGCATGTGTTGATCACAAGTAGAAATCCTGATCTGCAGCAGTCTGTGAGCTGCACTCTCAATCTTAAGGTGATGTCTAAAGAAGATGCACTTTTCCTGCTCATGACCTCCTCAACAAGGGAGAATAAAACTGAGTTGTTAAAGGATGGCCCACTACTAGCCATTGCAGAAAAACTTGGCTGCCTGCCTTTGGCATTGGATATTGCTGGTGCAGCAATATATAGGGGATTGTGTACAGTGGAAGAGTACACATCAACATATCTCAAGAACCATGAGATACTTCTACATAGAGATCATCCTTTATATAAAGGAGCCTCATCTTATAACCGAACAATTAATGACACACTCAACATCTCATATAAGTTGATAGAAAAGAACCATGCTCAGGGAGAGGTTGCCAAGGATGCATTATTTCTTCTAAAAATGCTAGGCTTCTTTCACCACCAAAATATTATGGAAGTAATATTCAAGAGGGCTGCAGAGGCACCAGAATGGTACATCAAAGATTCCAGGTTGAGAACTACACAGCCTGATCTTCCATTTCAGTTCCTTAAATGTGATGAGCATCATCAATGGATTCACACTAAACTCAGAACAGTAATGGAACTGCTTTGTGATTATTCACTGATATCAACAGTTCCATCAATCACTGGATTTTCATGGACCATTCATCCCATAGTACAGATATGGGCAAGAGACAAAGTAGTTACTGGGAAACAGGGCATGCATCTGGCTGCAGTGCGAGCTTTAATTGTAAACTCAATCAATGGGAATGAAGATTTGGTGGAGCATTCCTATCACTTTCATAGAATGATATTACCCCATATGATGGCATATTACCATTATAATGCAGATTTTGGATTATCCTACTGTGATGATGAGCACAGTGCTCAGACAGAAGAGTTTGTTAAAAATGGGTACTGGGACCATGCTAGCAGGTTTTGTCAACAGGCATTGGGCCTCTGAAAATGGATCTTGGGGCCAGAGCATTATCATTCGATGGCTATGATGTTGAAGTTGGCATACATATGGAAAAAGCAGGGAAAATATGGCAAAGCTCAGGAGCTGGAAGTGCAGGTCCTGGAGGCATACAAGCAACTGCTTGGTCCAGAGCATCCAAATACATTAATATGCATGGGAAACTTGGCATGCACCTTGGAGAATCTGGGAAAGTATACTGAAGCTCAAGAGCTGGAAGTGCAGGTCCTGGAGGCAACCAAGCAACTGCTTGGCCCAAAGCATCCATCTACATTAATATGCATGGGAAACTTGGCACGCACCTTGTCAGATCTGGGAAAGTATACTGAAGCTCAGGAGCTGGAAGTGCAGGTCCTGGAGGCAAGGCAACAACTGCTTGGCCCAGAGCATCCATCTACATTAAGATCTATGAGAAACTTGGCATGCAGCTTGAAGAATCTAGGAAAGTATACTGAAGCTCAGGAGCTGGAAGTGCAGGTCCTGGAGGCAACCAAGCAACTGCTTGGCCCAGAGCATCCATTTACATTAATATGCATGGGAAACTTGGCATGCACCTTGTCAGATCTGGGAAAGTATACTGAAGCTCAGGAGCTGGAAGTGCAGGTCCTGGAGGCAAGGCAACAACTGCTTGGCCCAGAGCATCCATCTACATTAGGATCTATGGGAAACTTGGCATGCAGCTTGAGGAATCTAGGAAAGTATACTGAAGCTCAGGAGCTGGAAGTGCAGGTCCTGGATGCAACCAAGCAACTGCTTGGCCCAGAGCATCCAGAAACATTAATATGCATGGCAAACTTGGCACACACCTTGTCAGATCTGGGAAAGTATACTGAAGCTCAGGAGCTGGAAGTGCAGGTCCTGGAGGCAAGGCAACAACTGCTTGGCCCAGAGCATCCATCTACATTAAGATCTATGGGAAACTTGGCATGCAGCTTGAAGAATCTAGGAAAGTATACTGAAGCTCAGGAGCTGGAAGTGCAGGTCCTGGAGGCAACCAAGCAACTGCTTGGCCCAGAGCATCCATTTACATTAATATGCATGGGAAACTTGGCACGCACCTTGTCAGATCTGGGAAAGTATACTGAAGCTCAGGAGCTGCAAGTGCAGGTCCTGGAGGCAAGGCAACAACTGCTTGGCCCAGAGCATCCATCTACATTAGGATCTATGGGAAACTTGGCATGCAGCTTGAAGAATCTAGGAAAGTATACTGAAGCTCAGGAGCTGGAAGTGCAGGTCCTGGAGGCAACCAAGCAACTGCTTGGCCCAGAGCATCCATCTACATTAATATGCATGGGAAACTTGGCACGCACCTTGTCAGATCTGGGAAAGTATACTGAAGCTCAGGAGCTGGAAGTGCAGGTCCTGGAGGCAAGGCAACAACTGCTTGGCCCAGAGCATCCATCTACATTAAGATCTATGAGAAACTTGGCATGCAGCTTGAAGAATCTAGGAAAGTATACTGAAGCTCAGGAGCTGGAAGTGCAGGTCCTGGAGGCAACCAAGCAACTGCTTGGCCCAGAGCATCCATTTACATTAATATGCATGGGAAACTTGGCACGCACCTTGTCAGATCTGGGAAAGTATACTGAAGCTCAGGAGCTGGAAGTGCAGGTCCTGGAGGCAAGGCAACAACTGCTTGGCCCAGAGCATCCATCTACATTAGGATCTATGGGAAACTTGGCATGCAGCTTGAAGAATCTAGGAAAGTATACTGAAGCTCAGGAGCTGGAAGTGCAGGTCCTGGAGGCAACCAAGCAACTGCTTGGCCCAGAGCATCCATCTACATTAATATGCATGGGAAACTTGGCACGCACCTTGTCAGATCTGGGAAAGTATACTGAAGCTCAGGAGCTGGAAGTGCAGGTCCTGGAGGCAAGGCAACAACTGCTTGGCCCAGAGCATCCATCTACATTAGGATCTAGGGAAACTTGGCATGCAGCTTGAAGAATCTAGGAAAGTATACTGAAGCTCAGGAGCTGGAAGTGCAGGTCCTGGAGGCAACCAAGCAACTGCTTGGCCCAGAGCATCCAGAAACATTAATATGCATGGCAAACTTGGCACGCACCTTGTCAGATCTGGGAAGGTATACTGAAGCTCAGGAGCTGGAAGTGCAGGTCCTGGAGGCAACCAAGCAACTGCTTGGCCCAGAGCATCCAGAAACATTAATATGCATGGCAAACTTGGCACACACCTTGTCAGATCTGGGAAAGTATACTGAAGCTCAGGAGCTGGAAGTGCAGGTGCTGGAGGCAAGGCAACAACTGCTTGGCCCAGAGCATCCATCTACATTAAGATCTATGAGAAACTTGGCATGCAGCTTGAAGAATCTAGGAAAGTATACTGAAGCTCAGGAGCTGGAAGTGCAGGTCCTGGAGGCAACCAAGCAATTGCTTGGCCCAGAGCATCCATCTACATTAATATGCATGGGAAACTTGGCACGCACCTTGTCAGATCTGAGAAAGTATACTGAAGCTCAGGAGCTGGGAAAGTATACTGAAGCTCAGGAGCTGGAAGTGCAGGTCCTGGAGGCAACCAAGCAACTGCTTGGCCCAGAGCATCCATCTACATTAATATGCATGGGAAACTTGGCATGCACCTTGAAGAATCTGGGAAGGTATACTGAAGCTCAGGAGCTGGAAGTGCAGGTCCTGGAGGCAACCAAGCAACTACTTGGCCCAAAGCATCCAGAAACATTAATATGCATGGGAAACTTGGCATGCACCTTGTCAGATCTGGGAAAGTATACTGAAGCTCAGGAGCTGGGAGTGCAGATCCTGGAGGCAACCAAGCAATTGCTTGGCCCAGAGCATCCATCTACATTAATATGCATGGCAAACTTGGCATGCACCTTGAAGGATCTGGGAAAGTATATTGAAGCTCAGGGCAGGTCCTGGAGGGAAGGAAGCAACTGCTTGGCCCAGAGCATTCAGAAACATTAATATGCATGGCAAACTTGGCATGTACCTTGAAGGATCTGGGAAAGTATATTGAAGCTCAGGAGCTGGAAGTGCAGGTCCTGGAGGGAAGGAAGCAACTGCTTGGCCCAGAGCATTCAGAAACATTAATATGCATGGCAAACTTGGCATGTACCTTGTCAGATCTGGGAAAGTATACTGAAGCTCAGGAGCTGGAAGTGCATTTCCTGGAGACAAGGAAGTAACTGCTTAGCCCAGAGCATCCAGAAACATCAATATGCATGGCAAACCTGGAATGCACCTTGAAGAATCTGGGAAAGTATACTGAAGCTCAGGAGCTGGAAGTCCAGGTCATGGAGGCAAGGAAGCAACTGCTTTGTTAAGCTCTGGGCTTACAAGTAGGGTCCAGTAGGAAACCTGTTGATAATATTGTATGCAGATAGGACTTGGCTTCAGCTTATATGGTGTGCTCTCATGAGATTGTTGTGTCCAATTTGAAAGGGATGAATGGGAGACCTGGAAGGGCAAAGGGATAGTAAAGGGAAGTCTGAAGACTCTTGCATAGAGGGCCCACAGATTCTGAGGGGTGCAAATAGAGGTATTTAACTAATCCAAGTATGGGGTCAACTAGTTGATTTTCTGTTGGATTGTCAATAAAAATGAGCCTAGTTTATATAGATGGGTCACACTACAATCCTGGCGGAATGGATAAACAAACAAGTGGAAGAGAAGATGGGAGGTGACTGATGACTGGTGAAAGTCTGAACTGAAACAGTAACATACATATGGGAAATGGTAAACTAACTGACAACCAGGTTCCTAAACTGATTGAGACAGATATTTCATATATCATGAGAGCTGGGATCTCTGGGTGAGGTCCAGTCATTGATTAGTATGAAAAGAGAGTGATAGAAGTTTGTAGAGAAGGTCCCAGGACCTGGTGGGTTGTTTGGTCCTAACAGTGCCCTCCCTTTAAGGCCAAGTTCCCAGAGGGGCCCTAGAGTTGGATAAAGTTTGTCAGATATACATATGTTAAAATGTCAGGTGGTCTGGAAGTAGGGGTCTGGATGTGAGGAGCCTATATAAAACCCAAAAAATAATCAATCAATTCTTTTTTTCATACCACCACCATTATCTTATGGCACAATGCCACCCAAACCCAAATCCAGTGTAAACAGTACATTTATCAGACTGTAGCGGTGATACAATATTCTGTTACATACATATTGTCCAGTAAGGAGCCCATGTCCAAGGGGAGAATACACAATCACCTTCATCCCGAATTCACGTGCAGTAGCCAATGTACTCAACTTGGGGTCTCAATCATCTCCTTCAATGTATAATACAAATGGGGTGTATTCCATTTGAATCACTGTGATAGGATGGATTGTATTGGCATGATGAATGGTATTCGCTGATGCTTCAGAAAGGCCAAGACATTTGACTTTTCCTTCCCCAAATGGAAATTTCAATTACAGGTCTGAAACACTATAATATCCTCAACTGACTCACTTCACTAATTCAGCCATAGCTGCAACAGTCTCTTCAATAGGGACAGTAGCATCCATACTATGGCATGAAACAATTCCATTAATTACACAATGATTAGGAAAATATCCCATTCTGCTCACCGATGTGCATAATAAAGATTGATGTAATCAACTCCAAGCCTCTTCAATGATTTCTCAATGGCGTGCTTAATGCAAGGTGGGTCACATCGTATGACTCGACGAGTGATGTCACTAAATCCGAACTTCATTGTGAGGAAAATAGAGTCATATTTTCCAGTGCACTTAAACCACTTTCCCATCAGATCTTCACTGTCACCGTAGGCATCAGAGCTACTGTAAGGGATAGGAGGAATGTTAAACGTTACTTTGTAGAGGTGAGCAATCAAGTACAGCTAACCTATCCCAATTCCCCAATTCAAATGCATTGTCCAAAACTTAAGTTGTAAATACTCATAAACTGCATCCAATGAACAGAATGCTTCTGACACACCTTAAAATGCTCCTCATTATTCAGAACAGGCCTGCTATCATTTGAAACCACTATCGACCCTACCACAATACTAATCAAAGAACCCAATTCTTACTAGAATGCACTCAACCCCATAGCACCCCACAATATCACAGGAATGTCTGCATTGCCAATCTTTCGTGTGGGATAGGGTATAGTGACAGTATTACTCACATCTCATGTCTGGGGAATCTTCACATCTTTCTCCCCCACAGCTCCTTTTATACAAATGAAAACCCCTGACCCCAGTATCATTATATCATTTCTCACACACACAGAATCCCTTGCACTTTGATATGGAGCCCTCAGCTATTTACAATGACTGAAGGTGGGCCTTGAGTAAGTTTGATTTTTGAATGATGGGTATTTCCTCATTCTTGGGACTTGAACCCTGACATTCCTTGGAGAGATGTCAGAATGTAGGCTCTCGGGGTACCTTTAATGTATATTCAGTGTCCAGAAAATTCTTCTTCTGGTACCTGCATAACTTTGAATTATATGCTAGCTGACAGTTTGCTGTAGTTTCTGGGCAGAAGTTGCCAGCGCCAACGCCAAATTCTTGTTCTCAATTAATCATCCAAGCAAACCTGCCAAAAAGGACACGTAAGTTGCTGAACAAGCATGTATATTGGTGGAGTATTCTAGTTTTAATAGGGCCAATTGGTCCTTCATTTCAATGGCTATAGGTATACATGTTGACTGAACTGAATGGGATGTCTCTGTCACAAGAGAGTATTGTTAAGTTTAAGACAAGAATACAAAAGGATAGAGTCTGTACATGTGGCTCAGTGAGTGAATAACTTTCACTGAGGTACGTGTGCAATCATTTACTATTATTCTATTACTTATAAAACACCTTGTAGCCACATATACAGGTACTATAATATATAGTGAAAGTTATTCACTCACTGAGCTGCATATACAGACTCTATCCTTTTGTATTCTTGTCTTAAACTTAACAAGTATATGCCATAGGGATCACCAACTTTGTCTGATGATTGATGATTGATGAAAGCTGAATTGTAGCCATCTATCTGCATGACCAAATCTGAAAGTCTGAAGTGTGCAGCCATCATTATGTGGCCACAAGGCAGCCAATACATTATCTCTACTGTTGGATTTGTATGATTTGTGGATGACAGCAGGCAAGGATGAAAATGCTGTGAGCCTTTGTCTGGGTATCAGAATACTCCAAATGAAATTTCTTGGGTTAGCCTTGATCTACTGGGACAACAGCTTAAACACTTCCTTGTGTTGACATATCATGGCACTGTGTGAGGCATCAGCATTATCCCATAAGGTTCTCTTAATTTTCTCTGAATTATTTAATATTTTCTTGAATTTATTGTATTTTTATTATATTTTTATTGTGAAATATAAGGCCTAATTCCTTTTAAATTCACATAATAATAGCATATATGAGCTCATATAATGCTATTATATCTTAATTAATGTATTATCATTTTTAACTAATTATTTATATTTTATTTACTTAGTTATTACTTCTTGGCACATTGCTTGCTCCTATGTGCACATTTTTTAGTGTCATGTGACTTATTAGAGAAGCCTCCAACATCAGGATATCATACAGTCATGGATGTGACTGTAACAACATACTCGAGTCATTATTTGATTCCACCGACTCAGCATTTGCTTCCATCCTGGGACTGTGGCCTTGAACCTTCATGTTCAAGCAAGAGGTTGGAACCCTTGTCTCAGAGAGGGGAGTCATATGACAAATAAAGGGTAAAAAATAAGTAGAATATGAGGTCATTATGATCTAACTAATGACTTCATAAAATAAATAAATAGTTAATTATTTAGTTATCAAAATGTATATAAGGAGGGGCAATGTAAGGTTCAGCTTCGAGAGATAGTGTAATCCTTCAATGAGCTCTTATGAAGAGGAACACGTAGAGTAGGAATAGGCTCCAATTCGAAAAAGTCCCCCTAACTAATGAGGAGTTCACCTATTTATGCTAGTCCTAGTAAACTACGTTCCCTAACAACATCTAATAAGCCTGAAACCCCTTAATGATCGAAAACTTCTAGTGTCCTATCTTTTACTCCTTACCATCTAAGACTAGGGCGGTCACCCGCCCGATTCGAAGTCCGCCACCAGGTCTGCTTCCATTACAGGCAAGTTTCCAATAAAAATCAATCTTATCTCACACATATTTTACTGCACAGCTCAGAAGCTTATCTCATCATCATAAGGAAATAGCCTTAGTCTGATATACTAACTGCAAGCACCTATACTTGCAGAATCTAGAACTCTTTGTCAGCAACTTTTGAACTTAGCTAATCATCTAAGTTCCCCAGCCTCACAGCTAGCCTGTAGGCTTATTAATTACATAATAAACCTAATAAGTATCTAAGTATCCTTACTGAAATCCCTGCCAATACTAGATTATTCAAGGCCCATACCTAAGTTTATTGAATTAATCAAGTACAAGCACTCAAATAATCCAATACAAATTACCTTCTCTATTAATAAATTATTTAACACCTTGTTAAATATCTATTAATAGTTACAAATATGCATACAAGAAACCGAAGCTTTATATCAAGTCTCTGCTAAGTTACTGTGCATATACTCAGCTTCTAGCCCTTATTCTCAAGGAATAGTTCTTTTATTTGCTAAAAGAGTCATATATTGTTCTATTGAACCTTTCAATAATCAAAATGAGCATTGATTTGAGTTGTTTAAGCTTAATAATGCAGCTCATTAATCTATCAGTATTTAAATTACTGGACCTTTGCTTATTTTATTGTTGAAGCTCTGTGACACTATAGCATATATTGAGCTATCTAAGAGAAACCCCTGAATACATTACACACTGTGGTATGTTGACAGTAAAAGCCCCCCATGACATGCAGCCTGACATGCAAAAAATCACCCATTTTGTTCTTGTGTTCCTTCACATGTGGCATCATCCTCTTTTTTATGGTATCTACCATAGGGCCGGTTCCTAGAATAATCCTGTTGGCCAAGTCATCAACTATTCATCAGTGCCTTAGGCAATGTGAATGGGATAGCACTAGTGAGTTCTATCTAACCAGTGCTTGTATACCTACTGATGGATATGGTACATCCACAGTGCTCCACATTTACAATCATCAAGCTGCTAAACAGTAGATTAAACTGAACCTTTATGGCATGTTCATTTTGATCCTTGATAACCTGACACTTGGTAGCGATGATTTTAATTAATGCACATGTTAAGAGCTACTAGGGACCAGTGCCGGACATAGTGTCAAGTGTCACACGATCCCACACTTGCCAGGAAAGTGTAACACTCAATGTCCAGCTGAGCAGATGGAGGACTCCCACACCTCCTGCTCCCTGACGATGACAATCAATTTACAGTCATTATAATTTTCACTCATTCCACATTATCATCCCTTTAATCTTTCTGAATTAGTTTATTACATCTCTTAACATGATGTCTGGGTCCTTGCCACAGGGAGTATTTGCACACCTAGGCATCAACCTAGGTGGTGAAGGCCCCCCCACCCTGATACAGGATTAGATGCCTTATCATCTGGGGCAGCTGGGTCCCAAGGGCATCCTACAGTATCTGTTACAGATGCTGTGGGTGACAACCAGGATGCTGGTCATCTTGAGGAGCACTCATCAACACTGGAGATTGAGCAGTTGGACTCCCAGATTGCTTGGCTGACAGCACACAGGGACCATCTATTGAACAGTGGCAATGCTGGGGAATGTGAGAGAAGGCCCATGCCGAAATCCCCACCAGGTATCACAAGGCTGTTTGCAGAGCCCAATGCAATACAAGCAGCCAGGGCCTCAGCATTGGCAAAGGAAAAGGCCCAGGGTGATAAAAGGACTTTGATCCCAGAAATTATACCCAGATTCAAAGCAAATGCCTTGGAGATCCATAAGCCCTACCTTCCTTTGCACAGCATAGCCATACACTTCAGTTCAGGGTGCTCATGGCAGGTGGCACCATACAGACAGTAGCGGTGATGCAGCAGGCACACAGTCCAGTCCTATAGTGCAGCCAGCACTCAGACACATCAGGTGCAACCCATATTATGGCTTATACACATCAGTTCAGTACTGTCTGAAGGACATGGTACTGGAGCTGGTGCCCCCCCCCTCTTAATTTCTCATTTCATTGTCTGCCACCTGTATAACCACCATGCTCATTCCCACAATACCTTTCAGCTATACCACAGAAGGTGGAGGAGGCATTTAAGAACTTTCATTATGTCCCATATGTAGCCCTCACAACCGAAGCTCGGCAGAAAGCCGAAAGAAGTACTGAGGAATTCACTTTCTCTCTGACAGGTAGTATTGTGGCCAAAGGGCTGGAGTGTGAGAATGAAAGAGGTATCAGCATAATTGACTGGATAGCAGCAGCAGCAGCAGCTGTGGATCATACCAGGACACATAGTGGTGACACTAGGGCTGAGGCACTCATAGTGCATCATTCCATTGTGACCACCATTGCGAAATCACACAGCTGGGAGGTCACCATGGATTATGACATCCAGCAGCGTGAAGCAGCTGCCCACAACTTAGCTCATGACCTGGGTTGCCTGGACACAGATGCACTGACAATCATTGCAACATGGGTGGCACTACAGGCATTGAGAGTGAGTGGCCCCCCGATCACACCACCTAAGTGCACATGGTCAGCAGCAGCACTGCCCCAGCACATGCCATCATCATTTAAGAGGCCACGCACAGACAGAGAATCATTGCACTGTTTTTGGTGCAGAACACAAGGACACTTTCCTGCTGAATGCTTGTCAAAGCTCAAAATGGCCAGAAAGACTGCAGCCCCCAATCACACACACAGTGCCAGAAACAAGCATGCCCTTGCCACCCCCAACAGAAAACAATTCTACTTCAACTGGGCTCTTGGATCACAGTGCAAGTGGGGTGACAGCTGCACTAACACTCATGCCTGCAGAATCTGCTTTGAAGACAACCATGGAGTGGGTGCATGCAGACAGCTCTGACCCAAGATGGGTCACAATGCCGCTTGACCCCATTGAAGCGGCATGTACAATAAGTAAATATGGCATTCAACAGGACTGGCAACACGTTATAACTAGTTTAATGGAAGGATTTGACATCAGGGTAAAGGATCACATCTCTCACACAGTAATTTTTCAAAAACCACAGATCATCATTAGTAGACACAGGCTTTATAGACAATTACATAGCAAATGAACAGAAAATAGACTGTTATTCCAGAGGCTTCACACCAGAGGAGCTGGAGTGGATTATTGGACCATTACAAACATCACCCCTGGGGCTAATACCAAAACTGAATTCAAATACTTACTGCTTGATACAAGACCTATCGTTCCCCCAAAGGGACCCAGCACATTCTTCCATAAACAGCTGCATAAACTCCAGCGACTTCCCAACAGAATGGGGCACCTTCGCAGATGCCATGGCATTGATCCTCTCACTCCCAAAAGGTTCCATAGCAGCCACATTCGACATCTCAGCAGCATACTGAATGATGCCAGTGAAATTGGGCCAGCAGAATGCCTGTTGCATCTGCTGGAAGGGCCTGGTGTATGTCAACTGCGTGGTGGCATTTGGTTTGGCTTCGAGTGCTAGGGTATTTGGCAGCATAGTAGACATGCTAATAGCTTTATATCAGAGAGCCAGCTTCGGATACCTGCTCAAATGGGTAAACAATTTCCTGGCTGTGTGCCTCCCAGGACGGAGAATGATTTCATTGCCCTGACAGCACAGTTTGGTGTGCCATGGAGCCAAAGAAAAACAAGACCTTTTTCATCAGTCCAGAAATACATAGGTTTTTCATGGAACCTGGACACCAAGACAGTATCCATGCCGAAGGAGAAGCTGGATGCAATGCTGGACTTGATCAAACACTGGGCAGCAGAAGATGCATGTTTCTCAAGGAAGGATGCGGACAGGCTGCATGTTTCTCAAGGAAGGATGCGGACAGGCTGCATGGGAAATTAGTACACATCTCATCTATTTTTCCATGGATAAGACCTTTCTTACAATCCATTGCCTCCTTCACAAACAACTTCGATTTGCGAAGAGCATCATTCCCCCCAGGTGCGGCAGTCCAGGCAGATATATTGTGGATTCAGTATATAATTCACCACCTACAAAATGAATTGCCAATTGCATCACCAGAGGTAGTGGACATCGGATGGTGGGGAGATGCCAATACATCCTTTGGGTTAGGTGTGGTAATAGACAACCAGTGGGCAGCATGGAAGTGGGCACCTGGCTTCAAGGTTGGCCCATATTGCCAGTACATCATTGGCTGGGCAGAAGCAGTCACAGTCAAAATGGGTCTGTGGGTGGCATTACAACAGGATTGGATGTGCCAGTGGAACCTGGCACAGTTGATATTTTTGGTGCGGTCAGACAACAGCAGTGAGGTTGCAGTTTTAAACAAAGGCCGATCATGCAGCAAGGAGACAAACAAGATCCTAAAAGAGATTTACAAATTGTTAGTCACAAACTGAATACAGTTAAAGGCAATATACACCCCTCCATTATGAATGCCAGCACCGAGCCAGTTGCAGGGAATTCCATTGACACTCAGACTGCCATGCAAGGCAAGCAAGAGACTGTTCAAATGGAGAGGGGTTGTGAAGCATAGGTCACATAGGAGGCGCGGCTAAAAGCTCTAAGCCTTAGCCCCTAGCCACTTTATAATGCCATTATTTCCTTTATGTTTTATATTTTTCATTCTCTTTTTATTACTCATAAATACGATCATACCCCTTTTTATTAGTTCGAGAGTCCATGTATGCTTGTGGGCACTCTTGCCCACAAGACGTATGTGCATGTCACAATAGTAGTCACACGATATAATTTCAGACACTTTCAACCCTGACAACCATCTCCTGCATACACAAGTACTGTTTCAGGGTCTCATCTATGACAAGTCTTCACTCTATCTCTTTTCATAGATCTGTAGTAGCTATACTTTGCACTGAAACAGTCAAAGTCAGTTACTACTACTCAACTCGACTTCAAGCTTTTGCTTCACGCGGTAAGAATATCCGTCGTAGCTCACTTATTAGGATATTCTCAATATATAATTTCTCTTATCTACTTGGCCATCGGCCCAGCTAGCTACAAAGTCGGATTGTACCGTAAGGTCGATCCAGCCTTGTAATTATCTACTGATTGCACCTTAAAGGTCGATCATAACCTACATCTTGACTACCTAAAACTACTAGTCGATTGTAATTCATACTACTACTAGTCGATAACAATCACACATTGAGTGGTAAACTACTTGAACCTTTACAGGGGTCAACATCCCACTGCTATCCACAATGCGGCATCCAGTCTTGCAGGCAATTGCATCCTTAGCCTCAGAAGCATCACTTAAGGAGGCAAGTGGTTATGGAGCTGGCCTGTGCAAATTTCACATCTTCTGTGACATTTTCTCCATGGCTGAATCAGACAGGCTCCCAGCATCCTTCCCAGTCTTACACTCATTTGCATTATGGGCAGCAGCAGACCTAGCATTGCTGGGAGAGGAGCTAGCTGCTGGGACTGTCTTTGAAATGATATCAGTCAGTGTAATGCAAAAGTACCATAGCCCAAGGTTGGCCACCACTGCTGTCAGATGATGAGCACACAAGAGTAGAATGGTCACTGTGGGGGTTAGATAACCTACAAGGTAGTTCATGTAGACAACCTCCAAGGCCCCCAGTGAATTTGAGTATGCTGTTTACATTAAAGACATCCTTGAACCTAGAGGACCCCTTCAAGGCCTGCATTTGGGCCATATCAACATGCACCTTTTGGGGCTGATGTATTTTGGAGAAGTCACAGTACCATCTACATAGGTTGTGTTTTGACACCAGAAAGCACCTGAAAGAAAAGGATGCCCTGATTAGTTGGGACAACAATGGAAAGTGCTATGCATGCTTGGACTTACCTACATTGAAAATGGCCAAAGCTGGTAGCACACAGTCAGTATTATTGACAGAGCAACAAGGAACATGCCCGATCAAAGCCCTGATCAACTTATTGAGAGTGGTGCCAGCAGGGCCCAATGATCCACTGTTCTGCTGGCAAGACAACAAGGGTGATATCAGATCAGTAGTCAGAACAGCAGCACTCGAGTGGATAAATTCAATCCTTACTCAAAAGGGATGGGGAGCATCCTTTGGCCACTCATTTCGTATTGGCAGTGCTTCCTTTTTCCTGGCACAGGGAGTCAATCCCAAAATAGTAAGGTTAGTGGGCAGATGGAAGTCACTGACATATCAAATGTACATTAGGGCCTTCGAACAAATTGCATCACATCAGGAATCTTTCAGCCAGAACAGCATTCCACAGGGTTGGGTGGGCAGCATAGCCTCACCACATTTGTAGGCAGCTTTTGTGGTGAGTGGCGAGTCTTCCCATGCTTACGCAGAGAGCTAACACCTCCCCCCCCCCACCCAACCATACAGCTTTGCATATATCAGTCCGAGTTGGACAAGGCTGGAATTCCTTGCTTGCCGGGAGTAGTTTGGCACTCAACGTCCAGCTGAGCGCAAGGAGGACTCTCACGCGTGTGTTCTCTTACGACGACTTTGTCGATCTACAGTCTTTAAAAATTTCGCTCACTGACATCTTATCATTATTTTATCTAATTATTTTACCCACCCACTCGCCCTGAGGTTGAGGACAGTAGTAATAAAGCAGTCATCAGTTTCAGAGCTAAGAAAGCAAGCCAGAATAACGGAATAGTAAAGCGAGAGTTGTAAATGAAGATGGAAACACGAGTCTTCCCACGCATACGTAGAGAGCTGACGCCGTCTACCCAACCATACAACTCCTCGAAAAGAGATATTTCGAATTAGATGAAGCTGTATACGTAGTACTACATTAAATCAGTGATTGGTATATGGGTAATGAATAATAATTATGCGTGTCTGAGTCAGGCTTCCTAGAAACATGTTCGCGACACCTAAAGAGTTCTCCAGTACAGACAAGATATATGTACTTCATTGACACCAATAATACGTCATGAGATATATGCATGTACTGTAAGCCAAGTTAATGCCATCGGGCAAATTTACTTAGTTATTGGGTTACGGTGCTTGCACTACCAACAACAAACCCCTCAAATGGGCAACGGCATCGATGATAGCTGCCAAACCACGCTGATGTCCGTGCTTCCAGCCTTAGTCGGCAATTCAGTGTCTTCACTTAACCAATGCCAGCCCACACCGTGTACGAATCACACAGGACGATCTACAAGTGGAAGCCGTAGCAGGTAGAGGAAAATGTTGTGATTGACATAGGGATGTGACGGGCCGAGGACCTCGAGATCATTGAGAAATTTTGGAATGTCACCCTGTTTTCGGAAGTTCGCCAACTTCTTCAGGGGGCGGTATTAGTTGAGACCGGAAACATAAGCCTCCTCGTAGTCACCGATCCCGCTTGATCGCACAGGCTTAGGGTCCAGTCTGACTGCTCCATCCAGACGTCGCCCTTCCAACGATCATTCCCATGATCCACGAGGCCAGGAGAGATGGTGGATAGGGCTGGCGAGCCTCATCGACGAGTTTTCGAAGGGCGATGACCACCTTGTGATCGAGGGTGTGATATTGCTCGTCGACCAGTCGGAGGTATTCTTCCCAAGTCTCATTGACGGGAAAGAAGCTGCTTCCCATGCTGCACATTCCAGCAAAACTCACGGGGTTGGGACACCTCTCCAAAAATGCGGCAAGTGTCTTTCGGAATACCTCATGCGTCACGGCGACATCGCTGGCACAATACGTGGGGGAAAATGAGAGGTCGGCAAGGATGGCTTCCGGATGTTATGAAATCGCTTCGAGTCGAGTGATCGACTTTGATGTCACAGTGGAGACAGGCAACGCCGGCGAGCGAATCCACTGCTGTAGAGTCCTCCCACCGTTTCTTTGCCGATTCACTGCTATCCCTCTCCTCCTCGCCGCCCACCTCATGAATGGCTTCAGGAGGCGATGACTTGGACAGGTCCGCGGCTTGCTGTTTGAGCTCTCGTCTCTTCTCCTTGTCGACTTCATCACGTGCCCGTTACTTCAAATTTTCAGCGACAGATTCGACGGCCTCATCTCTCATGGTGCAATTAGCAAGTTTCCGCTTGCGATATTGACTCCATGCAGGACGCTGGTGCGACGATATGCCATTTACTGCTATATGTAGAGTCATCGTATCCAACCACCGAGTACCAGGGTGTTCTAGCCTATACTCCTCCAATGTATGAGCACGATCATATGAAATATTATGACCAACAACTATACGAGGATCACCAAGGGGTACTAGCTGTTCCGGATCGGTCCTCTCGTTAAGATGCCAGGAGATCCAAGCATACCACGCTGTCGGAGATGCCGCACAGGCCATGATCGCGAACGGACTGTAATTCGGTAATGTTTCGACGTCAAACACGAGTAATTCCTCATCTGGACATTCGACAGCCTCATGTAATCCGTCGTCGTCGGGTTAATACTTGGTCCATCCAGACTGGATGACCCAGCTGTCTGGCTGAGGAGGTAATTGGAGCGATGCGAGTCGTTGGGACATTGAGAGATACGGGTGGGTAATCTGGGCTCCAAGGGCGTGGAAATGTGCGTCAATAGTTGGACCTTGAAGGGGTGGGAGTGTGAATGAGACATCGGGATGGGTAGATGATGCACTGGGGTGGAGCTGGTGTTTGACAAAATGGACCCTGGCAATTTGGATATACGCATCTTCCGGCGCTGGGAATGCGACATTGTCGAAGATTTGCGAGTGCAAAGCTCGGGAGAGGAGCTGCACACCACCTTCGTTTCGTTATCCTGCAGCATTATTTTGATACTTTAGCAATGAAAACTAATTTAATGAAATAATCACTTACCAAACGTAGAAACCGTCATTGGGGTGGCTTCTATATCTTTGGTTTGGCATGTCTGCTGTGAGGGCTCAACAAATGGGTGAGGCGTAGGTCGTTCATTTTTGTCCTCTTTTACGGGATATTTTGGTTTAAGTGCCTGTATTAAAAGACAAGCTGAACTATGGAAGGAGCGAGTAGAGACAACTCTGGCGGTAAAAGTTACAGGACAGTGTATCTGCTGTCTCCTAGCATAGGGTCATTGACCAGTTCACAGGATACTCGTGTGACAAATCTATGCGTGACAACCTAACAAACAACGAGAGGTTGCAATTTCTATATTTGCCATTATATAAGTAGCTCTACTCATATAAATTGCATCGTAAACAGTATGTACAAACAAAGTCGACTAACACTGCATGGATTAGTCAAACACCGGTCACATCTTTGACCATGGGAAGGATAGTTTCGATCGTATAAGAGACTTTTGAGGGTCTGGTAGCGGCCTCATCCGTGGTGATTATGGGTGCAGAAGGCATGGTCGTAGATGAGGTCACTAATTCCCGGAGATCCTCCAAAGGCAAAGGCCATCCCAGGCAGTTTAAGAGATTGTCAATATATGGGAGATAGAGATGGTGGTTAGACCACACCTTCCAATAATTCCTGTAGGAATGTATGTGGCTGTATCAGCCATTCGAAAATGGGTGGTCGAATGTCGCGATTTGAAGATGATGATGTCAAGTTTCCCAATATTGCTAACATTTCGCGGCGCATCGGAACGATGAAGGAAAGAGGATTGAGGGCGCCTACTTTTAGTGTTGAATGTGCTGAAAAGATAGGTCACTGGCATCAATGTCAGAATAGTCAACAAGCATGTCGCAATCGCGATCATCATACCTATCATTGACCGCAACAATGGAGCATGTACATTGACCCGTACTTGTTAGTTTCTACATTAGGTCCACTCATATCCACAGAACGACAACATAGGCCTTGAAAGTCCTGAGACACCCTCGACATCATTCATAGGTAAGCGTGTCGTGGCAAAATGTTATGGAACGAGTTAGGTGTACCAGCAGTCGAGGACGAGTTTGTCATTGTAATACAGTATATAATCCATCGGACCTCTAGCGTATAGTATATGCAAGCGAACATCAGCATCGTTGTCCGTTCAATGGCTCAGATGCTCTATACTCACCGAATGTTCCCGCATGATCTCATCTCACGACCTCCTTGCAATGACCACAGCCTGATACGTGCATCGTCTCCGGATCGAGGCATCGTGTTACTGGGAAATTGAGCACCAGCCGGCAAGATGAAGGGTTGGCTGGGAAGGAAGTATAAGGTTGAGCATAGGGCCTTGGATGGGGACGCTGTTGTGCGGGAAACGCAGCGTGTACGAAACTGACCAACGTGAGAGATGTTGAACAGGAAAGCGCAGCGGAGACGGATAAGCAACGATGGGGACATATGCGAGGTCACTGCAGCCTGACGACGAGATATAATGGTGCGTATTCTACGATGTTGGCCAGGTATCTTGAAGGATAATAGGGTGAAGAGGAGACAACCCAGGACGATCAAGAAACAGAGAACTTGAAACGACAAGTGCGGAGGTATGTTGAAAGTGCATAATGCGGAATGTGTCGTGTTTAATGAAGAACGGATAGCTGGCTTCAACGTCTCCTAGCTCTCAAGTTGATGTTATTAAGCGCCAACAATACTTCGTGAGGGGTATATAGCCAAGGAGAGACTACATGGGATGAGCGATTTCTATACACATGAAAAAAATCATGTGCAATTATGTGAAATGCAGATGAGTGAACAGCGACGGAATAAATAAGACGATCGACACACTTAGCTCTGAATGCTCCTTCACAAGGCTTCCTCTCGTGTAACAACAAAAAGTACTGGTATCTTCGCTGTTGTTCTACGATGGGAAGGAAGATCCAATGTGGCATACATTTGAGAGTAAACATACCAGTAACTCGCCGATCGGCACATTGTTCATGGACAAGACGGAGATGCAGTATTGTAAAGACGTGACAGTGTTACGGGTACAACGTGTTATCTCTCAACCATCCTTGAAGCTATTTGGAAGAAAGAACTTGAAATTTAGGTATCTTGTTTCATATAAAGGAAGTACTATCTTTGAACTCTTCGGTTTCAGATGGAACCAGGTATTTTCAACCATACTCGTAATCGTGCGGATTCTGGACTGGGCATTAAAGTGCTCGTCGAGGGCATCGCCCCGACTATCGAGTGTGTCATGTTACAATTTGTCAGTACTTCTCCGCTAATGACAATTATAACAGCATCGTCGCCATCCATGGGTTAGATGGTCACCGGGAAGGCTCCTGGACAGCCGAGAACGGAATAGTCTGGCTTAAAGACCTATTGCCGCAGCAATTGCCTAACGTCAGAATTGTTACATACGGCTATGACGCATCCACTGGTAGTCAATCAAGCAACATAGACGAGACATTTTATGATCTTGCAGAAAATTTGATATCGCGGCTCGCTTTACTCAGGGACAGTACAACTACTACGGTGGGTTTCTTTTATTTATGGGGAATATTTATTGAATTGAATTGTTGCTAGACACGTCCCATCATATTTATTGCCCACAGCTTAGGTGGCATTATTCTTAAATTTGTATGTATTTAATTGCGAAAGCACCCGATATTCTAATGTTAAACTGGGTTGTGTGGGTGTAGGCTTTGATTCATGCCAATCAATGCAACGAATCTCACCTCCCTCATCACAAGCAAATAATGCTGGCGACAATTGGGATACTTTTCTTTGGGACTCCGCAACAAGGGGCGGCTGTTGCACTCTCTGCGTCCCAAATGCTACTTGTCCGTCTGCCAGTTGACGAGAATACTGGTCATACACTGTTACGAAACTTGGCAATCAATTCGGAGATGTTGGAGATACCGATATCTATTTTCAACGGGATTAGTGTTTGTTTCAATACAAAGTTTCTTTATGAGGTCTATCAAACTGTCCTGCACAACGGTACATCTGGTTTTGTAAGTGCCTTCAACAGCACTATTTGATTGTTACCGGCTCACACGGAGTCAGATTGTGCCAAGGTCCTCTGCCATTGTTCCAGGTGCACGGAATGCGGAAGCTATTGGACTGAACAAGAATCACATGGATATGCCAAAATTTACCTCAGCTGAAGATAATGATTTCCTTGTCGTGGTCTCATTGTTGCAAAGTATAAGGAGTGATCTTCCTAAACCGGAGCCGGTTCGTGAAAAGGACGCTACCCACTCTGACGGTACAGTATATCTACTTCTTGTAAAGGTCTATATTCTCATGTGGAGCATCAGATATTTTGAATAAGGGTCCATCTTACACACCCAAGCTCTTATCCAGCCCAAGGTTCACTGGTCAAGATATTTACCTGGAGAAGTTGAGAACATTTTTTGTAAATGAGAATATTACACCTCACCGAAAACACTTACTGTTGTATGGCATGGGTGGTATTGGAAAGACCCAAATTTCCTTAAAGTTTGCTGAGGAGTGTGTGGATCTTAAGTGGTAGGTTACTTTATGATTACTCTAAACACAGTGCAGTTCTAACTATATCACCTAGCTACTGGAGGATATTATGGCTGGATGTTACAACTGCAGAAACCCTTGGGACAAGTTTTGCTGAAATCTCTAAACTTGATCCTGTAATGAAGTCTTTGGAGATTGAAGAATCAGGTGAATGCATTATAGGATGGCTTGCTGGACTGGGAAGAAAGTCCTTGCTTATTTTTGATAATGCTGATGGCATGACTGCTTTGGTTTCAAAATACCTCCCTCCAGCACATTCATTGCATGTGTTGATCACAAGTAGAAATCCTGATCTGCATCAGTCTGTGAGCAGCACTCTCAATCTTGGGGTGATGTCTAAAGAAGATGCAATTTCACTGCTTATGACATCCTCAACAAGGGTGAATAAACCTGGGTTGTCAAAGGATGGCTCATTATTAACCATTGCAGAAAAACTTGGCTTCCTGCCTTTGGCATTGGATATTGCTGGTGCAGCAATATATAGGGGATTGTGTACAGTGGAAGAATACACATCAACATATCTCAAGAACCATGAGATACTTCTACATGGAGATCATCCCTTATATAAAGGAGCCTCATTGTATAACCAAACAATTAATGACACACTAAACATCTCATATGAGTTGATAGAGAAGAAACATACTCAGGGAGATGTTGCTAAGGATGCATTATTTCTTCTAAAAATGCTAGGCTTCTTTCATCACCAAAATATTATGGAATTAATATTCAAGAGGGCTGCAGAGGCACTAAAATGGTGCATCAAAGATTCCCGGTTGAGAACTACACAGCCTGATCTTCCATTTCAGTTCCTTAAATGTGATCAGCATCGTCAATGGATTCACGCTAAACTCAGAACAGTAATGGAACTGCTTTGTGATTATTCACTGATATCAAGAGTTCCATCAATCACTGGATTTTCATGGACCATTCATCCAATAGTGCAGATATGGGCAAGAGACAAAGTGATTACTGGGAAACAGGGCATATATCTGGCTGCAGTGCGAGCTTTAATAGTAAACTCAATCAATAGGAATGAAGATTTGGTGGAGCATTCCTATCACTTTCATAGAATGATATTACCCCATATGATGGCATATTATCATTATAATGCAGATTTTGGATTATCCTACTGTGATGATGAGCACAGTGCTCAGACAGAAGAGTTTGTTAAAAATGAGTACTGGGACCATGCTAGGAGATTTTGTCAACAGGCATTGGGTCTCCGAAAATGGATCTTGGGGCCAGAGCATTATCATTCAATGAATACAATGTTGAAGTTGGCATACATATGGAAAGGGCAGGGAAAATATGAGAAAGCTCAGGAGCTGGAAGTGCAGGTCCTGGAGGTATACAAGCAACTGCTTGGCCCAGAGCATCCATCTACATTAATATGCATGGGAAACTTGGCATGTAGCTTGAAGAAGCTGGGAAAGTATACTGAAGCTCAGGAGCTGGAAGTGCAGGTCCTGGAGGCAACCAAGCAACTGCTTGGCCCAGAGCATCCAGAAACATTAATATGCACAGGAAACTTGGCATGCAGCTTGAAGAATCTGGGAAAGTATACTGAAGCTCAGGAGCTGGAAGTGCAGGTCCTGGAGGGAACCAAGCAACTGCTTGGCCCAGAGCATCCAGAAACATTAATATGCATGGCAAACTTGGCATACACCTGGAGGAATCTGGGACAGTATACTGAAGCTCAGGAGCTGCAAGTGCAGGTCCTGGAGGCAAGGAAACAACTGCTTGGCCCAGAGCATCCAGAAACATTAAGATCTATGGGCAACTTGGCATCCACCTTGAATGATCTGGGAAAGTATGGCGAAGCTCAGGAGTTGGAAGTACAGGTCCTGGAGGCATTCAAGCAACTGCTTGGCCAAGAGCATCCATCTACATTAACATCCATGGCAAACTTGGCATACATTTTGAAGAATCTGGGAAAGTATACTGAAGCTCAGGAGCTGCAAGTGCAGGTCCTGGAGGTCAGGAAGCAACTGCTTGGCCCAGAGCATCCAGAAACATTAATATGCATGGCACACTTGGCATGCACCTTGAAGGATCTGGGAAAGTATACTGAAGCTCAGGAGCTGGAAGTGCAGGTCCTGGAGGCAAGGAAACAACTGCTTGGCCCAGAGCACCCATCTACATTAAGATTGATGGGCAACTTGGCATCCACCTTGAAGAATCTGGGAAAGTATGGCAAAGCTCAGGAGTTGGAAGTGCAGGTCCTGGAGGCATGCAAGCAACTGCTTGGCCCAGAGCATCCATCTACATTAACATATATGGGAAACTTGGCATGCAGCTTGAAGAATCTGGGAAAGTATACTGAAGCTCAGGAGCTGGAAGTGCAGGTCCTGGAGGCAAGGAAGCAACTGCTTGGCCCAGAGCATCCATCTATATCAATATGTATGGGAAACTTGGCATGCACCTTGAAGAATCTGGGAAGGTATACTGAAGCTCAGGAGCTAGAAGTGCAGGTCCTGGAGGCAAGGAAACAACTGCTTGGCCCAGAGCATCCAGAAACATTAAGATCCATGGGTAACTTGGCATCCATCTTGCAGAATCTGGGAAAGTATAGTGAAGCTCAGGAGCTAGAAGTGCAGGTCCTGGAGGCATACAAGCAACTGCTTGGCCCAGACCATCCAGATACATTAAGATCCATGGGAAATGTGGCATCTGCCTTGAAGAATCTGGGAAAGTATACTGAAGCTCAGAAGTGGGAAGTGCAGGTCCTGGAGGCATTCAAGCAACTGATTGGCCCAGAGCATCCAGATACATTAATATCCATGGTAAACTTGGCATGCACCTTGTTATATCTTGGACAGTATACTGAAGCTCAGGAGCTGGCAGTGCAGGTTCTAGAGACATGTAAGCAACTGCTTGGCCCAGAGCATCCATCTACATTAAGATCCATGGGCAACTTGGCATCCATCTTGCAGAATCTGGGAAAGTATAGTAAAGCTCAGGAGCTAGAAGTGCAGGTCCTGGAGGCATACAAGCAACTGCTTGGCCCAGAGCATCCAGATACATTAAGATCCATGGGAAATGTGGCATCTGCCTTGAAGAATCTGGGAAAGTATACTGAAGCTCAGAAGTGGGAAGTGCAGGTCCTGGAGGCATTCAAGCAACTGATTGGCCCAGAGCATCCAGATACATTAATATCCATGGCAAACTTGGCATGCACCTTGTTATATCTTGGACAGTATACTGAGGCTCAGGAGCTGGTAGTGCAGGTCCTGGAGGCATCCAAGCAACTGCTTGGGCCAGAGCATCCATCTACATTAAGATCTATGGGCAACTTGGCATCCACCTTCCAGAGTCTGGGAAAGTATAGTAAAGCTCAGGAGCTACAAGTGCATGTCCTGGAGGCACACAAGCAACTCCTTGGCCCAGAGCATCCAGATACATTAATATGCATGGCAAACTTGGCATGTACATTGTCAGCTCTAGGAAAGCATACTGAAGCTCAGGAGCTGGAAGTGCAGGTCCTTAGAGCACGCAAGCAACTGCTTGGCCCTGAGCATCCAGTTACATTAATATGCATGGCAAACCTTGCATGCACCTTGTCAGATCTGGGAAAGGATGCTGAAGCTCAGGAGCTGGAAGTGCAGGTCCTGGAAGCACACAAGCAACTGCTTGGTGCAGACCATCCAACAACATTAATATGTATGGAAAACCTGGCATGCACATTGTCATCTCTGGGAAGGCACACTGAATGTCAGGAGCTGGAAGTGCAGGTCCTGGAGACATGCAAGCAAATGCTTGGCCCAGATCATCCAGATACATTAAGATCCATGGGTAACTTGGCATCCACCTTCAACAATCTAGGACAGTATAGCAAAGCTCAGGAGCTAGAAGTGCAGATCCTGGAGGCACATAAGCACCTGCTTGGCCCAGAGCATCCAGAGACATTAAAATCCATGGGAAACTTGGCATCTACCTTGAAGAATCTGGGAATGTATAGTGAAGCTCAGGAGCTATAAGTGCAGGTCCTGGAGGCACACAAACAACTGCTTGGCCAAGACCATCCAGATACATCAAGATCCATGGGAAACCTGGCATTGACCTTGAAGAAGCTGGCAAAGTATACTGAAGCTGAGGAGCTGGAAGTGCAGGTCGTGGAGGCATCCAAGCAACTGTTTGGCCCAGAGCATCCAGATACATACATCAAGATCCATGGGCAACTTGGCTTCCACCTTCAATAATCTGGGAAGGTCTGCTGAAGCTCAGGAACTTCCAGTGTATTTCTCTGCATTCCAGCCCATAAAGTCCAAGCTTAACACAGTTCTAGGAAATTACCACAATTCTTTGACCTTTGAGATTCTTTCACTAGAGGATAACAACAAACTTTAAAAATCATTCATGCAATCAGGGATATATATTTATATTGTTTGACATAAAATTAATATTTCAATCAGATCCAGTCCATCTGATGATACTCTGGAAAACAGGGAAATATTAATATATAGCCTGCATCAGATAAAAGTGAGTCAAATGATCATCTATAGATGATCATTTTGAAATGAATTCCACAACATGGATTGGTAATCCAGATAATTCTGGTTAAGTTTCTGAATGACATACATATTAATTACAATAACCATTTTTGAAAAGTCACACCAATGCCAGAGAATACATGCTATCCCAAAGATTAAGTCACCCAAGTAATCTTGTTAAACCATGATATTTATATCTAGTTTAAAGGGGAATACCATGACTTAAAGGTAGAATTTTGGGGGAAAAGTAGTAGAAACTCATAAAATATGTAGTCATAGCCAGAAGGAATATGTAGGCGCACTTAACAATATGAGGATTATTCAGTAAGTTGTTATATATTGGACCATCCTCCTATATACTCTTAGATATATGGAAATAATGTCATGGTTAAATGACATAATCTTGAATACAACCTCTGGCATTGTCAATCTGTTGCTGTAAAATTCATTCTGAAAGGATAATTGATGGAAGATGATTTGACTTGCATTCCCCTGATACAGAATACATATATGTTGATATCTCCCCATTGTGTGTAGTAAGTATCACCTGATGGACAATATTTAATGGAATTTACATAGCAGTGAAAACTACATACATAAATATACTTGATTAAATAAATAAATTTTAAAGCCCTTTTTTCTCTTCCAATAGGGAAATAGTAAAATAAATGAGAAGAAAAAAAAAACATACAATCAGTAAACCACTATGTCCAAAACCTGGACTTTGAGCTCTACAGGATCAGTATTCTTTCAGATATTCTACAAGGTGAATAACAAGTTTCCCATGATCCATAATGTATCTGGATGCTCAGGGCCAGCAGTCACTTGCATGTCTCTGGGACCACCTGTGGATGTTCCAGGGACAGGTAGTTGGCTTCAGCTCATATGCTGCACCCTTGCATGATTGTCAGGTCCAAATTCAGACAGAGGGATGCAGGTGTCATAACATTGTCACAAAATATTAAAGGTAACTTTCAACAACTCTTTACTCATCTTCAACACATTGATTTATCTTCGACAAAAATTCCAACTCGACATTCCATTTGACATCTTCGACCCTCAAATTCATTCAACTTACATTCGACTTGTCTCATTTCGACGTCATATGTGATTTCATTCATACTGTAGGTCATAGTTTAATCATAGTTTAATGAAGAAAGGCATAAAAGGGCAATGAGAAGAATGAAGAATTTCAGTCAGAAAATCTCTCCATTGTATGTATATTAGTTACCTGGATTACTAATCTACCTCTCAATCTTATCTTATGTGATTGTCAAAACTCTTTGGCATTTACATCTGTGAGCCTTCATGACTGGTATTCATTGACAGGGTGAATCTATACTTTGTCGAATGAGGCTTCTGTATTCAGTTTAGTAGAATATATTACAATTATTATTCAACTTGATTGAAGGAAATTCGATTCATGTCAGCAGGTAACCTGGGAGTCTGAGAACATGCAATGAGATAGAGTTCAGAGACCCAATGCCTCAATCTGAATATTGACTTTGAATCTAGTTTATCCACTGTTCTGACTCTTTTGCCTTGCACTCATTCTTCTCTATTCCTACCATTGAATCTGTTACCCTCTGCCCCTGGACCTGTCCTTGGGTCTAAGAATATGTTAAGTCCCTGTCCATCTGAAATTAGAACTGGGAGGTCCATATGTACTTGAATGGAGTTCAGTTCTCAAATAGGTGGAGCTTGGCTTCACCTTATGTGTTGCACCCTGATCCAAACTGTCTGAGTGTGATGTAATAGTATTATTTTAATATATTATTCTCTAGAATAAGGAGTCCAGTGTTCTAAGGTAAATAATTTAAGTATTTGACATTAATCAGTGGCTGCTTAAATAGACTTAGAACCCTAAAGTCAAGAGTGGTTTCGATTCTACTAGTTTATATTTAATTTATACTATTTAACAAATAGCCAAACTATTTATAAACAGGTCAAAAGGTTAGTTATAGAATGAGACAATATTTGGCTAATATATGTTTTATTTAAACTAATGCACTGGGTCTACTGTGATACTAACTTACCAGGATCTTAATCTAGTACTTAAATATCTTGTATAAATATTCTCAGTATTTGTTTATTGTTAGGATTGGGAAACTCACTCAGCCCCAGATCCCACCCCATAAGCACTTATCTCTCTTGTTCTAGGACAAGATATCACCTGGACTCTGTCCAGACATCTCAGACCCTGTAGATGCTTGAAGATATATTGTTTCCATCCATCTTTGAATCTGTTTGAAATGCATTCATTCATTTGTTTTTTGTGTCCCCTATAGTTGTTCTGGTTCTGTCACAATCCTTATCCTTAGTATGGTCTACCCTGTATTGTTTTTGTTCACCCATTTTGTCTTTTGTCTTGCTGTATTAGTAGTACAATAATAATTAGTTCTATATAGTCTAGGATCTATTTGTGCTTACAATCTGATCATGAAATCGACTTAGCATCCATCTAGTTCTCTACCTATTTGTTAAGTGTGGGGCTCATGGGGGGGTCTCCAGGGAAACCCATGGAAACTTGGGAAGGATGTAGCTTCAGCTTATGTGCTGTGCCTTTGCAGATTGCATTGTCCAATTTCAGACAGGAGCAGATGGGAAACCCATGGGTTCCACAAATATGCAAGGGACAAAAGACAAGTAGAAAGATATTCTGAGCAGATTGTATGTACAAATAACTACTTGGCTATATAGACTAGTAGATTATTGTACTACTAATTCAGACATACAAAAAGACATAAACAAGAGTACAATAACACAATATGTAAACCAGATCTCAAAACTAATAGAGAACAAGGGGTAAACTGAACCAGATGACAAATGAGCAAAGACAGATTGAGAACAAGGGGGTCTGGAATGTCCAGGTGGGGTCTGGTGTGTCATTAATACAATACAGAGAGTCAGGTGCATATAGGATGAGGTCCTGGCAGGTTTTCTGGTTGTAACACTATTTGGCAACCTGACAACTACTTGTTTTGACTCAACTTGCATGAGCATATTCTTGGGGCCCTTAGGTTTCCCAATGTTATATCATTGCATATTCTTGGACCTCATGGCTTTCCTGTACTTTCCTGTTTGAAGTTGGAGCTAACAATTGTGCAAGGGTGCAGCACATAAGCTGAAGCCAAGTCCTAACTTTCCTCAGAACAGCTACAGGTTTCCCCAGATATCTGCCCATAAGCCCTGAGCTTAACATTTTGTTAGGATCCCCATCATTTTCAACCCCTTCTACTTGTTTTGGACTTAATATCCTTTGTCATTTTACTGTCAGAACCCCTGCTCATGGCATCACCACTTGTGGCACCCCTAACACTTGTTCCATTATAGTCTTACCCTTTTAGTTTCCATTCCATTCACTCCCCCATCACTCTCATGGTATTGATTTTATTTTATTTTATTTTATTATGCACCTACAAACAGTGCAGGAAAAGGTGTAAGCATGATTACATAATTGGGCTGCCACCTGCACAAAAAGTGCCATGGCACAGCAGCACCATGATGCAATGCAGTGGTGGCACAGCCAAATGACAGCACCAACATAAGGCTGATGCTGCTGCATGTGCCCCAATGGACACATAGTGCTTCACACTGTGTGCCCATGGGGCCTGCTTGTGTGCTGGCATGCCACACAGACTCACACAGCACTGGGTGGGCTTACATAAGTGCTGAAGCATGGCTATGCACTGTAGGGTGCATACAGGTCATTTTTAGTATTTTTCTCAAATTTCTATCAAATAAAAAATACTAAATAAATATTAAATAAATAGTATAAATAGTAGGCCTATACACACTCATTTCGTTAGTTTCAATCTCTTAGGAATCCCACTGAAACAAGTGTGATCTCCCCTGTCATTGAGCTGTCCCCTCTTCATTTCATATTTCAATATTCTATCTTGTGTTTGGTAGCCTTGTTAGTGTTGCCCTAACAATCTCCATCTCCATTTACACATCTAACTTGCCACCTCAGTGTTAGATTATATACATAATACCAACCATTGTTCCAACTGGGTCCATGTGGTGTACAGCTCTGAGTTCAGTGTGTAGATGATCTAATAGGAATGGCACTTAAGGTTATATCCTTAAGTACAGTGCAAGACCAAACCTACCCAAGGTCAGATGGTGTAGTGGTTAACACCTTCATTATACAAGTGAGAGATCCTGGGTTCAATCCCCAGTCTAGTTATTCATTTTCTACATTACCTATGTAATCTTACACTCAGAAATAATGTTTAGTATATTACATTTAGTCTCCCCACCTTGTCATCAACTTCTCATGATCCTTTTCACCCTTCAGTTCCTTTATTGGCCCTCCAGTCGTCTGTCTCATTGTAGTATAAATCTTCTTCATGTATACTTGTTAAGAACTAGAAACTGACTAATGTCGGTGGCCGACGGGGACCGATCGGAAGGACTTGGCTTCAGCTTATATGCTGCGCCCTCGCAAATATCCGTAGGTTGTCCTTAAATTTCGGACAGGCGAAGACTAAATCCTAAGAAGAACTTTTCGGCAAGACACCGATCGGAACCGAAGGAAAAGTCAGGTGTCGGGCCAAGGGGTCGGGGCCGAGAGTGGGCGAGCGCACGCGAAGGCGGAAGAGAGATTCTCCTAGTATGAGACTGCTACAGACGTATGAGGGTATTCTGAGTCGATATTCTGATTGCCTAGTAACTACAATTACAGCGAGTTCATATACAAGTAACAGGCGTCTAGAAAGTACTAATGGGGAGGAGGGCGGAAAATGGCATTAACAATAAGCTTGACTAGGAACAGGAAGTTTATGATTAGTTCGGAGGCCGATGATAACCGAGAATGGAAATTACGATAAAAGGAAATAGTTCGAGGACTACAAATATAGTTAGACATATGTGGAACATAAGATGAGACGGATCAACATGATGAAAGGGACATATCAAAACATAACCAGACAAAAAGGCGTAGTCGGGTTTGATTGACCGGAGAGCATACGTCAGCGTCGGGGGTCCGACGGCTTCCGAGGTGTTGTATTGTCGGAGACGTATAACGAGGGTATTCCGTCGGGGGCCGTCGGTTTGCGAAGGGTTACGACACAGTCGTAACAATACTACAGTTCTTTAGTTTGAAAATTGACTTATATTACCCTCTACTAGTTCCCAGTCTCATTATCCCCTTCTCAGTACCCCTGACAATGTTCTCGGCAGGCTGCAGACTCTTACTATATGACTCTTAATATTTTTGGCCCCTGGGTCAATTGAGGTAAATGTTGAACTTCATCTCTATCTTAGTATTTGCTCTGTTTGAAATACTGGACCACCCTAACAGTTCATATGAGGGCACAACACATAAGTTGAAGCCAAGCTCCACTACAATTATAGAGTCAGACCTCCCAACTAGTACAATCTCTATCATTGGCCCCCCAATTAGTTCACTTCCAATCATTGGACCCCCCAACTTAGAGCTACTCTTCCCCTTTTCAGCTTAGCTCTTAATGCATTTATGCTCAAGCCTAGTAAAAATTAGAAATGTATTCCTAATTCCCAAAGAAGGTAAATAATACTGCAGTAATTTATTAATTACTAATTGAAGGCCAACAACTCAACTAGAGGTGGAAGTATTTGTCAAACAACCCAATTAGGAGTGGAATAAACTGCTGCTGTAGTGGCTTACTGATGTGACAAAGATAGACTGGTACAAGATAGGTTACATATGTTAAGGGTGCATACACAGAGGTTTCCAGAGAAACCCATGGGAAATCCAGTAGGACTTGGCTTCAGCTTATTGGCTGTGCCCTTGTGAGATCATGTTGTCCAATTTCAAATGGGCAGACAGGAGTCCCAGGGAGTCCGGGTTGAGTTCATGGGTCGAGGGGTCATAGGTCGGAGGTCGTGGGTTGAGAGGTTGAGGAGTTGAGATAAATAAGTTGGAGGTTAAGAGATAGATGCGTCAGAGCCTATGGGCTCTGACTAGCGAGAGTGGTGTAATTCAGAGAGGAGTTTAGAGCAGAAAATGTACTAGATTACTGGGGAGAATATAAGCTGATTTTCTGACTGGATTGTATGTACAACATCTGCCAGACTATATAGACTGTAGAATGAATAACATACCAAATCCAGTAATAATGAAACGAAACTAGCAAAACATAAAATGGAATAAGTAAACACCAAATTTGGTGTTAGGAACAGGATGGAACCGAGTGGAGTCCAAATCATGACAAATCATAAACCATAACGGGAAATGGAGTGGGAGTGGAGTCTGAATCGTGACAGGTCATTAGACTAAAACAGGAATGGGGCTCAGTTAGAGGGATGACAGGTTTTCCGAGCGGGGTCTGGTGACTGATGCGTGGGACAAGGTTGGACATAGACAGGGATGGAGTCCAGCAGGTATTCCGGTGATTGATACACGATGTAACAAAGTTGAACGTGGACAGGTCTGATGTACAGAGTCTGGTGGGAATTCCGGTAAACTGACAATTGGTGTATATAGGGTGTGGGTGCGTATAAGTTAGTGCCTGGAGTCCAGCAGGAATTCCGGTCATAACAACATATTTCCCAGAGCAAATGAAGCCATGACTCTTTTTTATGCACAAACAAAAGCTATTCCAGCAGTATATTGTCAATGTCTGGGCAGTAACAGAGCAGTGCAGATTGAGAGTTCTCAGGGATAGTCAACCAAGATTATATGCAGAACTCTACAACCAGGTGGTTGATGCATTTACAAATCAGGATGTGAACATGGATGCCAATAGTATTGGGCAAAGGGTCAAACTCCCTTCTACATTTACTGGTGGCTCAAGGGATATGAGACAGAGTCTACAAAATTCATTTGCAATTGCACACAAGTATGGCAATGCCAGCTGCTTCATCACCATGACAACCAATCCCAAGTGGAAGGAGGTTACTGATGAATTGCTTCCTGGACAGACTGCTGCTGATCATCCTGATTTGGCCTCCCGTGTCTTTGCTGCCAAGAAGGTTAAGTTGCTCAAGATGATCACAGAAGATCACATCTTTGGTAGAACAGTAGCCCATATCCATGTCATTGAATTTCAAAAGTGTGGTCTTCCACACATGCACTCTCATATGGTTTGATGACCAGGATAAACCAAGGACACCAGAAGATGTCAGCTCATTGTTTCTGCCTGTTTTCCAGATCCTCAAACACATGCCAGACTATTTAATTTAGTAGGACAGCTCATGACCCATGGTCCTTGGAGAACTGATCATCCAAATGCTGTCTGTATGGTAGATAAGAAATGCAGTAAACACTATCCCAAGGATTGGTGTGAAGCCACCATTGTCAATTAGGAAGGCTATCCAACATATTATCATCCCAACAATGGAAGGGTTTATGAAACTCCCAAGTTTATATATGACAACAGACTTGTCTTTTACACCCCTATTTTTATTCTCACCTTTGAATGCCACATCAATGTAGAGTTGACCTTTACCATAGGTCAATGAAGTACACGCATAAATACTGTTACAAGGGCCATGATCATACAACTATGGAATTTGGAAAGACACCAGATGAGATTCAACAGTACCTTGATGCACATTATGTCAGTGCACATGAGTCTGTCTGGCAATTAATGTGCAATGAACTCCACACCCAGGTTCCTGCAGTAATGGCACTTCGTGTCCATCTCCCTGGGGAAAACACTGTAGTTTTTGATGGTGATCAAGGTCTTGCTGAGGCTTTGCAAAGGGCAGAGCATTCAGGGACAACTCTCATGGCTTATTTTGAGGCTAATTCTAAGGATCTCATTGGGTATAATGGACAGCATGCCAAGGATACATTTTATATGGACTTTCCTGAGTATTTCACATTTGTACCCAAGACTAAATCATGGAAGCCACATCAATGTGGCTTTTCCATAGGGTCAATGAAGTACATGCATAAATACTGTTACAAGGGCCATGATCATACAACTATGGAATTTGGAAAGACACCAGATGAGATTCAACAGTACCTTGATGCACATTATGTCAGTGCACACAAGTCTGTCTGGTGATTAATGTGTAATGAACTCCACACACAGGTTCTTGCAGTAATGGCACTTGGGGTCCATCTTCCTGGGAAAAACACTATACTTTTTGATGGTGATCAAGGTCTTGATGAGGCTTTACAAAGGGCAGAGTGTTTGGGGACAACTCTCATGGCTTATTTTGAAGCTAATGCCAAGGGTCTCATTGGTTATAATGGACAGCATGCCCAGGACACATTTTATATGGACTTTCCTGAGTATTTCACATATGTACCCAAGAAGAAATCATGGAAGCCACATCAAAGTGACTTTTTCATAGGGTGCATCTATTTTGTCAATATTGCCAGTGGGGAAAGATTCCACCTCCATACATTGCTCACTGTTGTCAAAGGTGCCACCTCATTTGAACAGCTCAGGACCTTTCAGGGTGAGACTTATCCCACATTTCAACCAGCCTGTGTTGCATGTGGTTTGCTTGAAAATGATTGCCAGTGGCACATGTGTCTCACCAAAGCCAGTCACATAGAGTCTGGGTTTCAACTTTGCAGATTGTTTGCTATCATTTTGACCATGTCCTCCCTGCACAACCCCAAGAACTCTGGAATGACTTCAAATCTTTGTGATGATTTGAAGTTCATACTTCAGCAAAAACATGACATTCACAATCCATCATCAGACAGCATTTATGACTTTGGTCTCTAGGAGATTGATAAGATTCTCCATTATTCTGGAAAGTCTCTCTCACACTATCTAACCATGCCAAACTGCACTGATGATTGGGATGGGATTGTTGGAAACCATCTCATTAAGAAGCAGTCAGATTATAATGTTGATATTGAGCATGCCAGTGCCCAAGCTCTTGAACAATGAGCTGCCTTTGAGACTATCATGAAGGCAGTGGATGAGGAGCAGCAGGGCAAATTGTTTTTTGTGAATGCTCCAGTGGCACTGGCAAGTCCTTTGTATGGAATACTCTGGTGCATGCATGTCATGCCAAGGGCTACATTGTGCTTTGTGTGGCATCTTCTGGAATTGCATCAATAATTCTCAAAGGTGGATGGACATCTCATTGCACATTTTTAATCCCTGTTCCCTGTGAGAAGAATGCTCTATGTCATATCAAAAAGGGTTCAGAAAAAGCAGAGTTTATGAAGAAAGTCTGACTGATTATCTGGGATGAAGTTCCTATGCAGTCATGTTTCACATGTGAGGCAGTTGACAGAACCCTGAGGGATTTATTAGACAAGGAGGATATTCCCTTTGGAGGGATTCCTGTTGCCTGGGGAGGTGACTTCCAGCAGACTTTGCCTGTTGTACCAAAGGGTTCAAAAGAACAGATCATTGGACAATGTATCCAGAAATCAGAACTGTGGAAGCATATCAAGGTACTGTTCTTGAAAAAGAATATATGGGTGGACCAGGATGATCCAGACAGTCAACAGTTTGCTCAGTGGCTGTTGGATGTAGGCCATGAAAAGGATTTGCCTTTGGATCATACAATTTATATCCCTCCTCATATGATCTGTGGACCAGAAATGTCTGATCTAATCACCAAGATATATCCAGACATCCATGTGGATAGAGACCAAAGAGATTGGCAAGATGAAGACTTCTTAGACCAGGCAATTCTGTGTCCAAGGAGTTCAGAGGTAGATGAGATTAATTCAGAACTTCTGAATAACTCCCTGGGGAAAGTACAGACTGTCATGGACGACTTCCATCCATTCTGGAGTCTTGACCTTTTGTTTCTGTTTTGGAAGTTAATCAACTGCTGACATTTTACAAATGTCACTTACTTTGGGACTTGAAGGCCCAGCCTCTCCGTCTACCTCCACCTCCACGGCTTTTCGCTGTATCCAATAGTTATCGGATGAAAATACGGAAACTTATGGTTTAGACTTACCTTTCCCTCCCTTATCTCCTTACTCTTTTCTGCCGCCTCAGACTCCCGCTGCTTTCTTTCTGCCTTTCCTTCTTCCTCTGAACCTCCGCTGTTTTCCATATCCATGCCTCCTTTGCCGCTTTCACCCACTCTAACTCCCATTTTTCCACCTCTTCAGCCTCCTTCAACTCCAGCATCAATGCCTTTTCCTCCTCCTCTTGTCGTCATTTCATCTCCTCCATCCTCTGTCGTTTTTGTTGAAGTTCTTTGACCTTCAACATTTTGTGAAGTACGGTAATTTCAGCATCTGAATCTTCCAGAGTAATGGTGAACAATGGCCGACAAATCGACATGCAAGTTGTGGATAAAGAAACAAAAACATTAATTCGAATATTTGGAGGTTTTTATACTCAGAACAGCAGCCGAAACTCTCACCTCCAGAATTGTGTAAATTTCACAACACATAACAATCAGCCATTGCTTCAATCACTCAGTACCTAATCGCCTCTATGGGATTTCGGCCTAACAGGGGGGTACTGTTACAACCCATTCCCAGATGTTTCAATATCCAACTCCTGACTTCCAACTTCCAACCTCCGACTACGGAACATCATAGTTACTGTATGTTCCGCATTCTTCCCTTGTTCCATATTTGGTAATTTGTCTGTTGACAAGTATTCACTCGTTTGTTTATTATATTCCTGTTTCGGATTATTGTCTCCCTGATATGTCTTATTGTGTTCCCATTTCAGAAACTTCTATTTCTGCCTTATTATGGTCTTAGTTTGTAGTACAATAATGAGAAGACTTATATTAGTTTCCACGAATTTGTATTCTACTTTAGATCTGATATTGACTTAGTTTCTTATTCCCTCTTCCATCTTTCTGTACACTTGATATTTGGAACTTTTCAGAACTTTGAATATCTGTATCTTCCATCATAAGTCTCACCTCTGAAATTAAGGACTTTGAGCGTTTGCATAGAGGTGCAGCACATAAGCTGAAGCCAACGTCCTGACCCTATCTGATAGTTCCCGACTTCCCAGTGACTTTCCAATAGTTCTGGAATAAGTTCCCGACACGGCACTTAACATAGATCCTCAACAATAATAATATCTATTTAGTAGGTTAGAGAATATATGTCTTTTAGTAAGCTAGGAATCATATTTGAATTATTAATAGAATTTCTGAAAAAGAGAAGATAGTTGAAACATTGGTAAATTCTGAAAATAGGAAAGGTTGGATGGTAATAGCTACAGCTCCACTGAATAATTATGGTAAGAAGACAACTGAAATTTGGATAAATTACTGATGTATAAGATCCATTAAGATTAACTGGGGCCCTGGCCCCTAAGCCTATGTCACCACTACTTCCCTTTATTAATTTTTAATTTTATCATTGGATTTTAGAGGATTTTTGGATTAATTTTAAAAAGAGGATTTATGGGAAAGGTTTTAGATGGAGTTCCTTTTAAAAGAGGGATTTGTGGGAAATAGTTTTAAATATTGTAGTAATATTTTAGGGATCTTCAGTTATTCTTACATATTCAACTAATTTCTCCACTACCTCATCATCTATATTTACCTTGGAAAATAATTTATGTTCTAGATCTTTTCCAATATTAAGTCATTATAATATCAGATATTTACTGGTAAAATTTATATTTCTACAAAACTTTAAAATATATCCTATGAGACTATTATATTGTTAACCACCAACCATAAGAAACAATTCTCCATATTACATCCTAAACAATTCAGAGTCAATTAATAGAACCCATTGTATATGGTTTTCCAAGTTATGTAAATACTTGCTAATACTTTTGTTGTTAATTTGTTTGTTAAAAGCTAAACTGTAGTTATTTCCTAGTAAAATATGTGAAATATCATTGGAGATTTTTCATCCTATGGCTTTCTTGATTAAGTGAAACCACCTATATATTCTGGGTATGTTGAATCAAGTAGAAATATGTTCAGATTGACAGATCCATTCTGAAGTAATACATATGTATTTAGAGGTGCCAATGATATACATATGCATGGAATGGACTATCTAAAGGTGTCTATTTTTTAATTAGTGTTTCAAACTACTAATTGTTTTTATTGTCTACTTGTGTCTGGAAAGATTCTTTAGTTTGTAATGTATGTACAAGAGAGTTTAAAACTTTCAAAAAGTTTTAAAAACCAAATTATGTTTGAATCACATCCCAGATATTTAAATGACCTTTAGAGTATATTAGAATTTGGTATACTTAATAGTTTTCAGATATTCTCCCTACTGGATGTTTCTCCAGAAACCCTCTGTGAGCCTGCATGTCACTTAACACCTAGCTGGAACAACCTGAGGGTTTTCATCAAGGTGCTCATTATGAGTTTTTACTTCTCCTGAAAGGACTTTATAGTTTATGCCAGTCACCTTGTATCTCACAAGAAGTTAAATACTGTTGCTCAGTTTAGGTTTCAAACAAGTGCTATGTGACTATAGTATCTGGGTCTTTAAAAGGATGTCATCAAAGTTATTCTACCAGTTTTTGTAGATGACATGACTATTGCATCCAAATCTAAGGAGGCTATCAAGAAGCTCAAAGATGATCTGAAGTGTCACTTCAAACTGCATGATCTTGGTCCAATTACTTATTGGGTGTTGGTATTGAAAGAGATAGGGAAAAGCAAACTATTGCTCTGTCACAGTGACAATACATTTTGGATATGCTAAAACATTATGGTCTTGCTGACTGTAACCCAATTGGTACACCTATGGTGGTTAACTTGAAATTCAGTAAAGACATCCCCCAAGGAAATTGCATATGTACATGAAGGACATTCCATACATCCATGCTGTTGGTTCTCTTATGTATTTGGCTGTTGCCACTTGTCCAGGCATTGCTTATACTGTTGGAGTATTGGCCAGGTTCAATCACAATCCAGGAAAAGCTCATTGGCTAGCAGTTCAACATGTCTTTCGCTATCTCAAAGGCACTCTTGACTTGGGTCTGACTTCTGGCCCTAGTAATGACAAGGAACTGTTTGTGTCCTATTCAGATGCTGATCATGGAGATGACAAGTCTACTGGAAAATTGACTGGTGCATATGTTGTTAAAATGGGTACTGGAGCAATTAGCTGGCAGAGTAAACTGCAAACTATTGTGACTCTCTCCACTACTGAAGCAGAGTATATTGCAGCAGTATCAGTGGGTGCAGAGGTATTGTGGTTGTGGAACTTGTTTGAGGAATTGGGATATCCTCAAAAGACTACATCCACTTTGTATCTTCACAACCAATCTGCTATTGCAGTTGCCAGAGATCCTGAATACCATGGTCAAATGAAGCATCTTGACTCAAGGACATATTAGTTAAAGCAGGAGGTTGATAGTGGGAAGATTAAAGTTCTTCATCTACCTACATCAGTGATGCCTGCTGATTTGTTAACAAAACCATTGGCTAAGCCAAAGGTGGAATATTTGAGAAAACTATTGGGACTAGCATAGAGCTGTCTCATCAGGTGGGAGTGTTAGAGTATGATACTACAGCTCTAACAATGTTACCTATTTCTCCTTATATTCTTCTGATATTTGTAGTATTTTTCCCAGCACTGTAGGTGCAGTATTTAGTGAGTTACTTAGTTTGGTAACTCTTGTGTGCTTAGATAAGAACCCAGTAGAATACTCCACTGTGGGTGTGGGAAAGTCTCCTTAGTGTTTAATTTCCAATCACACACTCACAGGGTGTTCTGAAAGGCATTATTCAGCTGTTTCAATAGGGATATGGTTGGTTTGACAGCCTAGACTCTGCTTTGGAGCAGTGCAAATGTGTGACTGCCTCTCACAGTTTCTGTGTATGTATATGGAATGTTAATGGTCATATATGTAGATTTGACTTCACTGCTGAGAACCTAAATGGTTGGTGGCTCAGCATCCAGTCTAGATTACAGATGGTCCCAGATTCAATTCTTAGCAAGTCCAATATTTTCCAATAGATTATAGTGTTGAAGTAAAAGTATTATATCAGAATAATATGTAATAAAGAACATAGTAACTGGCTAAAGGACCTGTACAGTTCAGGAACATGGATGTATGATGTATTTTTAAACCCTAAAACCTAAGATCTAAGCCTAAAGGGAAAGGGGGGCTCTAGTTGGGCTGACTGATGATAGAGATTGTACTAGTCGGGAGATCTGACTCTATGATCATAGTGGAGCTTGCTTCAATGTATGTGTTGTGCCCTTGTATGAACTGTTAGGGTGGTCTGGTACATATGTCAAAACAGAGTGGATAGTATGACAGGAAATGAAGATCAATACTTAGCTCAATCGACTGGAAGGCCGAATTACTGAGAGGTAAGGGGTTGTGGCTTACTGAAGACACCTTCAAGAATATTAAGATAGGAGTAATAGGACTTGAGAACTAAGGGGTAATCTAAATTGATATTCAAACTGAAGAAACTATAGCATACATGAAGGAACTTTATACTACAGGGAGACAAATGATTCAAGGGCCAATCAGAGAAGCAAGAGTGATGACAGGTCAAAAGGAAATAGGGAAAGGAGCAGGAATCCAAAATGAGACTAAATACAATATAGCAAATTATTCTGAAAAGGTGTGATGGCAAATGGGATGTATATGTGGAATGGTGATGGGGGAGCAAATGGAATGGTAGTGGGACAGAAGGCTAAGGTGCTACAATACAAAGAAACAAGTATCAGGAGTTATTAGAATAGAAGATAGGAGGACACATAAGTCAAGTGACCAAACTCAGACTCAGACTCAGACTTGAATGACTGGCAGTGGTAGATTGCCAACACACAGATAGTGCTATGGTAAGTACATGTGGGTACATATGGGTCCAAACTACACACAACTAACACTCCTACCTGGTGAGGATCCAAAGAATATGAGAAAGAAGAAAGGAAGCTCCCACCAAACATGAACAAGGAGCAAAAAGAAAATAGCATGGGAGCTCCCACCAAATGTAAAAACTTAATGTGAACCATAACAAAGGGGTGTGAATCATTCTGAGAAAAAAGGGGGGAAGATGATCTAGGGGAAGAAGGGATAGCATAATTGGGGGAAGAGGGATGGGAATAATGTGGAGAGTGAACCAGACCAGAGAAAGCACCTCCTGCAAAATGAACTTGGGTAGAATTGGCATGATCAGGAGGACGAGATGATCCTGACATGATGTGGTTCTTTATGTGAGAAGGCATATCATAAATTCAAGTAACTGAATGATGATTGGGCCTTCCACAATGATGACAGTGACCTTCATTAGTATTAAGAACTCGGGCCAAGGGGTCAGAAACCAAAAGTGGGCGAGCACACGCAAAGGCAGATAGCGGAGTACTTAGTATGAGACTTCTAGAGGTATAAGAGGGTATTCTGAGTTGATATTCTGATTGCCTAGTAACTACAACTACAATGGGTTCATATACAAGTATTCAGCATCTAGAAAATACTAACTAGGAGAAAAGCAGAAAATGGTACTGACAAATAAGCTTGACTAGGAACAGGAAGGTTACAATTAGTTTGGAGGCCGTGAAATAACCGAGAGCAGGATTACGAGAAAAGGAAATAGTCTGAGGGTTACAAGTATATATAGACATATGTGAAACATAGAGTAGAACAGATCATCATAATAAGAAGGGATGTATCAGAGTTTAATCAGATAGTACAAGTATATTTTGATGGGGGCATAAGTGGAGTTTGATCACCATGAAAGCATACGTCAGCATCGGGAGACCAACGGTTTCTGATGTGATGACTTGAACGATAACTTGAATTGTCAATAGGTGGCAATAACCTCAGGGACCATCGGGTTGCGACACGGTCATAACAATTAGCAGGATTGCACCAGCGATACCCTTTGTCATCCTCTAAGGGATGATTAGGGATAGTTCCATATTCTGATTTCTGACCTGAAAACTACAAATCTCCTGTATTAGTTCATCCACCCCAGGCTAAAAATGAAGTCTCAATTGGCTCAGTTTTGATATCGATAACTGAGGTGGAGGAACCAATGAGAATGTCAATGATATCAGAAAGTGATGGTTCAGTCTTCGCAGCAAGAATGCTAGTGAAAACAGTATAATAGGAAGGATGGAGACCAATAAGAATGATGTCACCAATAAAAGCATCACTGAATGGAACTCAGAATCTATGTTCCCAACTCTGGAACACTTCATTTGCATGTGCTGCAATATGCACATGATCACCCTACCTCTGGTCAATTTGGCTCAAACAAGACTCTCAGTATCATCTGGCAAGCTTACACTTAGCCAGGCATCCAAGAGCTTATCAAGCATTATTGCAAACCTTGCACCACCTGTATATGATCCAAAGCCCCAAACCTTATGGCTTACTCAAGCAACTTCCCAGGGATCTGTGGATTTCAATTTCCATGGACTTCATTGAACACCTCCTTGTGTCACTTTCCTTTCCTTCCATCCTAGTCACTGTTGACAGATTCTCTAAGCAGAGCATTTCTATACCAAAATATGACCCAATTACCTTCCATGAACTTGCAAAACAATTCATCATCCATGTTTTCTCCACACAGGGTTCTAAATTCATCTCACACTTCTTCAGGTTACTTGGAACTGCCCTTGATATGAAACTACACTTCACTTTGGAATATCATGCAGAAGGTGATGGTCAGACTCAAAAGTCAACGAAACATTGAAAAATACCCCTTGAATCTATTGCAACTACCAACAGGATAATTGGTCAGACCTCCTGCCTCTAGCTGAGTTTGCCTAGGAGGATGACCAAAAACTTTATAAGTTATTTATCCACTCAAGTATATGTGTTTATATTTTCTGTAGAATTAATATTTCATCAAATTCAATCCATCAGGTGACACTCTGGAGAATAAGGAAATATTTAGTGATTGACCTTTCACTTATTGATAGTTATATTACCTGAGCCAATCTGAACAACAATTGTTTTAGATTTGGAATAGTTGTTATTCAAGCAATAAATGCTATATTTCTAATTTTCACTCAAAGTACTCTGTGAGACATTTGTATCAACCACAGCCTTACTCCATAATGACAGGTATTATTTCAGGCACTCCAAACATCCTTCCACAATCATTATTCATCCAGCATCCTGACATTGGTCCCCCTAATTGTGGTATCTTTGTTGGTAGTGCCAAATGCCAGCTCTGGTATCTTTGTTGATAGTGCCTCAATACTTGATCACATAACTTTTATATTACCTTCCATGACCATGTCATATTGAGGGCTTCTGCACATTCCAGCTCCCTGTTTATTCTCAATCACACTTATACCCCACTTCCCTTCCCTTCTACTCATCTGTCTGTCATTAAATTTTCTAGTATAAATTATTGTCTTATATTCTACTAATACTAAGATCCAGTTCAAAGATTGAGTTAGAACCTACCTGTTAGGAACCACATCATTCAGGTCCCAGTGTGTTTTTTCAATCTATACTATTTTTGACATCCTAATATTAATATTACTAATAACAATATCTCTTATAACAATATATTAACAACACACCTACTTAATGACTTCATTTTCTAGCCACTCCATCCCATTCCTTGCTGATGGTATTCTATTATTCCTTCCATCACTTCACCACATCATTTGCGACCTCAGAGTATTGATCATTTTTCTTTGGTCTTGTATTTCTTTTCTTGATCCTCTGTTCCATTTTCCTAATTTCTTGTGTTCTCAGAGTATTGATCTTTTTTCTATGGTCTTTTATTTCTTTTCTTGATCTTCTGTTCCATTTTCCTAATTTCCTGTATTCTGTTAATATAAAATCTCCATTCTCAGTCCTCCATGTTTCCATTTACATTGGTATGAAACCTGATCCTGTACACTACTACCCTTCAGTTTAAATATTGACTCAGAATACCCATTTTGAATCCCCTCTCATTTGGAGAAGCTTATGGAATAATAACTCTTAGTATCCCAAGCCTCTGGTACATAATTACACTGGGTACTGTACATTTATTTAAAATCTTTTCAACATATCAATGAGGATGGAATAACAGTCCACAAAGGATGTAACAGAATAGTCAGTTATAGAACAGTTTAACAATGTTGTTTAACTGAATTTACTGGTATTTACTTGTGCTTAATTGGAATTTATTGGAATTTGATTGGCTGAAATTTACTGAAATTTTATTGGATTTAGTGGATTTACAAGTTAATTGGTATTTCATTTAATTGACTGGCATGTTTCTCCATTTCCCACCATTCTGAAATTTATTGTAATTGTTTTTAAGGACTGCAGCCACTGTTAGAGTTAGGTAATAATACATGGGTCCACACCCAGCACCCTTGTGGAATCCCCACATGTGCACACTTGTGATGTAATGTGCCTGGTGGCACAACACAAGTGAGGCAGCCTGGGAGGGCCTGTCACACATGCCCACACACATGTGTTTGTGACATATGTATGTGCCCAGTAGCACAATGCGAGTGAGGTGGCATGAGGGCCTATTGCATCTGCCAGCACCCACATGCACATTGTGTTTGCAAACATGTGCCCGAACTGGTGCAGTGGTGACCCCCAACCCCCCCACACATATGTAATATGCCAGGTTGCAAGGTGGGGGGTGAGAGGCCATTGCACCTGCCAGCACCCTTGTGGAACACCCACATGAGCACATCTGTGATGTAATACACCTGGTTGCACAATGCAAGTGAGGCCAGCATTACGCTGAGACTTAAGGGTGGCAGGGCAGTGGGCAGTGGGATGAAAGGGTGTAGAGATATGTGGGAGACAGTCCATGATGCTGGTTGTAGTCCTGGCATTGTCATGAAACTTGAAGGGGAATTGGTGTAGTTTTTGATCATGGGTGCTGAAGTGGCAGTGCAGCTGGGTGAGATTTGATTGTATGGAGAAATATGAAGTGTAAAGGGGCCATACGGACTGCATGGGCTATGGATGATGTTCAAGTGTGAGAGATGGTTATTGATGCATGAAACCACACCTAACACTTCCAGCCATGCTTGTTGCAATGAGCAGTCATACAACTGCAGAGAAAAAGCACTGCTGGATCCCTGAGACTCTGAGATTTCCATGGTTCCAAGAACTAAAATAAATGGCAGGTTTAGAACAGTGCAGGGGGCACATCATACCCACATGTGTGTTCATGACATACATACATGCCTGGTTGGGTGATGTGAGTGAGGTGGCAAATGAGGGCCAATTGCACCTGCCAACAACCATGCAAAGTACATGTCATGAACACACACAACACAAGTGAGGTGGTGCATGAGGGTCCATTGTGCCTGCCAGCAACCATGCAAAGTGCATGTGATGAACGTGTGTGACATGAGTGAGGTGGTGCATGAGGGCTCATTGTGCCTGCCAGCAACCATGTCACAAACACATGTGACATGAGTGAGGTGGTGCATAAGGGCCCATTGCACCTGCCAGCAACTATGTGCTTGGCAATCCACATGAGTTGGAATGTCATCATGGTGACACATGATGGCAATTTGTGTGACAATGGTGTGCTATTGTGGGTGTGGGAAAGCTAAGGCTCACTTCACTCGCAGATACAGACTGTGGGAACCTGGCTGCTCACTTTGCTCACAGATGCTGACCAATGCTGACAAATAGTGACTAAGCAGCACTCATGGACCCACCAATGTGAATTCACTTATACACAAGCCTGAAAACCCTTGTTATGCTGTGGGGTGGTTGCTTTGCAACCTGCCCTACTGCTCACTGCAGGCTCTGGCTTGTGGGGGGGCCCCCCCGCATCAACAACTTTTAAGTATTTCTAAAGCTCATTGTTTGAGAAAGGAAAGTCTTCAAAGAACGGAAAGTCTTCAAAGAACGGACAGTCTTTAAAGAATGGAAGCTGTTCAAAGAATGGAAGCAAAGGGAAACAAAGCTGACAAAAGGGAACAAAGGAAACAACGGTTACAAAAGGAAACAACGGTTACAAAAGGAAACAACGGTTACAAAAGGAAACAACGGTTACAAAAGGAAACAACGGTTACAAAAGGAAACAACGGTTACAAAAGGAAACAACGGTTACAAAAGGAAACAACGGTTACAAAAGGAAACAACGGTTACAAAAGGAAACAACGGTTACAAAAGGAAACAACGGTTACAAAAGGAAACAACGGTTACAAAAGGAAACAACGGTTACAAAAGGAAACAACGGTTACAAAAGGAAACAACGGTTACAAAAGGAAACAACGGTTACAAAAGGAAACAACGGTTACAAAAGGAAACAACGGTTACAAAAGGAAACAACGGTTACAAAAGGAAACAACGGTTACAAAAGGAAACAACGGTTACAAAAGGAAACAACGGTTACAAAAGGAAACAACGGTTACAAAAGGAAACAACGGTTACAAAAGGAAACAACGGTTACAAAAGGAAACAACGGTTACAAAAGGAAACAACGGTTACAAAAGGAAACAACGGTTACAAAAGGAAACAACGGTTACAAAAGGAAACAACGGTTACAAAAGGAAACAACGGTTACAAAAGGAAACAACGGTTACAAAAGGAAACAACGGTTACAAAAGGAAACAACGGTTACAAAAGGAAACAACGGTTACAAAAGGAAACAACGGTTACAAAAGGAAACAACGGTTACAAAAGGAAACAACGGTTACAAAAGGAAACAACGGTTACAAAAGGGATCAACAGTTACAACAGGGATCAACAGTGACAAAAGGAAACATCGGTTACAAAAGGAAACATCAGTTACAAAAGGAAACAACAGTTACAAAAGGAAACAATGGTTGGAAAAGGAATGATGGTTACAAAGGGAAGAACAGTTACACAGTTACAAAAGGAACAACAGTCATGTACAACAGGAACAAAGGTTACAACAGGAACAATGGTTACAACAGGAACAACGGTTACAACAGGAACAATGGTTACAAAAGGTGAATAGTTCCAATGATTGAATTGACTGTCAACTGCACATAATTATTGTGGTCAACTGATTTATTTATTTGATTTAATGTTTTTTATTTTGATTCACTATTTTTTATTTTGATTCACTATTTTTTATTTTTATTTATTGGATTCTATTTTGATTTACTGTATCTTATTTTGATTTATTGTCTTTGATTTTGATTTATTGTATTTTATTTTGATTTATTATATTGTTTTTGAATTTGTTGCATTTTATTTTGATTTATTTCATTTGATTTCCTTTATTTCTTATCTTCTTGATTTATCAAGTTTTATTTCCATTTATTTTATTTTATTTGAATTATTCTGATTTTATTCATATTTTCCCAGAAATCCTTATAGACCTCCCCCCAGGGATATGTGATCCTTCTCTGGAGAACTGGCCTCAGTTGAAGTGCCCAGGAAATGGTCCCATGAAGGGTGTAGGAAACACTTACATGAAGGGTGTGGGAAATCCTTACATGCCAGGTGTGTAACAATACTTCCACACATGTGACAGAATACCTCCACACCATGAGAGTATACTCCTGCAAGCATTGAATTTGCTCCCACAATTGTAAATTGCTGCCATGCTGGCACAGAAAAGCCTCCATGCTGACAAATCACAGGTTTTGCTTCCATGCTTATGTCATGGCACCTAGTGGTGTTATGATGGGTTTGGGTGCCAAGCAACTAAAAAAGGCAACATGGACCACCACCCACCATACAACTTTACTTTATTTGACAAGCCTGGGAACCCTTGCTATGCTGCAGGGCGGTCACTTCATGACCTGCCTCCCAAACCCCCCCACATCCACAACTCTAAAGTATTTCTGAGGTCCATTGTTGTAAAAGAGATACTGTTAGAACGGAAAGTGTTTGTAGAACGGAAAGTGTTTGTAGAACGGAAAGTGTTTGTAGAACGGAAAGTGTTCGTAGAATGGAAAGTGTTCATAGAACAGAAAGTGTTCGTAGAATGGAAAGTGTTCATAGAACGGAAAGTGTTCGTAGAATGGAAAGTGTTTGTAGAACGGAAAGTGTTCGTAGAATGGAAAGTGTTCGTAGAACGGAAAGTGTTCGTAGAACGGAAAGTGTTCATAGAACGGAAAGTGTTTGTAGAACAAAAAGTGTTCGTAGAACGGAAAGTGTTCGTAGAACGGAAAGTGTTCATAGAACGGAAAGTGTTTGTAGAACAAAAAGTGTTCGTAGAACGGAAAGTGTTCGTAGAACGGAAAGTGTTCGTAGAACGGAAAGTGTTCATAGAACGGAAAGTGTTCGTAGAATGGAAAGTGTTCGTAGAATGGAAAGTGTTTGTAGAACGGAAAGTGTTCATAGAATGGAAAGTGTTCGTAGAACGGAAAGTGTTCGTAGAACGGAAAGTGTTCATAGAACGGAAAGTGTTTGTAGAACGGAAAGTGTTCGTAGAACGGAAAGTGTTCGTAGAACGGAAAGTGTTCATAGAACGGAAAGTGTTCATAGAACGGAAAGTGTTCATAGAACGGAAAGTGTTCGTAGAATGGAAAGTGTTCGTAGAACCCATTACAAAGGAATCAACCATTACAAAGGAATCAACCATTACAAAGGAATCAATGGTCACAAAAGCATCAACAGTCACAAAAGGACACAAAGTTCACAAAGGGAAACAACGGTCACAAAGGGAAACAACGGTCACAGAGGGAAACAACGGTCACAGAGGGAAACAACAGTCACAAAGGGAAACAACGGTCACAAAGGGAAACAATGGTGACAAATGAAAATGACAGCTACAAAAGGTGCAACAGTGACAAAAGGTGCAACAGTGACAAAAGGTGCAATAGTGACAAAAGGTGCAACAGTGACAAAAGGTGCAATAGTGACAAAAGGTGCAACAGTGACAAAAGGTGCAACAGTGACAAAAGGTGCAATAGTGACAAAAGGTGCAACAGTGACAAAAGGTGCAACAGTGACAAAAGGTGCAATAGTGACAAAAGGTGCAACAGTGACAAAAGGTGCAACAGTGACAAAGGTGCAATAGTGACAAAAGGTGCAACAGTGACAAAAGGTGCAACAGTGACAAAAGGTGCAATAGTTTCAAAAGTAGCAATGGTTTCAATCAAACATTGAGTTGATCTTACTGTCATGTATTGTAGTTTATTTTACTTTATGTAATTTAGTTTAGTTTATTATATTTTATTTTAATTTATTGTACTTAGGAGTCAACGGTTACAAAAGGAGTCATATGGGATCCTTCTCTGGAGAACTGGCCTCAAAATTCCTCCATTGAAGCCCATGGGAAATGTGCCCCATGTGTAGCATGGGAAATGGTCCCATAAGCAGCATGGGAAACGGTTACGTCAACGGCGTGGGAAATGGTTATGTCAACGGCATGGGAAATGCTTATGTGAACGGCGCAGGAGAGAGTCGTGGGAAATATCTCCATTAGGGCATGTGAACTGGTTCCACGAATGTGAGAAATACTCCCGTGCATGTAACAATACTCCTGCGGCATTACAGAATACCTCCATGCACCCTGATATAATACTCCCACGGATGTCAAAATACTCCCGCGGATGTAAAAATACCTCTGCGCATCACAAAATACTTCTGCGTGTGACATAATACTTCCACACCTGTTACAAAATACTCCCACGGTGCCAAAAATACTCCCACAAATGCCAAAAAGGCTCCGTATTTGCTCCCATGATGACTAATACCGAAATTCCAGCGCTAATATTAGTCACACTCTCCCACACAGAAGCTTCAGGCACTGATGCACCCTCATTGGGATTTTTTGACCCTCATGGGGAAGCTCGGGTGCTCCATGCCCTTACGCATTGGGGCACCTGTGGTGCCTAAAAGTGCCCACCACCCACCGTACAACTTCACTATATATTGATATATACATGTATAATATAATAATAATATATATAATATAACAAGCCTGGAAACCCTTGCTACACTGCAGGGTGGTCACTTCATGACCAACCCCACTGCTTGTCAGGGGCCCTGAACCCCCCCATGTCCATGACTCTTAAGTATTTCTCACCAATTCTAAGTATTTCTCACAATCACTATTAGAAGTTAGAAGCAAACAATCAACATCCATTAAAACTTCAATCTAATAATACATCTTTGTATACTATATTTACTGTTCTCTTTGTCTCCTTTAATAATATTTTATCTTATTCCAACTTCTTCCTCTTGAAAGTCCCACATACAGTTGCCCCTGTCCAAACACTGTCATTCTCAAATCTATTCCCACCACTTTCAAAGACTGTCCTGGTGACTTGTTAATTGTCATTGCAAATGCCAACTGCACTGGAAACTGAATACAATGCAGTTTAAATGGCAGTTGATCATCATTTGTAATTATTTTGATCTGTGAAATAAATGCCAATTTCCCAGTACATGGTCCAGTTGAGATCCACACTTGAAGCAAATGATTTTCCATTTTCAGCCAGTCGCAACTGTGTCCCATTGAAAAGCCCTCTCTGTGTGGATTTATGATCTGTAATAACATCAAAGGTACTCCTGGCTTCACCTCAAGTCAACTTGGTGAGATTCCACCAAAATTTAGGCTGTTCAAATACTCTACAGTATACATCTCTGTCTCACTGTCTCTCTCTGCAGTATCAGCACTGTGGTACACATGACAGAAGGCTCAGAAAACTAATGACATGGAAAGTTCGGGAGCAGCCAAAATTGGGGAAATTGAAGTGCCAAATACGGATAGTACAGGCATTGAGCTCCTCAAGGACACCATCAACACGTTGGTTTTTATCGGAATGGAACTTATGAAAATGCAGGATGCACTGGAGTGCCATAATGATATCCAAGAAAAGGGTTTTCATTTGTTGACCCGGAATTTCCAGAGGCAAAGCGAATTTCTGGAAAAGGTAATGGTTAGCATCATTGTTATTGCAGTTTCTGAGAGGTTTTCCGATAAGGCAAGGGAGCAGCCAAATGATCCATTGGCAGAATGTGTCAAGAAAAGGTGGGAGTCAGGAAAGGGGCCGGGAAGTGAGGATGAAGAAGTGCAGGATATGGTGGAAAGTGCGGAGATTGCGGATGATACAGGAGTTGAAGCAGAAGGAGGATTTGGGATGTCAGAGACTTTGAAGTAGTTGCAAATAAAATTTGACTTGTACGATTTCAAAAACAAGCATGATATTGGAAGTGTCAGAAACTGGACAGAAGAAACAGAAAAAGATCAGAGTGATGATAAAGGTCCGGGTTTGCTCAGATAAGCTGTGTGGAAGTCAGTAACAATTTCCATTGCATGTCCAAGTTCCGTGGCCAATATCCATGAAGTTTCCTCATCGGTACCTTCATATCCTGCCCATTTGACTAAATAGAGCAATTTACAAGTACGTCAGTGATTATTGATTTTAGAATCCAAAATTTCGGAAACTTCAAATTCAGGGTCTCTGTCAATGATGACCAGAGGGGGTGGAGGTTGAATACATTCCGGGATTTTGTTAGGAACACAAGGTTCTAACATGGAAACGTGGAAGACAGGGTGGACTGCTTGCATACTATTGGGAAGTCAGAGAGTCCATGAGAGTGAACCAGCTTGTGCTATAATTTCAAAAGGGCCTAAGAATTTCTCAGCGAGTTTTTTAAAAGGTCGGGTGGTACAGAAGAATTGAGCTTTTACAAAAACCTGATCACCAATTTTAAAATTAGGAGGCGGGATCCTGTTTTTGTCCATGGAATGTTGGTAATATTCCTGGGTGGAAGAAATAGCTTTCCGAAGTTCTTGATGTAATTTATCGAGGTCAGTAATAAATTCTTGAGCACAGACAGAAGCCAAATCTCATTCGGAATGTACTGTGAGATTCAGATTATAGCCCTTGTTGGCAAAAAAGGGAGAGATGCCGGTAGTTGCATTCGGAGAGTTATTGTAGGCAAATTCTGCAATCGGAAGAAGGGATTTCCAATTGTCCTGTTGATAGTTGCAATAAATGTGGAGATATTGTTCCAATGTTTGATTAACACATTCCATTTGTCCATCACCTTCCAGGTGATATCCCGAGGTGAAGTGTAGTTTCATGTTGAGGGCTTTTCTGAGGGCCTGGAAGAAATGGGAGACAAACTTGGAGCCTTGATCGGAAGTTATGTGAGACAGAACACCATGTTTGGAAAATACGTGAATAATGAAAAGTTCCGCTAATTGTAAGGATGTAATTGTATCGTGAGTGGGTATGAAAATGCCTTGTTTCGAGAATCGATCCACAACAACTAGAATGGATGTAAAGCCTTCAGAAGTCAGAAGTTGCTCAATAAAATCCATGGAAATTGAGTTCCAGGGTTTTTCCGGTATTGGGAGTTACTTGAGAAGGCTGTACGGCTTATGTCTCTGGGTTTTAGAGCGTAAGCAGGTGGTGCATGACTTACAGAACTGGGTTATGAAATATTGGAGGTTGGGCCAAGTATATTCTCTACGGATTAGACCAAGAGTATTATTAATGCCGTAATGTCCAGATATTGAATGATCGTGTTTGCACTGAAGTACGCAGAGTCGGAGATTGTTGGAATCTGGAATGTAGATACATCCATCGAGACAGATAAAACCTTGAGAGTCTTGTGACCATCGGGGTTGGTCGGGATTATCAGGAACTTCTAGGTGTGGCTTGAGAGCCGGATCGGAAGTGAGTGCAGAAAGGATATCTTGATGTAATTGCTCAATGTCCATAATCATAATGCTATGCATAATTGGATAGTAGAGGGAAGTCGCTCAAATAGATGCAGAAAGTTGTTGTGTTGTAAAAACTGGTTTCAAGTTATGTGGATTAACAACAGCATAGGTACTTTCCCCCTCATTAGGATAGACGTCCCATTGTCAAGTCATGGCATCAGGTTTTCCACCAAGATGACGGGGTCAGAAATGGATAATCATGTTGAAAGCAGAAAGGAATTCGGACCAGCAGGCTTGCCAGTGGGTCAAAAGTTTAGTGGTAGAAAAATATTCGAGATTTTTGTGATCGGTAACAACATCAACGGGAGTTGCAGAACCTTCAAGATAATGACGCCAATGTTTGAAAGCTTCAAAAATTGCCAAAAGTTCCTTATCATGAACGTTGTAGTTGAGTTCGGATACTGAAAGCATCTGAGAAAGGAATGCGACCAGATGAATTTCACCATCAGAAATGGAAAGAATTGCGGCAATTGCATAATCGGAAGCATCAGTTTCCACAATAATCGGAATGTCAGGTTTCCAATGAGAAAGAATTGGAGTGGAAGTGAAAGCATTTTTCAAAGTCTGGAAAGCAGAGCGGCATTTGTCGTCAAAGACCCAAGGTTGAGTTTTACGGGTAAGACAAGTAAGCAGTATTGTAATATCTGAGTAATTCCAAATAAAATGATGGTAAAAGTTGGTGAAACCTAAAAATGATTGAATATCTTTGACTTTCCATGGTTTGGGCCAATCACGGACAACTTGAACCTTGGTTTCATCCATATGGAGGCCCTCAGGTCCAATAATGAAACCTAAGTATTCAATAGAATCCATGTCAAAGTAGCATTTTTTACTGGCGGCGAAAAGATTGTTTTTTTGGAGTTCTTCAGAAGACTTCATGGACTTGTTCATCGTGAAGAGCAGGACCCTCGGAAAATACCAAAAATGTCGTCCAAATAGACTATAACACATACGTCAAGCATGTCGGAAAATATATCATTAACAAAACGTTGAAAAGCGGAAGGGGCGTTGGTAAGGCCAAACAGCATAACCAACCATTCAAAGGATCCATAGCGAGTCCGAAAAGCAGTTTTTCATTCATCGCCCTTGGCAATTCGGACCAAATGATAGGCGTGTTTGAGGTCTATTTTGGTGTAGATCTGAGCTTTCCATGGGGCATCGAGTAAATTGGTAATGAGTGGAAGTGGATACTTATCTTTCCATGTCATGGAATTTAATCCTCTGAAATTGACACAGAGTCAAAGGGAGCCATCCTTCTTTCTGATGAAAAGGATGGGTGCTCCATACAGAGACTTTGAGGGACGGATAAACCCTATCGACAGATGTTCATCCAGGAACTCCCGAATAGATGAAAGTTCTGATTGGGATAATGGGTAAATAGGTCCTAACAGAGGGTTTGAACTGGGCTCAATATCAATTTTTAAGTTGTAGGGCCTATGTGGTGCAAGCTGGTCAGCTCTTTGCTTACTGAAAATGTCTGCGAAATCATGGTATTTTTTGGGAACTCCTTCCAGGTCAGCTTTTAGCTCAGATAGTTCTGGAGTTGCAAAACATCCAGATGCTTCATCAACTTTTACGCTGATCGAAAAACACTGTGATCTATCGAGTTTACTCGCCCTAACAAATGCTGAAGTGTTGATGAGAGAGATTCTTGGAGGTGTGGAGGTTTTGGTAGAAGCCAGAGGTGCCGTTGAGGCTGAAAAGGCTTTGGCCAGAAGAGATGCTGCAGGAGGAATGGAAGTGTCAGGAATCTGGAAATTAATACTGCCCAATACCCAGTCAATCAACGGATTATATCAGGTGAGCCAGTTGTATCCAAGAACTACCAAACAGCTAGAGTCCAACTGTGTCATGAAAAAGGTAACCGTCTGGGATGTTCCACATGGGAACCAGATAGACATGTTGCAGGCTTGGGCAATTGCTGTATTGCTAGTGCCATCAAACAGATGCAAAGAAATTGTGGGCACAGAATGGAGTTTCAGATTATGTTTTGTGGCAAAGGTGGTATCTACAAAACAGTGTGTGGAGCCGGAATCTATCAGAGCTTGGAATACTAAATTTCCAAGAAGGTCAGAGACGAGTTTTACAAATAATGAATCGGGATTAGAGAGAGCGGACACATTGAGACGGATAATCTCGGAAACATGGAGAGAGTCAACGCAACCCTCTGTCCGTGCAGATTCCGGAGGGTTGCTTACTCTTTTTTCAAGTCTGTGGCGGGTTTTTCCTTTGACATTGCAGTCGTAGCGGAAGTTGCCACATGCATGGGCTTTGGAAGAGCTAGATTTAATGGTACAGTCGGAAACCTTGTGTCCACCTTTCCCACAGAAAAGGCAGAGGTCATTGTCCATACGTCATTGTTTCTCCTTCGGGGTGAGTTTACCATTGGTGCCCAACAAATGGGAAATGTTGGGTTTGTCGGAAGTTGACTGTTTATCCTTGTTGAATTTCTTGTCTTTTTTCCGATCGGAGTTTGATTTGCCAGTATTAGTGCCAGAGTTGCCAGTGTTATTGCCTGAGTTGTTGCTGGAAGACTTGCTAGTCGATGCCTTGTTGTTCTGAAAACATTCCATTGGATTCTCTTGGGAGACCTCAGCTTTTCATTCCCAATAACAGGCATCAGATGTCTGAGCTTTAATCTGCATGAGTTGGAGAGTTTTCAACTTTCCATCTTTGCAGATCTCATCTTTAAGGTGTGACGGAAGTCCCATATAGAAATGGTGCCTGAGGGCAGAATCGTCCCATCCACATCATGCAGTGAGGGAACTTGACAAGATAATCGGAGACTCCTTGATTGTCCTTCATCTTGAGCATCATTAATTCATTTTCTGCTTCACTGGATTGATCGTAAGGTCTGAAATTAGTTTCCAGTTCTTCCACAAATGCATCCCAGTCGTCGAGCCATACAGGTGTCTCATCGGATATTCCAGATAGTCCAGGTTCGAACCAATCCTGAGCAGTATCCTTGAGATAAGAGAGCATGAAATTGACTTTTCAATTGTCAGATTTAAATGCAGCAGGTCATCACGGAAACTGAAACGGCATTGGAGAAGGAAATTCTTCAATTCTTTTGGATCCTTGCCAGTAAATGGTTCAGGTTCTTTGACTCCAGTGCGGGATGATTCTTTACTTTCCTCAGCAGATTTCAAATAGTCAGCAGATTTCAAATAGTCAGCGAATTTCACAATGGAGTTGATAAACAACATTTCAGTTGGTTCATCAGAAGATTTCTTTTTCGATGTCACCGGCTGATCTTCTGCTTCATTGTCAGAAGTGTTGTGATTGTTGGGATCCTTCATTACCTCAGTAACTTCCTCGGTAACTTCCTTGATGGAAGCTGATTTTGTTGGCTGATTTGGGGTTTCAGGTTGGGTGGTATAAAGTTGCAATGGGGATTGAAGTTGAGATGGTCCTTTGGCAGCTTTGTGTTTGGGACGCATGATAAGCGAGTCGCAGAATTGAGATCTGATATACTGTTAAGTGCCGTGTCGGGAACTTATTCTGGAACTATCAGAAAGTCACCGTGAAGTCGGGAACTACCAGATAAGATCAGGACATTGGCTTCAGCTTATGTGTTGCACCTCTACGCAAATGCTCAAAGTCCTTAATTTCAGAGGTGAGACTTACAATAGAAGATACGTATATTCAGAGTTCCGAAGAGTTCCAAATATCAAGCGTACAGAAAGATGGAAGAGGGAATATGAAACTAAGTCGATATCAGATCTAAAGTAAAGTACAAATTCGCGGAAACTAATATAAGTCTTCTCATTATTATACTACAAACTAAGACCATAATAAGACGGAAATAGAAGTATTCTGAAACAGGAATACAATAAGACATATCGGGGAGACAATAATCTGAAACGGAAATATAATAGACAAACGAGTGAATACTTGTCAACAGACAAATTACCAAATGCAGAACAAGGAAAGAATGCGGAACATACAGTAACTATGATGTTCCGTAGTCGGAGGTTGGAAGTTGGAAGTTGGAAGTTGGAAGTTGGATATTCAATTGAAACATCCAGAAATGGGTTGTAACATTGACCTTGGGGACAGCATGAAGGCATCTGATCAGTACATGCAAAATTTGCAACATATCATCATGTACTTTAAGCAAATCCATGAGTTGGATAAACAATTCCCTTTTTATTGCCATTCTTCCTCTCTCCATTGGGATTATGAGTTCCTCAGACCATTCGGGGATCAATTGAATGACCTCTTCCAGAGTCCTTGATTGCGTGAAGAGGGTTTGAGCCAATAGAATCCCATGATACCTACCTAGCCAGGTTGTGATTGATGGAGGCATAGTGGAGTATCTCATTTGGTAGTCCTGCATAATTGCTGAACTTCCTCCTCTGAAATCTGAGAGGCATAGTACATGTCCCACTTGTCATTCATTGGTTTGTCATAAACCAGTTGTCCGTGGTAGGCATGTTGAAGCATTACTTGACACGATGGAAATTCCAGAATAATGTCCTTATTGCAGGTAGGTAAAAGGTTTCTTTCTGGTGTTTTTAATAGTCCCTGGCATGAAGGTGGTCCTAATTGGCTGGCTGTCACTGGTTCGACTTCAGTTTGGGGAGAGCCTCTGACAGAGATTTGTTTTTGGGAAGTCAGTGAAGGCTTTCTCATCATAACATTTCTGGGTGGTTTGAGACTAGCAGGTCTTCATCGTGGGAAGGAACTACTTGATCCCACTGAAGGTTTCATGGCCTGTTGCCCGTAGTCATTGTGTATAAAGGAGTCTGTTACTTTTAATAGACATTTTCTTCATGGGGAAAGAGTGGTCTGGCCCATATCAACACTATGAAGAGTTGTGAAAGTTTTAACCATTCTATATACAAAGAATATCGACCATTTAGGTATGACATGACAATGTATTGACTGTCTAAGTTCAATACAACTGAAAGGATTAGTTATCTTAAGTGCAGAATAGATAACTAAGACAACTGGAAAGAGAATTGACCTTACAGTATGATTCTGAGCAACTGCTCTAATGATTAAGGAAATAATATAAGAGAGTCGAACAAAGCAGAGTAGGGTGGATGTAGTCCACATGAATTGAGATAACAGTTTGGTTTCAACTAGTATAGTTCGAAATGGTGATTGCACTGATAGTTAAAGCCCATCTGTGATGGTCGAGATGATACCCTAATCATAACTTGCAGGACACTAAGTGGGTGTCTGGGCAAGTCGTGGTTATGAGGTAAAAAGTGTCTGAGTTTTAACTATAGGCACTAAAGTACATAGGTCTAGTGCATATGCACCCACAAGAGTCTATGTACCATAGGATTACATAGGTCATCAAACTAATATATGTGTATGATAAAATAGAGAGAAAATTGAAATAATAATTGAAATATAGTGTGGATCTGTCTGGGCTATATTTTGGAATATATTACACAGTACCTCTCACAGCATGGGCTTTGGTTCCATTTCTTGGATGTTGATGGGGTATGACAGAAGAAGAAATTTTATTATTTTCAATTTTTATATAGGCTCCTTGCATTTGAACCTTACCTTCTAGATCACCTGACATCTTGACACATACATGTATGTAACTGATGAACCTTAACAAGTTCTAGGGCCTCTTTGGGACTTCAGTCTTAAAGGGAGGATACTGTTAGGACTGGGAAACTTACCAGGACCCAGAACCCATCCTATAGGTATTTTGACTCTCTATGTATATTGTATGAACCAGCCCCCAGCCTCCACCCAGACATTCCCCTTGTTCCCAATCTGTCTTTGCCTGTTTGATGTCTGGTTCAGTCTGCCCCTTGTTTCCTGATCCATTTGACATCTGGTTTATTGTCATATTGTATGCTCTTAAGTTCCAGATCTCGGGGCAAAATTTCCAGTGGATATTCCAGATCTTCCTGGAAATATGTCCACAGAGTTTCAGAGAATTAGTCTGGGAGTTTCCAGGGATTAGTATTGGGAGTATCAGAATATTACCAGAGTACAGATGGTCTTGGCTTCAGCTTATGTGCTGCACCCTCATGCACTCACTTGGATATCCATATTTCAGAGGATGGATATATGCTGGAGTGTTTACAGATACTCGGAGTTCCGGGAGTCTGGATTCTGGATTCCAGAGAGTTCCAAAGATCAAGTGTACAGAAAGACAGAAGAGATACAAACTAATTTGGAGACTAAGTCAAGATTAAAACTGAAGAGTAAGTACATGGCTATGGAAGACTACATATATAGATGTTCCAGTAATTGTACTACAAAAATCTAGAAGTATAATAAGAAAGATTAGGATGAAGATTCCAAAACAGGAATACAACAACAAGTAAATGAATACTTGTCAATGGACAAGTTACCAAATACAGAACAAGCCTGAAGTTCAGAAATATGGAAACTATTATAAATGTTCCATGAATGGAAGTTGGGTTGGAAGCTATGGATAATTATGGAGGATGAAGTATCCAGGAATGAGTTGTAACATCAATGGATAAGTTACCAAATACAGAACAAGGGTGAGGTTCAGAAATTCAGAAACTAGAAATGTTCCATGGATGAAAGTTGTATTGGGAAGTTATGGAAGATTGAAGTTTCCAGGAATGGAATGTAGCAATACTATCCAGAAATGGATCCTAACACAATGTTTCTAGAATAAACACTGGGAGTCCAACTGGAATGGAAGTCCAGGCTGGGAAATGACTCAGGATATGTAGAGCAGTCAACTGTCAAAGGGCAGAGTAATACCAGAATGGGGTTTGAGTTGAAGGGTACTTGAGGGATGAGGGTCAGGTTCTGGTGGATTCCAGATCTTGATACTAGTCCAGAAGATGCTTTGGAACCTGATATGATATCTGGGAAATACTCTGTGGAGTCTCCAGGAATGGAACTTCACATACATATGCCTGTTATGTTTTTTTGTCTTTCTGGATATGTAGTACAATAATCTACTAGTCTATACATATATTGTACTATAGCTACTATCTGTACTTACAATCTGATCAGAAAATCAACTTAGGAGGATATCTGAAAATGATTAAGCATATCAAATTTTAATATACTCTAAAGGTTATTTAAACATCTAGTATGTGATTCAAACATAATTTGGGTTTTCAAACTTTGGGAATGTTTAAAACTTATATGTATATTATGAAACAAAGCATCATTCAGGACCTGAATAGGTTATAAGAGAGTTTAGTAGATTAAAATGTTAAGACTTTTAAATAGCATATCCTTTTAAATGGTCCATTTCATACACATGTATATCATTGACATCTCTAAATACATATGAATTATATTGGAATGTGTCTGTCAACTGAACAGATTTCTACTTGATTCAACATACCAAGAATACAGTGAGGGGCAAAACCCTTCCAATGATTTTAGTTATGCAAAGATTCTTGAATAACTCAAGAACCACTGTAGATACTGTTGGAATATTAGCGCGACGTGTCTGTGTCACATGACGGTGTTTAGGTCCACTACAGTCCACAACTGCCGGATGGGTATGCGGTGTCAAAAGTTCTATATATGCTATACTTCTGAGTTAGAAAAGTTTTCCTCAGTCTTTCGTTTATTTTATACGAGACTGAGGTTAGTAGATATTCTAGAATTAATGCTTCATAACTGATACTGATTTCTTATTAGTATATTGTTATAGGTTAGCAATTATAGAATACAGTCTTTCGTTTACTTTATACGAGACTGAGTATATTGTTATAGATTACTTCGTATCTCAACAGGTTATAGGGCCCCCGTAGCACACTCACTGCAAATTCGACATGTCAAATTCCCAAAGTACCAACTCCATTGAGAAGGCCTCTTCTCGTCTTTATGACATCCCATATCTAGATGACACCGGATCAAATTTCCAGTCATGGAAATATCGCACTCAAACAGTTCTCGAAGTTCGTGGATTGTCGAAAGCTCTCGAAGGCACTGAAACAGATCAGTCAAAAATCCGGGAAGCTAGAGCCCAGATTGTACTGACCTTGAAAGATGAACCTTTAAACGGAATCATCGGCCTCGAGTCTGCTAAGGAGGTGTGGGAGAAGTTATGTGCTCGATATGAAGGAAAAGGGACACAAAAAGTAGCTTACCTCATTGGTGAACTATTCCGAAGTAGCCTTGTGGACTCAGAAGCACTCGAACCACAGATGAATAAAATGCGGACTACTGCCAGATCACTCAGAGCACTTGGAAACGAGATAAAAGACAACCTTATTGCCATTGCAATCATCCTATCACTTCCCCCTTCCTACTCGACTCTCCAGACCATCCTTATGTCACTCGAAGATCAGAAGACTGAAGATGTTATCGCAAAAATCCTTGCCGAAGAATCTCGCTGAAAAGAATCAGCCACACAAGCAGCATTTCTAGCAAAATTCCGGATCAATGCAGGAAAATCTAAAGATACATCAGCTTCTGGGAAAGAGAAGAAGAAGAAAAAGGAGTACAAGAAATGTGATAATTGTGGAAAGAAGCATCCTGGCGAATGCCGAAAACCCAAAAATGATTCAAAAGATGATAAGACTGACAAACCAAAGATTCCTGAAGCCACAGCCAAAATCGCACAAACGGCAGTATCCATAAGCCAGCCGATCCAACTCTTCATGGCTAGTGAACGATCCATAAATCGCAATATCCAACAGAAATGGATAGTTGACTCTGGTGCATCAGCTGCCATGAGCTCACACCGTGAATGGTTTGCCACTTACCAAAAACTTGAAGAACCCATAAAAGTCTGGTTGGGTGATAACAGCTACATACTCGCTGTAGGAGAAGGCTCAGTAAAACTCGAACTATCAATTGGGAATCAGAAAATCACCGGCATTGTACAACAAGTCCTACATGTACCAGAATTGCATGGAAATCTTCTATCTGTGTCCAATCTCACACGAAATGGACTTCAGGTTGCTTTTGAAGCGAATCAAATGTGTCGCATCTATAATGAGCAAAATCAGCTTGTTGGAGAGGCACACCTGGAAGGAAACATATACATTCTTCATGCCGACGTCGTACTATCTGAACAAATCCACATCAGTAGGATTATCCCAGGAAGTGAAATAAAATCACAAGCACTTACCGCAGTTGCTAAGGAGTCGAAGGGTGACATAAAATTGTGGCATCGCTGCCTAGGTCACATTAGTGCCAAATCCGTCCTCAAAATGGTTCGAAAAGGGATGGTCAAAGGAATGTCAATTGTAAAAGGCAAAACAATTGATACCTCACCTTGTGAACCATGTCTCCATGGAAAGCAAACTCGCAAACCCATTCCGAAGTCCACTGAAAATCGAGAAACAACCATTCTTGCACGAATACATTCAGATATTTGTGGAAAAATGCCAACAAGATCACACACCGGATATGAATACTTCATCACATTTATTGACGATGCGAGCCGAATGCTTGACCTCACATTTCTGAAGGAAAAGTCCGAAGCACTTGAAAAGTTCGCCGCATTTGTAGAAAGGGTCGAAGTCGAGACTGGAATGCGAGTTACAAAACTGAGGTCAGATGGTGGTGGCGAATACATCTCCAAGAAGTTTGAGACATACCTTACTTCAAAGGGCATCAAGCATGAGAAGACAAATGCATATACACCACAAGAAAATGGCGTCTCCGAAAGGATGAACCGCACTCTTGTGGGAAGTGCACTGTCAATGCTTAAAGATGCCGGGTTGCCCAATTCTTACTGGTCGGATGCTGTTGAATATGCTGGACAAATACACAATGTGGTTCCAACACGAGCCTTATCAGATTCAACTCCATATGAAGCCTGGTCTGGAAACTTACCAGATATTAGTCGTTTTCGGATTTTTGGCTGCACCGCATATGTGCTAATCCCGGAAAACAAACGACGAAAGCTAGATGGGAAGACCATTAAATGCATATTCATTGGTTATGCAAGGGACAAGAAGGCTTACCGTTGTATCGACCGAAGCACTGGTCAGGTGTATGAAAGTCGCGATGTCGTATTTGTTGAAGACATGGCCAGAACACCTGAAAGAGTCGTCATTGAGGTAACCCCAAGCTCAAACGACACAGGAACTGCTCGAGCAATCACCCCAGTTGAATCTATCGAAAATAACAGTGACGTACCAGACTTAATGGAAGTTGAAGATTCAGATGACGAAGGAGACAATGAACTACACGATAGTTACTTCAATGAGTCAGATGGTGATCAAGAGGAAAATAGCAGCTCACATACCTCGGAACCCATGCAGTCCTCAACAGTGTCGGAAACCTCACAATCAACATCCCTACCTGTGGCAAATGAAAACTCTCGACCAGTCCGCACCCGAAAAGCTCCAATACGAGATGATGACAATCGTTATTTTGTTACTTCGTATGGACCTAAGAATCAAGAGTCAGTGAGCAAAACTCAAGTGAATGTGGTCCAATCAATCATAAATGAACCAGAGACTTACGAAGAAGCAATGTCTCGACCTGATGCACCTCAATGGAAAGCCGCCTGTGCAGAAGAACTTCTATCATTTGTCAAAACAGAGTTATATGATGAGGTTGAAAGACCCAAAGGCCACCGTGTTGTGGATTGTAAATGGGTTTTTCGACTAAAACGTGGACCAAATGGTGAAATACTTCGATACAAAGCCAGGCTGGTTGCAAAAGGGTTCACTTAAGTTGAAGGGATCGACTATAATGAAACCTTCGCACCAGTAGTCAAATTTACATCCATTCGAACCCTCCTAGCTTTGGCAGCTGAACTTGATCTAGAATTGCACCAGATGGATGTCAAAACAGCTTTTCTCAATGGGAACCTCGAGGAAGAAATATTCATGCACTTACCTCCTGGATTTCGCAAGCCAAATACAGTTTGGAGGCTGAAAAAGGGCTTATATGGGTTAAAACAAGCTAGTCGAGAATGGTACAAAAAACTACGTACCGAATTTGAGGCACTGGGTTTCATTCGTTGCCATTCAGACCATGGGATTTTCATCAAACGTGATCATGACATCCTTGTGATCATTGCTGTATACGTTGATGACCTATTGCTGCTGTCAAATTCAATGAGCGCAGTTGAAAAGGTCAAGGAAGATCTCAAACGGAGGTTTGAAATGACTGACCTAGGTGAAGTACGTTGGATCCTGGGAATGGAAATAACCCGAGATCGCAAAGCCCACACACTCTCTGTCTCTCAGCGCCGTTATGTGCTTGATATCCTCGAGCGGTTCGGAATGTCGGACTGCAAAGCTGTTATAACACCTATAGAACCAAACATGTCACTGACGAAATTGACGGCTCCAGAAATCGAAGCAAAAGCTTACCAGAGTGCAGTTGGATCCTTCATGGATGCCATGATAGGCACTCGCCCAGACCTTGCCTTTGCAGTGGGCGTGCTCAGCCAACATTGCGCAAATCCTGGAAAGGATCACGAAAAGGCGATTAAACGAGTCTTGAGGTATCTAAAGGGATCATCAGATCTAGAAATCGTTTTCAAGAGATCTGGAAACACAAAAGTTAGAGGATATGTCGATGCAGACTGGGCAGCGGACAAAAATGATCGCAAATCACTTACTGGGTACATTTTCTTGCTCGCAGGAGGTTCCATCAGCTGGAGTTCGAAGAAGCAGTCTTCTACTGCTCAGTCCAGTACTGAGGCCGAGTATATGGCTGCGGCACATGCTGGAAAGGAAGCCCTCTGGCTTAGGTCATTTATGGAAGAACTCGGTTTTATTCAAGACTCACCGACACCACTCTATGTGGATAACCAATCTGCCATAGCCCTCTCAAAAAATCCAGAGTCACATAGTCGAATGAAACACATCGGCGTACGCTATCATTTCATACGCGATCATGTCGAATCTGGTGAAATCGAACTGTTATACACTCCAACAGGTGAACAAGTTGCTGACGCACTAACCAAAGGACTCACAAAGATTAAGTTGGATAAGTTCATTGTTGGGATGGGATTAAAAAGAATCGGGAGTGTTGTGAACGCGCAGTGAGTGAGCGTGTTGGAATATTAGCGCGACGTGTCTGTGTCACATGACGGTGTTTAGGTCCACTACGGTCCACAACTGCCGGATGGGTATGCAGTGTCAAAAGTTCTATATATGCTATACTTCTGAGTTAGAAAAGTTTTCCTCAGTCTTTCGTTTACTTTATACGAGACTGAGGTTAGTAGATATTCTAGAATTAATGCTTCATAACTGATACTGATTTCTTATTAGTATATTGTTATAGGTTAGCAATTATAGAATACAGTCTTTGGTTTACTTTATACGAGACTGAGTATATTGTTATAGATTACTTCGTATCTCAACAGATACAGACCTGAAATTTGGTGGTTGGTGAGGTCTATATGTTATCTATATGCCCTTAAAATATTATGACATAAGCATTAGTATTTCCCACACTATAAACAAAACACTAATAAAATCACATTGGAAGGGTTTTGTCCCCGGTATAAAAAGAACACAAATCAAACAATCTAGTACTTGGTATAGCCTCCCTTGGCCTTCAAAACAGCCTCAACCCTTTTCGGCATACTCTCTATCAAGTTCTGACAAGTAGAGGTAGGGATCTTCTCCCACTCTGTCTGAACCCTCTTCCACAACTCATGAATACTCTTGGGTGCCACTTCATACTCTCCCAAACTCTTTTTGAGATAATACCAGAGGTGTTCAATTGGATTAAGGTCAGTAGACTGAGGTGGCCTTCTTGCTCTTGTATTTGGGGTCATTGTCTTGTTGAAAGACCACATCTTCTGCGTTCTTGCCATAATACTCCATGGTTGCTTGAAGTTCATCTTCCAGAATGCTAACCTAAAGGCCGGCATCCATCCTTCCATCAATCTTGGTGGAATATCCTGGTCCTTCCCACAGCATACAGCCCCACAACATCAGATTTCCTCCTCCAAACTTGATGGTACACTCAACCAGCCTATCACTGAGCCCCTCTCCTGCCCTTTTCCACACCCACTTCCTCCATCTGACCCAAACAATTGATTTTTGTCTCACCTGACCAAACAACCCCCTCCCAATCATTGACAGTCCAGTCCTTGTGTGCCAGAGCAAAATCCATCCTTGCCTTCCTATGCCTCTTAGTGAGTAAAGGCCTTTTTCTCTTCACCACAGCCCTCATTCCAGCCTTCTTGAGTACTTCTTCACTGAAATGGACTCCCCAGTCATATTTTCAAGGATTTTTGTGACCTCAGTGGCATGTTCTGCCTTCTGAGAAGTGATTTGTTGGATGGAATAATGAATATCTGAGGGAGAAAGCTTGTCTGGACAGCCACTAGGTGCTTTGACAAGTGATGGGCAATGGGTAAGGCAAATTCTGGATATAGTGGATAGGCCTCTCCCAGTGATTGCAGAGATCTGAGAAGCAGACTTGCCCTTATTGAGCAAAGTGAGAATATGGCTAACCTGAGCAGGAGTAAGAGTTTTCATAGTGTAGAATGTTGAGTTGTGGGGATGTTGGTGGACTAGAAAGTGAACAGCTATATATATATCTAATTTTGACAGGTCATATGATTAAACAAAACCTTATTTGCAGATAATCAATAAGGTTTTGTGCTAATCATGTGACTGGGACAAAACCCTTCCAATGTGATTTTATTATTATTTTATTTATAGCATGGGAAATACTAATGCTTATGTCATAATATTTTAAGGTATATAGATAACATATAGACCTAACCACCCACCATATTTCAGGTCTGTAGCTACAGTGGTTCTTGAGTTATTCAAGAATTTTTGCACAACTAAAAATCATTGGAAGGGTTTTGTCCCTTGCTGTATCTTCTGAGACTATTATATTGTTAACCACCTCCATCTCTCCTATTGTCTGACTCAGTTCCCCGTATTGTTCTATTGTGTTTCCCCATTTGTCCATATCACATGCCTGATCTTATCTTTTGTTTGTCATTCTCTTATTGTCCAGCGCAGCCTGCCCCTTTTATTATTCACAGCTTTACTAACATTCTTATTGTGATGACTCAGAGATGACTCACACCATATCACATCGTTATTGTGTCATCATTTGTAGATGTTTGTTTTGACCTGTGCTTCCTCATGTATATAAGGGGCTCTCTTTTGCCCACTATTGAAAAAGCAATTTGTTGTATCTTAATCTTGAAGCTCATTCTTGAGTCAGAAGCTTAAGTCTTACTCTCAGTCTCACTCCTACAGCCAGTAAGGGATACTGTAGTGTCTCTTATTGTTGAAGTTCTACACTCCTCGACATTGGGCTTACATCAGCCTTTTGCATTCATCTTCAATTACATCATCCAAGGTTTGATCTCTAGCCTCTCGCTCCAAGTGTGTTTGGTTATGGACTGGTTTCACGAATGACTGTGTTAGTGACTGTCATAAAGACTTCACTGTTACTCACAGGTTATTAGGTATATTCCTAGTGACAAACTCACATCAGGTGCATGTAGGATAGGGTCCAGAGCCCATCGGGTTTTCCAGTCCTAACAGATTCAGTGTGGCTCACTGTCAGGGGACAATCTTAAGTTTTCCATTTTCACTTCTGACTCTCCTTAATATAGTTTCATAAGTAAAGACTGAGGGGGGCACCTTGTTGTTATCACATTTTCAAACTCAGCTGCACCTTTAGTTAGTCACCCACTGGCTGAGGATTCCTTAGACTTTTCTCTTCAGATTTCCTCTGCTAGGTAAGTAATATTGTATTCTACATGTATGTAATTAGACAGGTATAAACTTCCTTCAGATTTCCTCTGCTAGGACCCCAACTCAGTCATAGTGTGAGTTAGTGCAGTCTAGAGAGTCGCCCTTACAGAAGAAAAGTCTCCCATCGAGTGACCAGAACTACCCCCGCTATTTTTTGAACCATATTCAAGATCGCGAGTTCAAACATTTATACAGATCTAATCGACTTCAAGTTTACGTGTGGTTCCCTTCCCTCATTTTTACCATCATGTCGGCTTCTATGACCAATCCTCACCAGGTGCTCGAACAGCACAGTAATGAGATTCACGAACTCCAAGCCTCCCAGAAGCAAAACACGGACTTATTGCAGCAAATCCTCCAGCAACTTACCGTACAGTCGCAACCACCAGCAAATCCTCCACAACCAACAGCATTACCTACGTCGATCCCTTCTGCCGCTTCGACAAACTCAGGTCCAAAGGTCCCACTCCCGAATGTGTATGATGGCAATCAATCCAGCGGATGCACCTTTTACAATTCGTGTCTGTTATACATTAGCATGAACAGGTCAAAATTCCAAACGGACGAGACAAAGGTACAGTGGGTGGTGTCATTCATGAAAACTGGCTGAGCCACCCTTTTTGTGAACAGGCTCATGAAGTCGTGGAGTCAAGGAGAGACGGTGCCTTCATGGGAGACCTTTCATGCAGCAGACCTTCGAGCGCGAATTCTTTCCAGCTGACGAAGCAGCGATGGCCCGTATCAAATTAGAAGGAACAATGTACCATCAAGCCCAAAGAACCATCGACGAGTACACTGACGAGTTTCGCGAACTCGTTGACCTTGCGGGTTACAAAGACTCGTTAGCTATTGTAATGAAATATTGACATGGCCTCTTGCCCGAAGGACAACGATGAGCAAGGCTGGTACGACGCCACTTCCCGCTTCGACCGAAACTGAAACGCAAATGAAATCTTTCGTTCAGCAGGCATCACCATGTGACCGGTCACATGGAAATCCACGTCGTTCCCCCACGTCATTCCCCTGTGTCATTCCCCCACATCCTATGCTGACTCTACCATCCTCTAGGCCAATCGACACGATGGACATCAATGCAACCAAAGGCCATGGCCTTCCTTCAACCCTCTGCTTCGAATGTCGTCAACTGGGTCACTTCAGTTGAGGCTGCCCTCGTAAACTGCAGAGGATCTGTTCGTTACTCACCAGCCTTGATCAGGAAGGACAGGACATGGCCATGGATATCCTGCTTGCTGAAGCAGATGTCCGAATTGCTTGTAGTAGGGTGGCTGAAGCTGACGATTCTCCGTGAGGGGCTGATCTACAGCCTATTTTGGGTTTTCCCGACAGCAGCGAGTGAAAGGTATGCCCTTGCTGCCACTTTCAAATAGATTCAGTGTCCTCTCAGTTGATGATGTATGTACAGTTAATACATCTGAAGTTGAACCTCCATTGAGTGAGGACACTGGAATTCAAGTCATACCTACCCCATCCAAGCCCCCTTCTGTCCATTCACATCATAGAAGACCAGTTTGGGAACGCCATCTTCCAAAATCTTTCATTATTGCCTCAACTGCAACTGCCAAATCATTATGCCTGAAAGTTGAACTCCAAACAACTGACACTGGTTGTTACGACCGTGTCGCAACCCTATCGGTCCCGAAGTTATCGCCACTTGTCAATGTTTCAAGTCATCCTCTCGGAAACCATCGGCCCCGAAGCTGACGAATGTTTTCGCGAAGATCAAACTCTGTTTACGCCCATGTCAAAATAACTCGTATTGTCTGGTCAAACTTTGATACGTCCCCTTTATTATGTTGATCTGTCCAATCTTATGTTTCGCATATGTCTATCTATATTTGTAGTCCTTGAACTATTTCCTTTTATCGTAATCCCGCTCTCGGTTATCATCGGCCTCCGAACTAATCATAAACTTCCCGTTCCTAGTCAAGCTTATTGTTAATACCGTGTTCCGCCCTTCTCCCCATTAGTATTTTCCAGACGCCTGTTACTTGTATATGAACCCACTGTAGTTGTAGTCACTAGGCAATCAGAATATCGACTCAGAATACCCTCATACGCCTGTATCAGTCTCATACTAAGAATCCCCCCATCCACCTTCACGTGCGCTCGCCCACTCCCGGCCCTGACCCCTTGGCCCGACGCTCGACTTGTCCTTCTATTCCGATCGGTATCACGCTAAAAGGTACTCGTTAGGATTAGTCTTCGCCCACCCGAAATTTAAGGACATCCTACGGATATTTGCGAGGGCGCAGCACATAAGCTGAAGCCAAGTCCTTCCGATCGCTCCCTGTCGGCCACCGACATTAGTCAGTTTTCAGTTCTTAACACTGGTCCTCCGATCAACTCGTGCATTGGTTGATTGTGGTGCAACTGGTTTGTTCATTGACCGAGACTATGTGCATGAAAATGGAATTGCCACACGATCACTCCTTTACCCAATCCATGTGTACAATGTAGATGGGACACCCAATGAAACAGGTTCAATCACTGAAGTTGCTGAACTGGTCCTCCGTTACAAGGACCACTCAGAGAAGGCATTATTTGCAGTCACCAAGCTTGGGAAGGAATCCCTTTTGCTTGGCTATACCTGGCTTCGGGATCACAATCCTGAGATAAATTGGCAGACACAAGAAGTCAAGATGACTTGTTGCAACCCACACTGTAAAGAGTGTAAAATATCAACCCTCCGGGCACGTGAAGAGATCAGATGTTTACAAGCTTGCAGAGATGCCCCAGCCCCAATCTTTATATTGGAGGAAATAGAGGAGCCAATTCCTGACTTGCTACCTGATAAGTCTGATGAGGTGGAGGACCAAATTGATGACTCAATTGAAGATGGAGATCAGGTATTTGTCACAGCGCTGCACCCAGAACTGACTCCAAGTCAGATTTGAGCATCTGCTACAGTGTCTCAGCAATTAGCAGAGGCTAGTGCAAGGTTCAACACACCGAGTCCAAAAGGTTTCTGAGATGTTGTCCCAGAGTATCTCCACACCTTTGAAGATCTGTTTCTAAGGAGTCATTTGATTCACTACCAGATTGAAAGCCTTGGGACCATGCAATTGAACTAATCCCTGATGCAAAATCAACCAATTGCAAGGTCTACCCTATGTCCCTCAATGAGCAGACAGAGCTGGATATCTTTATTGCTGAAAACTTGGCAACTGGTCAGATATGTCCTTCTAAGTCACCCATGGCATCCCCAGTTTTCTTCATCAAGAAGAAGGATGGCTCCCTTCGACTTGTCCAAGATTATCGTATACTGAATGACCAAACCATAAAAAATCGATATCCACTCCCACTCATTTCAGAGCTGGTAAATCAATTGAAAGGGGCACGGTATTTCACAAAGCTTGATGTTAGATGGGGCTACAACAATGTTCGCATAAAAGAGGGGGATGAGTGGAAGGCTGCCTTCCAAACAAATAGAGGGTTGTTTGAACCCTTCGTCATGTTTTTTGGTCTCACTAATAGCCCAGCAACCTTCCAGACTATGATGAATGATATCTTCCAGGATTTGATTGCTGAAGGAGTCATATGTGTCTACCTGGATGTCATCCTCATCTTTACCAAGACACTTGAGAAACATTGCCGTGTCCTATTACTGGTCCTTGAGCGTCTTCGTGAGTATAAGCTCTATCTCAAGCCAGAGAAATGTGAGTTCAAAAGAACGAAGATTGAATACCTGGGCCTAGTCATATCTGAAAACCAAGCAGAGATGGACCCAATTAAGGTGTCAGGTGTGCGTGATTGGCCCACTCCAACTAGCCAGAAAGAGGTACAAGCCTTCCTTGGGTTTACCAACTTCTATAGGTGATTTATAGCAGATTTCTCCCACCATGCACGACCACTGTTTGACCTCACAAAAAAGGAATCAGCTTGGAGGTGGACTATAACAGAGGACCAAGCTTTCCTTTTCCTCAAGGATCTGGTTACAAATGCACTGATTCTGACAATGCCCGATGACTCAAAACCATTTCGAGTTGAAGCTGACTCATCAGACTATGCCACTGGAGCAGTCCTCTCACAACAGCAGGACAATGGAAAGTGGCATCCTGTTGCCTTTTACTCAAAAAGCTTGTCAGCTGTTGAATGCAATTATGAGATCCATGACAAAGAGATGCTTGCAGTGATCCATGCCTTTGATGAGTGGAGACATTTCCTAGAGGGGTGTTACGACCCGTTCCCGGATGTTTCAATATCCAACTTCCAATCTCCGACTACGGAACATCATAGTTACCGTATCATCCGCATTCTTCCCTTGTTCTGCATTTGGTAATTTGTCCATTGACAAGTATTCACTCGTTTGTTTGTTATATTCCCATTTGGGAATATTGTCTCCCTAATATGTCTTATTGTATTTCCGTTTTAAGAACACTTCCGTTTCCGTCTTATTATGGTCTTAGTTTGTAGTACAATAACGAGTAGACATATATTAGTTTCTGCGAATTTGTACTTTACCTTAGATCTGATATCGACTTAGTTTCTTATTCCTTCTCCCGTCTTTCTGTACACTCGATATTCAGAACTCTTTGGAACTCTGAATATCCGTATCTTCCATCGTAAGTCTCACTTCTGAAATTAAGGACTTTGAGCATTTGCGTAGAGGCGCAGCACATAAGCTGAAGCTGACGTCCTGACCCTATCCGATAGTTCCCGACTTCCCGGTGACTTTCCAATAGTTCTGGAATAAGTTCCCGACACGGCACTTAACAAGGGGGCACAACACTCAGTGGAGGTGTGGACTGACCACAAAAACCTGGAGTACTTCATGTCCTCAAAGAAGTTAAATCAAAGACAGGCCAGATGGTCCCTGTTCCTGGCACGTTTTGATTCCCAACTGCACCACCGACCAGGACGCTCAATGGGCAAAACTGATGCACTCTCTCACCGGCCTGACCATGGCTCTGGTGAGGGTGACAACTCAGACATAACCCTACTTAAACCAGAGTTTTTTGCAATTCAAGCCATGGAGGGTGTGTCAATACATGGGCCAGAACATGAATTCCTCACTGCTATTCATCAAGGAAATGAGAAGGGTGAACAGGAGGAAGCAATGATCACAGCAGTGAAGGAGCTCCGAAAATCTGGTGGCCGATCCATCAGATTAATGGAATGGTCAGAGGAGGATGGACTGGTATTGTATCGGGGAAAAATATACATACCAACTGACCCAGAACTGAGGCGTAGAATTGTGGAACAGCATCATGACTCTCAGGTTGCTGGCCATGCAGGACAATGGAAGACCTTAGAGCTGATCAGTCGCAATTTTTGGTGGCCAGGTATATTGCGATATATAGGGCAGTATGTCAAGACCTGTGACATTTTATGCGCACCAAGTTCCAGCGTTGAATGCCAATTGGGGAATTACACCCAAATGCCACACCAGAAGATCGATGGGATACAACTAGTGTTAACTTCATAGTTGACCTACCTGAATCCCAAAGGTACAATTCAGTGATGGTGATTATAGATCTCATGACAAAGTGTGGACACTTCCTACCTACACATAAGACTGTTGACTCTGTTGGTGCAGCTGGGATCTTTTTCAAGGATGTGTGGAAGCATCATGGACTTCCACAACGAGTTATCTCAGATCGTGGATCACAGTTTGCAAGTCAATTCACTGGGGAATTATACCGACTCCTTGTTATTCAACCAGCCTATTCCACAGCCTACCACCCTCAGACTGATGGACAGACTGAACGAGTCAACCAAGAGTTGGAGACATATCTACGGATTTTTGTAAATCAGCGCCAATCAGACTGGGTTGATCTTCTCCCACTTGCAGAATTCCAATATAACAACCATATCCATGCATCTACACAACAGACACCATTCATGTTAGACTGTGGACGTCATCCACGAATGGGTTTTGAACCAGACCTTCAATCCAATAAGGTAGAATCAGTAAATGATTTTCAAGATCGAATGGCTGAAACTCTTGAAGAGGCAAAAGCAGCACTGGCTAAAGCAAAGGATGAGATGACAAAGTACTATAACCGTCGGCAAACCCCAGCACCAAACTTCAAGGCAGGAGACCAGGTTTTCCTAGATGCCAGTGATATTCAAATGGCCCAGCCCTCAAAGAAGCTTTCACACCTTCGATTAGGGCCATTTAAGGTACTTGAACAGGTTTCACCAATTGCCTATAGATTGGAACTGCCCAGGTCCATGAATAGTCTTCACCCAGTCTTCAATGTGGTGAAACTGACACCAAAGATTGAGGATCCAATCATTGGCTGCCATGCTAAACCACCACCAGATCCAATAGTGGTAGAAGGAGAGATTGAGTATGAGGTTGAGAAGGTATTGGACAGTAGATGGAGATATGGGAGAATTGAATACCTCATAAAATGGCAAGGTTTTGGCATGGAACATAATAGCTGGGAACCAGGACATAAGATATTCACCCCTGCCTTGACAGCAGACTTCCACACACAACATCCAGAGGCAGTAACAATTCAGGGCCTTATTCGAGGATCAAGGCAACCTCCAACCACCACAGTATGAGTGACCCAGATTCCAGGGTTTCAAAAGGTCAAGCCTGGACTCTACTGGCAGCAACACCATGTCGAGATGCCATACCTTAAAAGGGGGGGTGATGTCAGGGGACAATCTTAAGTTTTCCATTTTCACTTCTGACTCTCCTTAATATAGTTTCATAAGTAAAGACTGAGGGGGGCACCTTGTTGTTATCACATTTTCAAACTCAGCTGCACCTTTAGTTAGTCACCCGCTAGCTGAGGATTCCTTAGACTTTTCTCTTCAGATTTCCTCTGCTAAGTAATATTGTATTCTACATGTATGTAATTAGACAGGTATAAACTTCCTTCGGATTTCCTCTGCTAGGACCCCAACTCAGTCATAGTGTGAGTTAGTGCGGTCTAGAGAGTCGCCCTTACACTCACTGCAATTTACTTTTTGCAACTCTGTGTGACTTTTTGTTACTGTGACCTTATGACTTTTTCAACTCTTTTTGCAACTTTTTGCAACTCTTTACAACCTTTTGCAACTCTTTCTGACTTTTTGCATACAGCTGGCCATGCTAAGGAGGATATATGAGAACTATTAAGTATACCAAATTCTAATATACTCGAAAAGTCATTTAAACATCTGGTTTTTAAAACTTTAGGAATGTTTAAAACTCATTGGTATATTATGAAACAAATCATCTTTCAAGAGCTGAATAGATTATGAAAGAGTTTAGTAGATTAAAACATTAAGACTTTTAAAAAGCATATCCTTTTAAATGGTCCATTCCATGCATATATACATACATATGTCATTGAGATCTCTAAATACATATGTATTACATTGGAATGGGTCTCTCAATCTGAACAGATTTCTGTTTGATTCAACATACCCAGAATATATAGGTGGTTTCACTTAATAAAGAAGGCCATAGGATGAAAAATCTCCAATGATATCTCACATATTTTGCTGAGAAATAACTACAGTTTAGCTTTAAAAAACAAAGTACCAACAAAAGTATTAGCAAGTATTTATATAACTTGGAAAACTATATACAGTAGGTTCTATTAATTGACTCTGAATTGTTTAGGATATAATATCAAGAATTGTTTCTCATGGTTGGTGGTTAACAATATAATAGTCTCAGAAGATATATCACTATTTAAAGATGGAGTTTTGTAGAAATATAAATTTTACCAATAAACATCTGATATTATAGTAATTATGGACAACATCCTATTTTTGACTACATAATTCTTTGATTACATGCACTTACATTAGCTTGAAGATCTATGTACACCTGTGGGTACATAGACTCTTATGGGTACATACATACTGTTACCTTATGTACACTAGTAGGCATAACAGAGAATCAGACACTTTTACCCCATAACCACAACTTGTCCAAGACATTATTTGAAGTGTCCTGCAAGTTGTGACTGGGGTATCATCTCAGCTATCTCTAATGGCTACTAGCTACATCTGCTCTGAGCTTTGTACTCACTGTTGAAGCTCAGAATTATCTACTCAAACTCACTCATCACTGCCTGCAACTCTTTGTGCTTTTTGCTTCTTTCTTGCAAACCAATATTGGTAGATTCCCTTTCATTGGAATCCTTCATTTGAATTGTACTGTAAAGGTCAATTCTTCTTATTTGTAATAATCATCTCCAGCTCCCCTAGGGATGCTTATGACAATCATTCTCCTTTTACTTATATTGCACTTTGATAGTCAATATAACTTTATGACTGATATTCCTGTTCCATCACCTCCTCATCCTCCCTCACCTTCTTCTCAGCCCTTTCCCACAGCTCAAGAAGTTGGGCAGCGGTAAGAGGTGCCCAATAGGTGGACCCCATGGGTGTTCCAGCAACACTGGGGTTGGGTTTGTGTGGCATTGGTTTTGGTGCCATAAGATGATGGTGGTGGTATGGAAAAAAGAATTGATTGATTATCTTTTGGGTTTTATATAGGCTCCTCACATCCAGACCCCTACTTCCAGATCACCTGATATTTTTACACATGCATATCTGACAAACTTTATCCAACTCTAGGGCCTCTCTGGGAACTTGGCCTTAAAGGGAGGGCACTGTTAGGACCAAACAACCCACCAGGTCCTGGGAGCTTCATTACAAATACAAACCTCTATCACTCTCTTTTCATACTAGTCAATGACTGGACCTCACCCAGAGATCCCAGCTCTCATGATATATGAAATACATATCTGTCTCGATCAGTTTTGGAACCTGGTTGTCAGTTAGTTTACAATGTCCCATGTGAATGTTCCTGTTTCAGTTCAGACTTTCACCAGACTTCAGTCACCACTGTCCATTCTGTTCCACCTGTTTGTTTATCTATTCCACCAGTATTGTAGTATGACCCATCTATATAAACTAGGCTAATTTGTATTGACAATCCAACAGAAAATCAACTAGGTTACCCCATACTTTGGATTAGTTAAATATAACCTCTATTTGCACCCCTCAGAACCTGTGGGCCCTCTACCCAAGAGTCTTCAGAATTCCCATCACTATCCCTTTACCCTTCCAGACCTCTCATTCATCCCTTTGAAATTGGACACAACAATCTCATGAAGGCACAGCATATAAGCTGAAGCCAAGTCCTACCTGCATACCAGACAGGTTTCCCACTGGACCCTACTTGTAAGCCCAGAGCTTAACAAAGCAGTTGCTTTCTTGCTTTCATGACCTGCACTTCCAGCTCCTGAGCTTCAGTATACTTTCCCAGATTCTTCAAGGTGCATGCCAAGTTTACCATGCATATTAATGTTTCTGGATGCTCTGGGCCAAGCAATTGCTTCCTTGTCTCCAGGACCTGCACTTCTAGCTCCTGGGCTTCAGTATACTTTCCCAGATCCTTCAAGGTGCATGCCAAGTTTCCCATGCATATTAATGTTTCTGGATGCTCTGGGCCAAGCAGTTGCTTCCTTGCCTCCAGGATCTGCACTTCCAGCTCCTGAGCTTCAGTATACTTTCCCAGATCTGACAAGATGCATGCCAAGTTTGCCATGCATATTAATGTTTCTGGATGCTCTGGGCCAAGCAGTTGCTTGGTTGACTCCAGGACCTGCACTGCCAGGACCTGAGCTTCAGTATACTTTCCCAGATTCTTCAAGGTGCATGCCAAATTTCCCATGCATATTAATGTTTCTGGATGCTCTGGGCCAAACAGTTGCTTCCTTGCCTCCAGAACCTGCACTTCCAGCTCCTGAGCTTCAGTATACTTTCCCAGATTCTTCAAGCTGCATACCAAGTTTCCCATGGATGTTAATGTAGATGGATGCTCTGGGCCAAGCAGTTGCTTGGTTGCCTCCAGGACCTGCACTTCCAATTCCTGAGCTTCAGTATACTTTACATCCAGTGTGACAAGCTTCCGGTACCTTCATCTATCCTGTCAGATGGAAAACTATTTGGTCTACAAAACGGTGTTGATTTATTTCGACACTGACTGTAACCACCTTCTACATCTTCGGTAAAGGAGTCTCTACTAAGGCCATCGCCATGCCTGTCTCTGGATACCGAGGCACATCAGCGGCACCACTCTCAATAGCGACCTTCCGAATTTCTTTCACCTCCTCTGAGGTGAGAGTGACCTTCACAGCGTCGCTGTTCTCGTCCAAGTACTAGAATCCTCATTTTTAAAATCAAGAACAACTGTTCAATATTGTGGATGTCCTACCTTAATTTTCTTTGTACCCGGGATAGGAATGATGTCATCCCCTTGGGCTAATACCCATGCCAGACATATTTGTCCGGCAGTAGCATTATATTTCACACCCAATTTATTCAACAGCTCAACGAGTGCGAATATTTTGGAGAAATGTTCGTCCGAAGCCCTGGAGGAATGCTTCAGCTATAATATAAGATGTAGACATTGTACGTGCTCACTTAGGTATATATCTTCGGAAATCATCTTGATCGAAGTCTTCCAACGATTTCTAAAACAGCACATTTATTAGAATATAGCGGCAATACAATACTTTGTTACGTACATATTGTCCAGTAAGGAGCCCACGTCCAAGGGGAGAATACGCAATCACCTTCGTCCCGAATTCACGTGCAGTAGCCAATATACTTGACTTGGGGTCTGAATCGTCTCCTTCAATGTATAATACAAATGGGGAATATTCCATTTGAATCGCTGCGATGGGATGGATTGCATTGGCGCGACGAATGGTATTCGCTGATGCTTCAGAAAGGCCAAGATATTTGACTTTTCCTTCCCTGAATGGCAATTTCAATTAGGTCTGGAACACTATAATATCCTCAACCGACTCACTTCACTAATTCTGCCATAGCTGCAACAGTCTCTTCAATGGGGACAGTAGGATCGATACTGCGGTGTGAAACAATGCCATTAACTATGCAATGATTAGGAAAATATCCCGTTCTGCTCACCGATGTGCATAATAAAGATCGATGTAATCAACTCCAAGCCTCTTCAATGATTTCTCGACGGCCTGTTTAATGTAAGGTGGGTCACATCGTATTGCTTGACGACCGATGTCCCCCGTAAATCCGAACTTCGTTGCGAGAAAAATAGAGTCACGTTTTCCGGTGCGCTTGAACCACTTTCCAATAAGGTCTTCACTGTCACTGTATATATCGGAGCTGAGGGATAGAAGGAATGTTAAAGGTTACTTTGTAGAGATGAACATTCAAGTACAGCTAACCTATCCCAATGTGTGATCCCCAATTCCAATGCACGGTCCAAAACCTGAGTTTTCGATACTCATAAGCTGCATCCAATGAACTGCATGCTTCTGCCTCACCTTAAAACGCTCTTCATCACTCGGAACAGGACCGCTATCATTTCAAACCACCATCAGCCCTACCACAATACTATCAAACAACCCAATGCTTACTAGAATGCACTCAACCCCATAGCACCCCACGATATCGCAGGAACTTCTGCATTGCCAATTTTTCGTGTCGGATAAGGCATAGATAGTGACAGTATTACTCGCGTCTCGTGTCTCGGAGTCTTCACATCTTTCTCCCCCACAGCTCCTTTTATACAAATGCAAACCCCGACCCGGGTATGATTATACCATTTCCCGCACGCACGAAATTTCTCACACTTTTATATGATGCCATCAGCTGTTTACGAAGGTTGGCCCCGATGTTTCTATGACGGTTATCGTCTCATTCTCGGGGCTCCCGGACATTCCTGAAAGACATGTAAGAATTTAGTCTCTCGTAGTGAGCGAAAATCCCTGTGATTTACATTCAGTGTCCAGAAAATTCCTCCTCTGGTACCTGCATAAATTTGAATTATACGATGCCAACGCCAAATTCTATTTTTCCATTAATCATCCAAGCGAGCATGCCGAAAGGACACGTAAGTTGCTGAACAAGCCTGTATTATGACTATTCTAATTTTAATAGGGGCCATTGCTCCTCTAACCCTTGTTCAGCTTCATTTCAATGGAACCTTGCAAGTTTAAAAAAACGTCATATACAGATCCTCTAAGATCCATTTTGTTAGTGATAATTCGGTTTACTCAAAAGGCGAGGGGAACGAATTTAACAGCATAGACTATAATTATACATGGTATGACTCAACTGAACGGGAAGCCTTTGTCATGAGAGAGTAGGTAGGCTGTAAAGATCGCCAACTTTGTCTGATCATTGATGAAAGCCGAATTGCAGCCGTCTATCCGCGTAACCAAATCTCAAAGTCTGAAGTTTACGGCCGTCATTAGGTGGCTGCAAGGCAGCCCTAATACGTTATCTCTACTGTTGGCGTTGTATGATTGTAGATAACAGCAGGCAAGGACGAACACTTTATCACTAGACACCAAACAACGCCGTGAGTCATTGTCTTATTATTAGAATACGCCAATGAACTTTCTTGGGCTAACCTTGATCTACTGGGACAACAGCTTGAACACTCCCTCGCGTTGACGTATCGTGGTACTGTGATATGTCGACGGTAAAAACGCCCCACGACATACGGCTTGACATGCAGAAAATTACCCTTTTGTCTTCTGCTCCCTCACATGTGGCATCGTCCTCTTTTCTACGGTATATACAGGGCCCATTGTTCCTAGAATAACCCTGTTGGCCAAATCGTCAGCTATTCATCAGTACCCTAGACAACGTGAATGGGATAGCACTAGTGAGTTCTAACTGGTGCTTGTATACCTACTGATGGATACGGTACATCCACAGTATTCCACATCTACAACCATCAAGCTGCCAAACAGTAGATTATTTTAAACCAAATATTTATGGCGCGTTCATTTCGATCCTTTATAACCTGACGCTTGATAGCGACGATTTTAATATTAATGCACATGTTAAGAGTTAATAGACCGTAGTACTATATTATATCAGTGATTAGTATTTAGGAAGTGAATAATAAATAAGCGTGTCTGAGTCAGGCTTCCTGGAACCATGTCAGCGACACCGAAGGAGATCTTTAGTAGAGCCAGGTATATTTAATTCATTTTGGCTCCAATAATACGCCATGAGATATATTCACTGACGTACTGCATGCACGATTGTATAGCCACCGAATCAATTATTGGATCATCGTAGGGGTAGCCGAAATAGCTGCTCGTGAGAGACGCACATCCAGGTCAGTGTCCAAGTCAAATGCCCGTTCGCATCGGGCAAATTTACTTCTTTAGTTACAGGGTTCACGGAGCTTGTACAACAACTGGCCTCTCAAATGGGTAACGGCATTGACGATAGCTGCCGAACCATACCGATCTTGTTTTCGATACAAGGAGACAGCGATTATGGCACTGTAATATAGTCATCATAACTGGTATGAATCAAGCCACAGCATTCTCCTCTTGAAACTTTAATACTCATCAAACTTTGTTTTCCCTCGACCACACTGGCGCAGGAAGGCCTATACACTAACATACCAGTGTGTGCAGGCCTGATATGAATGATCGCGGCCTAGTTCGGCAGTTAATTGATAGATGATGCACAGCAAGCGCAGCCGCATACCAGTACATCATCCTAAGCTGGAACAATGTTGACCCTGCAATCGCACAGCTCCAATTCGTCTGTCGCAAGCTGCCAGATATCAGGTGCCCCCATACCCCTCCTTCTTTTCGACCCTCAGTCTGGACTCTGGACCCTGAACCTCTCCGGAAAGCCTCGGATGATGGCGCCAGCATTATCGGGGAGTGGCGAAATCGTCGCTTGCAGAGGCGCGACTCGGATGTTCGGGTCGCTATTCTATTCGGGTCGTGTAGAGCAACATGGCCCTGTCGTTGAGCCTGGAATGATGGTCCCAGAGGTGGACGGGAAGCGAAGCCAACGCCGCCAGCGATGAAGGATATAGTAATATCCCATTGGATCCACCTGCGGCACGAGTGACATTGGTCTCACAAGGGATGGCATGCGGCAGAAGACGAAAATGAGGTTTTTTCAGATATTTGACCGCGATATTGCCATCTGCGATGGTTCTCATGCTTCTCAAATAAGCTGGTTTTGGCAGCTGTACATATCCCGGAAGCGCTGCACTGCCAACATGTAGCATATGACGGATGCACGGATGGATGTTGCTGGGGCGACCCAGAAACAGCAATAAACCTAACGCGAAACCATCGAACCTCATTTCATTCTGTGCGTGTGGAGAGCGCCAGGGATTCTCGTTAGTGCGGCCCACCCTGTGTATCCACACACGCCTGTGGGCGGAAAGTAGTACTTCGGAGAAACCGGCAACCAGCGTTGGGAAAGCGGATCAAAGGTTAATTGATGATGATACTAATGTATCTTCACATTTAGGCTGTCTCTGATATGAAATTATATCCACCCTCAGGCTTCGCCCCCTTCGAAAGGAGTGATATCTAATAATCACAACCCGACACACACTTCTCTATCATTGTTTCATGACACTTGACCTTAGTCACCTAGACTCCAGAAACCTGTCGAATGGCACTCGTCGCCGAAACCAACTGTTGTTCGCTGGTGATCATGGCGGATCGAATGATTTGGCCTATTGTCGGCATTTACACCCGGCGACTTTTGCCATTTTGGCGTTGCTCTGGAGACGATGCACCCCCGATCTGGCAAGTTTAAAAGGTTAGCTGTCGGTGCCGGGCCGGGGTAATTACCCATAATAAAGATTTCGAAGGGCGGGCAATTGAACCTTCTGTGTCGAACATCACTCATCTTAGGAGACTCGGCGATCCTTTTTACCGACTTACCCACGCAGATCAACCTAGTGGACGGCCGCTGAAAGCTGGCGATATTGAGAGGAGCCAAGGTGATGACGCACCCCGCTTGGCAAGAATTGGTATTGATTAAGTGGAAGGGTATTAATCATACATTGTACTACAACAGACAAGATAAAGATACAGCTTGGTTGTGAATGATCGATATCTTCGGAACGAATGGCTTGATGGTGAATGCGGGATGATGAAGCAAGCTGGAAAATACTAACAACGCCGTAAATTGCTATCGTCCATAGTTGTATAAGGTGGAGGATCTGGTGTGGGACCACGCCGAGGGCGGACGGTGTTGGCGCTATGAGGCCGCCGTAATTGTGAACTTGAAGGTCTATGTCGGGACGACGTCGCAGGAGCATAAGCGGGGAGAGTGCCTCGCAACTCAGCTTTGAGGCTGGCCTCCAATGCGGTTCGAGAAAGAGCGCTCTGGGCGACTCGCCATTCGTCCTTTTGTGCACAAATAAGGATGGCGGTAAGGATAATGTGATCAACGATGGTGGAGGCACTTGGATAAATGGTCACTTCCGATTTGACAAGGCCACTCTGGGGCGGAAAAAATACGGCGATCGGCGGCGCTGACTGCGAAGAGGCGTAAGATGACGGTGTGGATGCGGTTGGAGATTGTTGGGGCTGCGGGGGACTTGTCTCATAGCACATCCATGCTGACGCAGTCCAAGTCCGTGAGGTGGTCCAATTTTGTGAGGTGGGCGACTTGGCCCGTTTCCATTTACACTTTATCGCGCCAGCAGCGAATGTCCGAGAGCTTGAAGAGCGATTGAGACAGTCACACGAATAACGAGAATCTTGACAACTCACTCGCTGCGGAAAAATCCTTTCGACTTTTGGAGCACGTTCTCAACCAACATTGTCTGACCATTGACCACAACCGTACTATGATATGCGCTCGCAGAATCCCCTTCCCAATGTATTCGAGCTACTTCCAATAGCTTTCCTCGAGGATTCACGCACCACAAAGTAGTAACGGAGCCCTCTGTGGTAGTTGCATATGTGGGTCGACGGGGCTGGTCATTGATAAAAAGCGTATCTAATATGGACCCTTTTGAGAGAGAGAATCTACAGAGGGGTCTAGTTTCGTTCATGGTGGTTTGACTTCACGGAGCGACCAGGCCTCGCGACGGCTGTGGAAGCCTTTTGTAAATGCGTTGTAGCGCCCAAATACCGGGGGCGCCTATAGTTCAGACCCCGCACTCCGCAAGCCTGATGGCATATTGATGCTGACTGCACGGACTGATTCTTTGACTGATTCCTAGCCCATGAATAGTTCATCAACAATGATCTGCGTGCGATACATATACGAACAGTCGTAGAAGTACTATGTAATACTTTAAGAGAGAGATCTGTTCAAAGCGTAGAGAGAGTTCTTTCGCTCAGCCCCGAGCGAGTTTGTTACGTCGAGTTCCGCTTCTTTCGCATTCCTCTCGCATTACCTTCTGCCTTCTCGAAATTTGAATCATCGATCTCCCCAAGTTACCTCGAACGGCGGTTTAGACTCCCACTCTAACCTATAAAGAGCACGATGCCACTTTTTGTCATATATAGCATCAGCCCGAAATGACAGACAAAGGGGAGTCAAAGCTCGCATACTCTCTACTTGGAACGCGTACCCTATATATTTATATAACCAGTGTTCCACATGCGCCCTCTGGGAATAGGGGACGGTAACATCCGACGGGTGGTGGAAGGATTTAAAGCGCCGACTGCTTCGATCCACGTGGACAAGTCTGCGCTCGAAGTTCATCGTTGTCCCAACCTGCACAGGCGATAAGTTGCCTCTAATATGCCCCATGGATACATTGGGCCGGCCCGCCCCGGACTCCTATGAAAGAAGGAAGAAGACGGCACTTGTCCATAAATTCCTCCGCTCACTAAAAGGCCTCTTTTCAATGCAGAAGGTAGCTTAATTGCACCCCAGTGCTTGTATAGTGCTTTCCTCCCGCCACCGTTTCCATGTCCAGTAGGGTAACGACCGAGCTCACGTATATAGAATCATCAAACAGGGAGAGCGGAATTGGACAATTAAATCAACGTCGGTTGTCTCTCCATCCTCCCCAGCGCCCAGCCCTGGTGGGTTGGCTTACCGTGTACTCTCGGCCGCAATCGGCAGATCTACTCGTCATCGAATATCTATGGTCATTTCGGGGACCTTCCTTTGACTCTTCTTTATACTAATGTGGCCAGATGAAATACAACCAACTCTATTCGTACTCGTTTCAATTGGCAACTGCTGGCCGCGCGACGCTCTCCTGCACGCCTAACCTCCGAGATAATCCGCGATCCGTCTGTTGCCCCCAGTCAGACAATTGTATAATCCCCTACGTGGGCTGGGGAGCCTCTTTGAGTGCTTAAGCTGCGAGCTTCATTTCACTGAATATGTGAGACTCTCTACCCTTCTGGCACTTGTCTGCACAGGGAGTGATCAATAGAAAAAAAATAATTTTAAAAGATCATAAGATTATTAAGCCTCGAACTTGCTTCCTGAGAACGCCCATGACCATGCCAAGATGGCCCTGTAGCACTTGCAGCCAATATTCCATTCAAGCCTCAAAGCGTGAAATCAAATACTACTCTGGAGCATGCGGTTGCGTGATCTTTGAATTGCAGCGTCTGATGTTCCGTCGGTGTTGTTGTGCTCCGAGTGAGTCGAGATGGATAGGAATAAAGCAGTGGGTAGAAGCGGTACATTATTGCGTGTGAAGCCCTTTGCAGAGAAAACAGGGCAATATTGTTCGCAACTTTTTACGAACTTTATTATGTAAGCGGCTATACTCGACGTCTCGCCTCACCTTCAGAGCATTTCGGAAGTCGGCTACCCCGGCTAGATCGCGTCAGATAGGCAAACTGGAAGAAATGGAAGAAACACTGTACATAGATTAGATCAGTAAACTAGCCGAGTCCCTTATTCATGCTAGTGTACAGCGAAAGCTCACCAACTCTGCAAGCTCACCCTCAATCCAGAGGAATAACTCCCATACAGCAACTTCCAAAATTGTACGGCAAACTGTACATCTTAACTTGTACATCTTTTATTTATCATCAGCGGACGAACTTATTCCGCCAACCTTGGTCTGGACCATCCATGGATACATCAGATAAAAATTCCTGGTACTCAATCACGAGAAACATGGTATTTGAAACAAAAGCCGCAGCCAACATTTTTTTGGGCATCGATTGAAATAAGCAGCATTACAAAAATGTATACACACCCCGGCTCGCATGTTTACTTTGCCATAACTGGTGCTGTGCTTTAATCATCTTCCGTGGCTCCGACACCGGCTAACCATGATTCCAACGGCCCCACTAGACATCGTGGCTAATCCAACACCTTGAAAGAGATGTCGCGCCCACCAGGACAGGATGGAAATTCCTCGGTATATGGTGGGTCTGTTTAGGCTGATCGTTTGCCACGGCTCTCTGGAATAGCCAGAAGACTCGCGACGGCCCCCGCGTTGTCTTGTAGTCGTTGTCTTTTTTCATACAAGGTTTGTACAGATTTAGTCATGCCTTCTATCATCTGTTGCTGAGTCGGTAAATTCTCCGGGTCGAAGGGCATGACGGGGAGCGATCCGACACCCGATTCCCGTAAAAAATCGGCAAAGGCATCCAGTGCATGCTTTAACGAGATTATTTCTCCTGGAGGAGGAAAAATTAACAGAGGGATGAAAGCATTTTCACGATGTTTACCCGAAGCTTGTATAGCGTAGTTGCAATTAGGATTATATGCTCTCTCACTAAGTTCATTGGATCAATAAATCCTCGGTCTGTGTCAAGTCCATCCACCCTACTCACATCGCACCGATTGCATTTTGCACAGTCTGCTGTATCCTCAGAATATGTTGCTGGGCAATATCTATGTTATTCTTAAACACTTCCGGCGAGTTCGGATCGAGTTGAGGCCCAGACACAAGTCCTCCGAACGCATGAGGATCCTGAAAGTGAATGGGGAGGGAGTTGAGAGGCTCAGAACCCATGAAGAGCGAGGACGATGAAGCGGTATTGATAGAATTGGGTTCCGTAAGCATCTGCTCAGATATTAATGACATGTTGAAAGACGTAAATTGGATGTGTGGAACTTAAGCTTCAGATGGGAGAGCTTGTGACAATGGCTGACTCATCGAATGTTTAAACCCCGACCACAATGAACAAATGAACAAATACGAGAATAATCAGCGCATAATTGATTACTTTCTTGGTTATTATATTCCCATTATAGTTGGTTAAAAATGGTATTTTTTCAAGTGATTGAGTAACACGCACAAGGTGCCATTATCTGCCTAATCCAGTGAAAATTCGTTCCGTCTGCTTCCCGAAGCAAGCAGGTTTTTTTTTCATTATCCCGAAGTGCTATTAATATCTTTCGGAGAAACTGCTATCTCCTTCGCTTCCCGTATGAACGCCTATCATTTCTTTTTTTTTTTTTCTTTCCACTCCGCGAAAGCTAAATGTTTCTTGTAATCGATCGGGATGATAGCCGATCCCTGTTGCCCATTTGCAGGTCTTTCGCGCTAAAACTCTTCTTCTCATTACAATTGTCGACCACCATGACATATCTCTCATTTTCTGCGCAATTAAACTCCATTACATTCTTTTTTAAACGCAAAGGCCTATCTCCAGCAGCGAAAACCGAGTCGGACGCGGCCGGCATACGTAAACCAGAGTCATAGATGTTCATATAAAGCCCTTGATTGCCTCCCACAGCAGGTGATACTGCTATAACTGCTCGCACATTCCCCATTGGGTAGGGTGTTATTATAGAGATCTTCGCCGCATTTATTTCTCAAACTTTCTCCAGCTTCGCCGGGGGAATTTCATATCTCATTTTTCAACAGCCACTGAACAGCTTGAGACCATCCATTTGCACCTTCTCTTCGTTCCATACGCCTCATTACGGCCGGGTCTCAAACAACCACTCCTTTATGTATCTTATATGGCGCCTGGTTAGTCTTCTAACTGTCACAGATTTGCCTTGCTCGTCAGATCGATGACACGACGTCTTATTGGCTGGTATTAATCTCGAAGTTATTCCAGAATACTCATGACCGTATGGCAAGTCTAGACCGCCTGATTTCTATTATAGCCTGTTTCAAAAAAGCTATATCCAATGGAACCCATCGATTCTCGATTCTCACGAGGAATCTGCGGACCCCATACTCGAATAGTCCTTGTGACAATTTTCCGATCACAGCGGAGCTAGTTGTTATTATATGTTATTATATCACGAACGCGGTCCTGCCCAATAGCCACAGATCGAAACTAACCTTACTTCGCCTGGGTGTCAGCCCACGGGTCAATGTTGGACAAACTGAGCTCTTACTACCCAGCTTCAATCACTTCTCAATCAAATTTCGCAGCATTGTCTGTCCCCCTTCTGAGAAGTGGACCTCTTGGGTGCGTATTTGCTTCAGGCGGTACATGTCATAGCTGCATGATATCATGCGGTATTACCTCTCGCGTCAGCCGGCATTGTCGTCAATGTGTCTGATGGTGCGCTGACGAAATTTAGGGCAATTGAGATACAACCTCCTGTAACTGATATATGACAACTGAATTTCACTTCATATGGAGATAATTGACCCCTACCAACACCGACCAAGGGCAACGCAAGCCGCTCCTGTAACCCAGTCAATTTTCAATGGCAAGGTAGGGTCTGATAGTGTAAACCCACCATAGATTACCATATGTGTTTATTATTCAAAAATTTGCTTCTTAAATACCAATGAAAAACGCGGACGTCAAACTAAACACTTTCAGAGCGCCTCCGCCATATATACGCACTTTTGCAGAACCATCCCTTTGGGCACAACAATAGAATACCAGAGTCAAAGCGCCCAAACATTTCTATGTTAATCCATGACTTGAAAAAAAAAAGAAACATTGCAAGGGAAGACTCAGTAAGTATACGGGAGACTGTAGGGTGTATTGAATGGAGGGGCAGGTGCCAGAGAACCTGCTTTCCACATGCAAACAGTAAAAGTAGAGCTTCGGTTCTCCTTCCATTTTTTATCCTTCCTCAGCGACAATTGGGGGGAATTGGGAGTCCTCACTCCGCTTCATACATGTCCACCGTGAAGAGGGTAAGTGTTGCCAGATATCGGGAGTCAAAGATGCCCTAAATCTGTATAGAAGTTCTTTCTCTCTCCAAGGGGACGCTTCATTACGTTCATCGCTGCTTTGTTAACCAGAAATTTACTTCCTCATCGATATGTCTCCAAATGCTAGGGCGGTGTGCTCTCTGAACAGCATGTCGACACAGGAGAGGCTAAGTTGTTAGTAAAGTCTTTTCTCTTCCCAGGGCTCAAGACATTCTAAACATAATTATAGTGTGTCATATACCCCAAGCTGAGTTACATCAGAAAATCTTTCCTACTTTAGGTATATTTTTTTATTTGAATTACAAGTCCGCTGATCCCTTTGGGAAGTTCACATGACATCTCAACCAATCATTTCCTGGTCTAGACACTCAATAACATCCTAATCTTAACCCATACTATGTCCCTTTCATTTAACGCTGTGACGGATGATGGAACAAAATGCCGAGGGGTTGAAATCTTAACACAGGATTCCGAGTCCCGATTACACTTCGTCTGGTGATAGCCCCAGGAATTGTGATCAATGTAATGTGTACCTCGAGTGCTAATGTCCCTTTCATTGAACTCTCTAACGGATGATGGCACAAAAAGTCGAGAGGTTAATTTTTTGGCGTAGGATTCCAAATCCCGATGACACCCATAGCACTTCATCTGGTGATAGCCCCAGGAAATGTGTTCAACATGATCTTCTTGATCCACATCTATCGCTGATTGATTGTTTAATTGGAAGTGTGGAACTTCATCAGAGATCGCTGATGGTTCCATTTATGTAAAGAGGTTCATAAGTTAAGGACGGCTCCTCGACTCGTTGAGTAATATTCCCCATCACTTCTACCTTACACCCATATTTTTTTTAGCACAATTCGCCAAATATGGTGGTTGTGGCATATCTAGAAGTTCTCTTCAGCCACAATTATGTAACAGATAATACAGTCGAAAACATCCATTTACCCTACGACTCGTAGTCATTTGGTAATCACAGGTATTCCTTAGTATTTGTAAAAATATGGAAGGCACTAGTGTTGAATTAAGTTCCGAAACAAGGGAGAATAGATTAGAAAATGATTACTTGAGGGGTTTTCGGAGAGCTCGAGCGTCATGCAAAGCCTGTACCCAAGGGCGTGGGTGAAGTAGTGCAATTATTTTGTGCGCAAGCCAGGCTTTGCAAGTGCAGTGGCAACGCCTCTCAAGTGGATCATCCAATTATTAAGAGAGAGAATATCTCAAGTCCTGGGACACAGACTTACGTAGGTAACAGGAGCACTATTCAGTCGTGGGGCATACGTGTAACATATCTCAATTAACGGATAGCTTCTCCTTGTATCTACGGAACCCGTTTAGGCACGTTTCTCCTCAGGGTTATCATGAAATTTCTCATAATCTTTCGAACAACAGGATCGTCGTCTACTACGATCGATAATAAAAGACGGGAAAGAACACCTTCAAACTGCTTGGCTTGAAAGCGGAAATACATTTCTAAATATTAATAGTGGAGAACGCTGACAGAAGATCCCACATGTACGATCATTTAGGGCAAGAACCCTGATCTTAAAATCAACCCGCATCTGCGAATTTTCTCTTTTTACTCACTCCTATATACTATTCTACATGATTCATCCCAGATGATCGCTCCTAATTATCAAAGGATACAAGGTCGTAACAGGTCGTAGACGACGGACATGAGGAAGTTGTGGTGAAGTTTGAATGATTTATGTCGTCTTAGCAGATCTGTGAAGGGATATATGGGAATATTTTAAAGGGAAAATTGTAAACGGGGTATGGGAGACGTCTGTCGAAGAAAAGTTTTTAAAACTTCATCCGCCTTACAGAAAGTAAAGAGTGAGAGAAGATAGCATTAATATCGAACGTAAACGACGTTATCAGAGTGTGTTCTCGGTCGCGATGGTCTATAACTGCTTTCGCGATCGGATGACCTAGAGTGTGAGTTTGATTTTGATTTGGACGACGAGCGGGATGTATCGCGAGGTTGGCTGTAGGTTTTGGCAGGAGCAGAACCCCACTCGAGTCCACCAATCCCACCGAAGATACGACGTAATAGTGGTGCCTTTTTTGGGACAGTGCGCGTTTGGAGAGTAATGGTGGGAGTGGAATGATATGCCTGTGCATATGCCGTATATTGTCTGGTATCGTTAGACCTCTAATAAGTTTCAGATAATAAAATAAGCGATCTTCAGGGTTAGAATCAACAATGCACGCACAGGAGACTCCACTCGGTGTGGGCTGGGACTAACGACCCTGTATTGAGGTGTAGATGTATTGTAATTCCCGCCGCGACTTTGAACGGAATTCTTGACGTGATGTGCCGACGAAGGTGCATGGTACACCTGGTTCGATTTCGGCTGTGCGTAGCTGTACAAAAGCGGCTGGACTGGAGGAGGCATATATCGCGGTTCGGGGGAAAAAGAATTGTGCCTATTTCTAGAGGGTGATGTCGAAGTGACGGGGGGGTGTGATTCTCTTTCTCTGTAATGCGCTTGCGCGGACGTGGGCCGTCGGTCGAGGTAGGCTGACGGTGGGTGAGATGCTCGTGAAATAGGGATTGGTGGACGATTCCGCATCCCGGTGTAGCGGGATGCATAAGGATTAGAAACTGAGGATTCTGGATATACTGTGGAAACTGAATCATCAGGGAGACCGGCAGGGGTAGATGGCGGTGGAGGAGGGTCCGCATTGTCTTCCAACCATTTTGCAACGATCTGAGGCTTCATAACGGCGGCTGTAAACCACTGGGGGGTGAAGAAGGAGACGGTGGTGGTAATGGGCAGAGGGAAAGCTGCCTTGTGTGGAGCGAACGTATAACAGGTCAGGCTTGACCATACTTAAATACTTATTACTACTCATTACCACTCCTAAAGAAATCCGTTTCACACGCCAGGTTTCAAGGAGGTTCAGATACAAACCATCGGTCACGCCGGATCGGCTCTTCCCCTCGTTGGGAGGTTGGAGTTTCATTTAGGCTTCGCCGAGCTCTGCCGCTCAAACCCTTTTTTATGTTTTATGCCTATTTCCTCGTGTGTTCCGCAAGTTCAACCGATAAAGGGAAATTAGAAGCACTAACATGCACTAAAGGTGTAGTTACATATGTTGCTCAGGAAGACTCTGGCGTGGTGGAATTATCTAGTAGGAGCTCGACGAAACTCATGTTCACCGCAAGTTCCATTGCATCCAGATGGTCAGCGGCGCTGTCGCGTGTTATTCTAACTTCCCCACAAACAATGCAGCCGTTTTTCACTACTCTAACGTTCCACAGCCCAACCCCTTAAGTGTACCTGGCGGATATCCTCAGTTGCTTCAAACTTGTTTCCATGATTTTGATGCCCGAGAGAGTGCAAAACCACGCGGCTGCCTTGAGGTTCATTGTTCGCTACACTTGGAGGTCACAAGACTATAATTTTGACTGTAGGACACGCGATTACCATTCCCTTCAAATGATGCACATCCGCGCCATATGCAAGTTTACATCTCCTTAGTACTGCATGTGACACCTTTTTGTTTATCGACCAGAACGAACGAAGAACACGTCCTCTCTTTATTGGTTGTTTAGTATCTTCCTTTCTTACAACGAGTTTCACTTGGGGTTGGCCTTCCGACGGGAGACTCATGTTCGACCCCGCAGCACGTATTCAAGTTATACATAACGCGCCACATTACTGATGCCGTCGGAACAACCAAGTGTCACACTGTAGCCCAATATATAATGATACTATTTTTTAAGGATGGGGCGGGATTGAAAGGTTAGGGGCAATTGCTATGCAAGTCTAGAAGGACCTTGAACGCAGTCACTTGAAGAAGAGAATCACTGTGTGCTTCTATCAAAAGAATGTACAATTAATTTGCGAAAATTAAAGATTGTTGCGAGATCGGGTGATAACATGATCATATACCATTCCAGGAGGAATTGCGCGATCAGTGTCGCCAGATATACTCCGTACTATGTATTCCCTCCGCAACTTAGCGGCCAGACACTCAAGGATAATCACGTACCTGCTTATAATAGAATTTCGTAATCAAACATGAATGTACATCAGTACGTTGAGATTCTGGCTTTGTTCAACACCGAACCCCCATCGTATTCGGTCCGTGTCTCAGCCTCACGCAGCGTCAGAACACAATTACCTTTTCGAATGAATCATGCTTCCAATTTCCCCGACCATTAATACCCTTTAACGTCTACTAGTGGAACTCTTTAGGAAGGGTATAATAGTGCTTTACCTTCTTGGCTCCCCTAACATGGTATATTAAGTACTGGGCTGTTTGGTTGCCCCCTCGATATCGGAAGGCAAGCCTGGGCACATAACTGTTCTTCTACTATCCTATTCTTATCTGTTCGAAGATAACGGCGATGGAACTATTTGTCCGACCCTATATGGTCTGGCGGCAAATCAATTCACTCATCACAACTCAAACACATCATCAAAATATTGGTCCTGGTTTAGTATTTCAAATATTGCTTATACTTTTCGGCACTTGGTAGGACAGTTTAAAATTATGAGAAGCCTCTGGTGCCCATCGAGATGCGAAACAGATTTTCTCTCTGCACCTGGATTCTTAGGCCGAGGACCAGCCTTATGCTATCACCCGCCATCTTTCACCTTGTCAGATTGCATATAATATATCACGCTGATGATCTCAATTGAAGTGGAGGGAATCACCGATCCCTGTATGTCCAGAGGCATCCTCGCCAAGGATAATTGTTATGGCTGTAAGTTTAAGAAAAAACTACCAATGGGGTTTCACGGACGTTTTTCCGGCGTTTTTCTGGCGTATCTTAAGTATTTCTGAGAAATCCAAGTATCTGTAAAAGCAGCCCAGACCTTCGCTTTGCAGGTATTCGTGGAAGTTCTCCTGGAAAGTGTTCTTTTTCAAAAGTTCTGGCCAGAAAACAAACGGTGAAACCACGTAAATACTGTAGGATAATTATTCTCCCTTCCATCAACAACTGCGATAGTGCTTTACTTAATATCCCACTGTCGATGTTCTTTCGCTCATATTAACTTGTTAAGTAACTCTATATCTATTATGCGTTAGTATCTCTAAGCCCTCATTCAAATATTACGACAAATTAAAGTAAGGAGGTCACTACAACAGTGACTGCGCATTGATCACAATCACGCCACAGAGATCGAGGTTTTGATTGCCGCAACAGGCTCTTTCACATTATACAATGTACAGTCGTTCTGTATGATAATGCTAAATCAACTCCATGGTAACAAGATAATTGCACGACGCGAATATTGCAAAACAGCAGCATAATAAGCACTAAAAATCCATCCAGTCCGTAAACATATAATGGCCTATATGCCATACATTGCAACTAGTATCAAGTTTTCGGCTACAGTGATAACACAACTCAAGGCAATAATCTTTTGTAGAATGGACGAGAGGTCTGTCTTGATGGTTTGCGATACTGGTATCGTGCTCCTGCCTGAGAACTCTTGTTGTCCCATTCTATTTTATCAAGGAGACGGGAGATGAGACCACGCTTCTTCGGCGGGGAAAACTGGGGTTCGATTGGGAGAGTTACGATCAGGATCACTGTTATATAACATTCGTAGAGCAAGAAAGTACGTACGACAAAGTCTACTCGTTGACCAGATGGAGCTCTCACATACACAGGACTCTGGGCATCCCTAGCACGTATAGGAACTGGGATAAAAACATGTTTCCCGTCACGATCTATCACAGGAGCAGGTGACGAGTGTGTGCGGCGCGGAGTTTGGCGGTGCCTTGCATTCTCTGCGGGGAAGGTGGGCGATGGACGAGCTGTATGTGGTTGAATACCCTGAGTAGTGTGGCGACGATGTGTAGAAGGACGGGTGCCGACTTTGACATCGTGACTGGGGCTACTGTGCGGGGTATGACTCTGCCTACGACTATGAGTGTGACGACGGGAGCTTGATGGGCTTGAATGTCTAGGTGTCGAGCGCGGTGTCGAAGAGGTTGAATTCTTCGAGTCTCGACGGATAGGGGATACTGGAGGAGGCATTAATGGTTCCACTTAGATATGGTGTTTGATAAGAACCATGTGGGAGACCAAGCTGAGGGAGGGGTCGCCTTATACGTACTCGGCAGAGTCGGCCCGGCTATCGGGTTGTCAGACCTCGAGGCTCCGATTACAGATGCTGCACTCCGAAGCCTCAGTGGAACCTGCCCTACACATCATTGCTATTATGAGGCTCTGGTTGCATTGCACCATGTCAATGTTCTGGAAACATTAACTCTATGCGGCGACGATCTGCCTCAAAATCTCAGATACATTCCCCGCATTTGTAGTAAGCATTTGGGAAACATGCGGGGAGAGAGGTTTGAAAGCCAGGATGTAAAGGTGAGGATTGTGAAATGAATTAAAACAAGAGTAAACAAATCCCATTAGAGAGTTCGCCAGGTGGTGTGTTGACTTGCACTTCAGTCTGCGGCCCATCTTTCCCTGGCGCTCGAAGATTGCACTGGGACTGTGGAATATGTCTTTAACGACTTGGTTCTTACAACGGTAGCGGTTCAGAAGCCGTTTATGCCCTTCTAGAGATGTACTACGGAAACTGTATGTCTGGTTTTACTATCTTCGTAAATTCCACTTGACGAAGATTCCGGATTTCTGCTATGGATTCCTTGAATAAAAGTATTATAAGAAGTGGTAACCGAGTGTTCTTCAAGAACATCCCTTTCAGCAGTGCGTTTCCTCAGGCCTCTTGGACAATGCAGGCGGTGACCTAGCATCCTACGCTGTGCTATAGCGACCTTCTGTCTAGTATATGACAGTGGATAAATGGCGCTCCCATCCCATCAGAATACTCGTGATAATTTCCCTTTCTTTTGGGCAGAGCTACTTCTGACTGCATAAGCTTACTGATATTCTTTGGATGGAACCGCATGCATACGACAATTTGTACTATATTTTCTTTATGGATACTACCGGTAGACGACATGTAGAATATTCTGTCTACTCTCGCCTTCATCCCCTACGCTATCACAATACAAGGGTGATACTTCAAAATGTATGCTGCGTTGGTTTATTGATTGGTGGGTCGATCTGACATATTTTGCAGTAAGGGTCGTCCCCGATTTCTCTACATTGTGTTTATTGAGGGCTCATGGGGGACAGGAGCCTTGATGGGCATCGGGAACACAGTATGATTTACACCATTTAACGGAGACCTGGCGATCGGGAGAATATCCATTCAAGGGTGGGTGGCATTCGCCTTCAACCGTTACACATCGATTAACCCAGTAGTTACTGCCAGGGTTGCGGGGTCTCGTAGTATATGCCACTGGGAGATATATGTTGGCTCTTAAATCAGGTAATGTGCTGTCAACCTTTGAGTTTTGCTTGATGTATAACCTCCAACAAGATACGACACCGACTTACTGGATTGACAGGTTTGGAGCATTCCTTCACTTTTGAGTCTCAAGTCTCGAGAATCTCGTCCACTGATACAACACATGCGGGACAAATGTAGAGTTCGCTCGGTATCACCCGCGTGAGGTATAGGTACAAGCCGTAAAACCGATTCATTACTATTGCCTACCAATAATATTGATGTCGTGTCTTGACTGCAGCCACACGTTTCCGAACGCTAACATTTGTGGTGTTATTAATACGAGGTTGGTTTTCGATATCGGTATGACATGCCTCGCTTGTAGTTTCTAATCCGAAGGAGAGGTCGGTGAATACAATCGGTGAATACAAAGAGACTTTTTATCCTATCTCACGGAGCGCCTCACAGCCTTAGAACCTCCGTCACCACCCAAGCATATCTCATGTACCGATGTGAGCAAAGGCGGTCGGCACCCAAATTGAGTCACCGCTGTGGTTTGACGGCTGTCTTCATCAGTAAAATGAGCATGTGCTCTGGAGCCTCCAGGAGGCTCCAGCGGCACCGGAGTATTCAGAGAACATCGCCCGGTTTCAAATGCTCTCAGAGCACTATAGAGACGGCAATATCTCTTGCAAATATTTTACTCTCACTACTCTCACTACTCTAGCTATATTTATAATATTTACAATAAATATTCATATAGAAAAAAAAATTTAAAAAATTCAAATACAATTGTGATGCGGAAAATGATTATTATTATTATCAAACATTAGTATCACTAGTTGCACAATTACAAAACAGAATAAAAAATATAAGAAAAAAATGATCCATAAAATACATAAATAAATAAAAACACGCCATAAACAATCTTCACACTACAAGCAATGAAACAACCAGTATAGTTGGCTGTCATGAAGACATGGAGAGCTTGTTGTTACAAAAAATATAACCCAGTGAGAAGGACAACAGTAACAATACTGCATCTTCCAGCACAGCAGGGACAGGATTGTAGCCCAAACGGAGAGAACGGGAAGGACAGGTGTAGGGGATCGTGGCAATGTCCGAATGGGCAGCACCTTCTCAGAGTGTCGGTGCATCACGGATGTCAAGAGTGGTCGCGGTCGCATCGTGATCCATAGATTGACCCTGGGAGTACACCCTGAGTGAATGTGGTGGTCGCCTTGCAGGTGTAGGAGACGATGGCCCCCTGACCCTGCAGTGGCCTCGATGGCCCCTTGTGGGCCCGACGGGAATGCGCCGAGAGTGCTTGCAGACACGGCGGTTGTCTAGTGCGGGGCTAGTGAGAAGACACTCCTCAATTCCAGATGTAAACCTCGCTCGTGTGGGCTTTTCGTAGGGGCCGGCTCGCCGACGAGAAGGGGTTAGGGACTGTCGACATCCCACAGGATGTACGACACAGTCACTGAGAGCGGGCGTGCTGCCAGCATATGCGGAGGAGTCGGTGGACCTTGAGGTCTGGGGATTGATTGTTGTACTATAGCTGGACATCCTGATGGGGGGCGCACGTTAGGCAATGTGATGATAAACGAGGAAGAAGCACTGACATTGTCAGCTTTCCGAATTCTTCCACACTGAAAATGAAGTAAATGAAGACATTCAACATCGCGATGTGTTTCACGTAACCTGTGGAAAGTTGAAGCCTCCACGTTCCTGTGAAGGTTCCATTGCGCTGGGAAAGAAAATGTATTGAAGGGACACATGTTCTAAGAAGCAGCTGGAAACTCACATATTCATACGTTCCATCGCCGGCGTAAACTGAAATGTGGAATTAAAATAATTCTTTTACAACTCCAAGGCGGGTACATACTCTGTCTGCAGAAAGTCCATTGTAGGGCAGGTGGATGTGCGATGGAAAAAAACAAGAAAGAAAAAGGAGAAACAGTATATTCCAGGCAGAAGTAAGGACAAGTGTGGGGGTGAGGGCCAAGATGAATCCAAAGTGTCGAGGCAGAGACAATGATGTGAAGGTGAAGGTAGAGATGTGTAGAGATGAAGGCGGAGATGAGGAAACAAGTGTGGATAGTGCTAGATGCGCAGGCAGAGAAAGGATAAGGAAGGTGATGAGAGCACGAAGGGAAACTAAGCAGGGCCACACCATGTCACAGAATGTTTGAACCGTGACTGGTATGCTACTGTGACTGACGCATGTTTATCACGTTATGTCACATTACTTCCCTGGCTCAGGGTTCTAGCCGGCTATATCTAAATCTATGTGAATGTATTTACTCTCTCTCAGAGCCTCTGGGAGCTAGTGCCTATCCTCTATAGTAGCCTATTGAATAAGACAAATAAGGAAGAGATCTCAGGTTCCAAGTAATGAAACTCTTATATTTCTGCTTTAAATACTCTAGAAGTGATATTGGTACATTATCTGTTGTAAAATAATACATATTATTGATGTTTTGTACTTTAAGCACTCTGAGAGCCTCTGGGAGTCAGCACCTATCCTCTACAGCCAAAAAAAGGGACGGGAGCAAACCGGATCATGGCCGGCAGCTCCAGCGGCTAAACCACTTTACTGATGTTATTAGAGCAGGACCAGGTGTTGTTGCACTACAACCTGCGTGCTCTCTACATAGCATCAGTGTGAGTCCGTACCCAACTCATCCTCATAGAAATTCACATATCTACAATACGTTCACGACCCTCCGTGTCGATCGCGACTGCTTCCAGATTAATAGCCATTCCGTACAAATCCTAAGTTCCATGGTTCGAATTGGGATATAACGGGACATTGGCCTGAGTCGCCGGCTTACGTTGTTTCAAGGCGTTGTGCCGCTTAAAGTAAAATTGGCTGCTTCTTGGAAGATAGCTGGAGTATCCAACCCTGACGCGCTCCAGTGCACCATATCAGGTTATTCACTATTCCTGTTTACCTAACAATAACGACTCATAAGGCTCATTTCCGGTTTAAAATAGGCTGCCGTTTATCTCTTGTTATTGCTTTCTTCCATATGGATCAAAAGCCTTGTGATGACTCCGGGCGGATATCAAGGTTTTCTCACGTGAAAACTTGCCATACGCAGATTTTATCTCTGATGACGTATTTCATTAACCCCTGCTTTTGAGATGCATCGCCAACCTTACCTTACCCCAGGCGAGAAAACTACGCCGACGTCGGCTCTTTGACGTAACAAACCTTTTTTCAAGAAATATCCTCATTTGAAAGGTGTATGTCCAGGCATATTGTTGGCGCGTTCCCTAGGTCATCTTTCCAGATTGACCACTATCCGTTAATAAAACTAATAAGATATACTACGGAAGCCTTCCTGGTATGCCAGTTGTGCGCTGTATTTTTAAAGATGACTTTCTTCCTTGATCGACGTACCGGCGAGTGAAGACCCAGCACGCCATGCAGAAAAGGCGTTTTCTCCCTTCTACAGCCTATCTAATAAATATATGCTTGCACAAACAACCTCAAGGGGTCGGGGGTGCGCTATCTCATTTCATTATATGCCCCTCAAATCACATAGTTGAAATCTGTCATTGTATCAAGTATCCTATTACGGGAAGTGTCGCATTGTTCAAATTAGACTGCCGTTGCAGCCACATAATTCGAAATAAAATTAGAATAAATGAGATATATATTTCTTTATGTGTCCTTTTTGAAGTCGACAAAAGATATCGGGAGTTTACGGGTGCCAGCCATTCAACTGCACCAGAACCGTTAGACTGGCAAATTAAATACTACCATATTACAATTTTCGCCGAAGGCCGACCTTCACCTGAAGTGGGAGCCTAATACTCGACATTCGCTGTTAATCAGAAAATCACAAAACCCTAAAGTTAGTTGCAACGCTAGTTAAAACCCAGGGCGATTTATAACCGTTCGGGATTGGCTCAAACGCCTGATTTTCCCATCCAGCACACAAAACACCTGTTCACAGAAACGCTGCACAATTATTTCCTCAGTATCTATCAGTCAGAATAACACCTATGTATGTTCTCTTTGAAACTCTCAACACACCTGTTTGATAGCATGGTCAAGAGCTCGAACACAAGACTTGCGAAACTTCCCCAACATACGACACCTCCTGTAATAGGACAGCAACTGAACCAGACGTTTTTTCTAAGTATATTCTGTTTTCCCTGTTAGATTAAGCCAGACTCTATGGTAGTGTCAGATGCTAGCCTGATAATTAGGCGAATCCTGACCCTGAGGCCACAATCGCGACATATGTACGGGGTAATTATCCGACACCACGCACTACGACTTATATGTACGCTTTTACATAAGTTATCGGGAATTTAAGACACTTTTGTACCCACCCAGCATGTTGACACCATGTTTCTCCCCCTACGACAACGACAGCATGAAAAGGCCGAACTAAAGCATAGACATCGCAAGAATGGTCTTGCGGACTTCCCCCGCGTCATCCCGTTCGGTCCTATTCGCACCTCCTAGGCCTTCCATCCCCCTTCCAACTGTCCCGCTGCCCTGGAGCGATTGTAAGTCCTGTTTCTTTTGCATATATTCCCGATCCACGTTAAGTCTACTAACAGCGCTAAAACCTACCGCGACCTTTTGCGAAAATTCCACACTGAAGGCCTTAAGACTGTAATGTGTCCCCTTACCGGAGTGCTTATCTTTTTGGAGACACGACGCGTCGCTTTTCGCCTCGGGACTGAGCCTTCCACCTTCGTGGGATGGGCGAGTAGCAACGTCAATGGTGCGTAATATACCGCAATATTACGGTTATTCCTGCCTTGGACTTTCGCCTTATTACCTCCACGGTCATCGTCATTTTCGCCGCTGAAGAACTTTAAGTCATATTAGTAGAGCTATAAACATGACCCAACTTCCAACAATAGCCGCCACCGCCATTCCTACCTTCAGAGTTTGCCTATAGAATACAACAAGAGGTTAAATAACGGGAGCACCATGGATTTATTAGAGTAAACTGCAAGCCTGGGGAGCAAGTTGAATGACTCTCTATGTAGGGCAGAGAATGCGACTTAGATAGAGCGGTGTAGAGATAAACCGATGCTATAACTAGGCTTCCAGTTGAGGTTTCTACTCCTCAACTGGGGCTAACTATATACTATATTACATGGTTAGTGCATGGGTCTGTGCTCACAAGGAACTCGGAACTCCGTCACTAAACTAATAATACTATCACGGAAGTCCATGAACCGGCAATAACCTAAGCAGTCACAATACAAGGTATGAGGTCATACTAATAGATGATACCTCATATTCCAACAGGATTATAGTCGCAGAGGCTACGACCTTGCAGGTGCACTTCTCACTAAAGTATCAGTCAGGTACTCCCACCCTAATCAAAGAGCAAGCTATAAGCTGCTCCAGCTCAACCCCTCCCTGGACACATCACATTGAAGATCATGTGACATAAGATCATGTGACTGCCAAAACATATTGTAACCTTGTTGAATGGAAAACGTACATAGACTATGGACAACATAGAAGTCCACATCTGCTCACAATCCAAATGCAAAAAAAACCTCCCCCCAGAGTATGAATATGGATTCAAGCAATGCCCACATTGTCGGGAAACCAACAGAGCCTCACGAGCACAAGCACGAAAATGTAAATGAGAAGGAGAGCAACCACATCAACCACCTCCTGCCACACACAGCACCAACCCAGGCTCCACTCATGAAGACCCCTCTTGAAGTCTCTTTTGCAGCTGAATCTGAGGATGGAAACCAAACCGTTAGTTTTTATCTCTATAGCTGTAACTTGGAGGTTACTGATGAGCACCAGACTCTCTTCCTATGAAAATAGTCAGAAACTCTTCACAGGACTCAGAAGAAAGTGTCAGGGCAACCATACACTAGAATTTGATGGCACCTTCATAATGACAGAGGACCTGTTAGTTACAGACAAGGAGAGGGTGCAAATGTTTGCTCATGAGGTGTGGAAGGTGACTGGATGGTGTTTTCGGTGTGTTACAAAAGTATTCTACGAGATGAGAAGCTAATCCTAGGATGGCAGAGTACAAGACCACTGGAAGATGACAATGGGACATAAGACATGATGCAAAGCAGAAGCAAAAGTCACGCCCAAGCCAGAGAGAGGGTGCAAAGCATCGTTGACACTCTTGGAATGGAGAAGTTTAACTGTCTGATTCTATCCTGCAAGAAAGGCTCATCAGCAGATGAATGCATCATCATTGTGTGCCTACACCACTATGCAAAACACAAAGCTTATTATGATGTGGCCATGCCACCAGAGGCGACTGAGATCGTCAAAGAAAACCTGGAATGATGTACTTCTCTTGTATTGAAGATCCAGGCATTGTATCCGAGTGTTACTGCTAATCAAGTACATACAGCATGAACAACAATGAGTGAAACAGTATGGAAATGAGACCCAGATCCATTGACCTCTGCAAGAATGTTACTTGAGGAGTATCCTGATGATGTGGAAGTGCTTGAGGTCACAGTAGAAGAAGGAGTTGAGCAGCTACATTGGGCTCAGAAGAGGATCCTATTGTCTCTGGGGGAGAGGATTGTGGAGATTGGACTCGATGCAACATGTATGTAATGAGAGATTTCCAGATCCAAAAAATTAATAACAAAAACAACAGATAACACAAACTCAAAACACCTTGAGCTTTACTCGATTCTTGGAGAGTATGACAATGCAGGCTTTCCCATAGCCTACTGCCTACAGTCAACACTCAATGCAAAACAGATTGGAAAAAGGAAATGCACACTTGAGTCATGGGCCAAACAACTTCAAGACAAATATGGTGTTGTGCCTGTGTTTGTACATGTCGATAAGGATATGGCAGAGATAGGGACATTGCAAAAGGTCTGGAATCATGCCAAGATTCAGTTATGGTGGTGGCATCTACGTAAAGCTGTCAGGGAGCATCTTTCAAAAGCCAAGCTATCAACCACACCATATGATCCCAGCTGTGTAATGCAGGAATTTCCCTTCATTGATATTACATTCTGACCACTAGGGGATGAGGACCCTGATGATGTTGAAGGTGGGGTGCTTAACAATCTACCAGAAAGACTAATGATCCACCCTCCACGACCCCATGCACTTACACTTCATATTCCTAATTTATCCCAACAACAGAATACCCAACATTATCCAGTACACTAGCACATCAAGAGCGGTGCAGAGAACACACCAGCACTAGTATCTTATCATGCAGAGCCTAGTGTTGGTGACCATATGATGAACAGTAGAGATCACCATGATGTGTCCAGTCTTACAATTCATCTTCACCCCAAAGCTACTTATAATGAAATGGATGAGGATGATACAAGTGATGATGACCAACCAAAACAATGCACCTTCTGTCAAAAACAATTTCGGGAGGACATCATCCACATGTTTGAGCAACATCTATGTGTTCACCCACTTATCCCAGGATATGCTCATCCTAGTCCAGTCAGAATACGGGAATGGGCAGTTACGCAGATGTACAACTTCTGTGTTGCAAATGATCTTTGTGAGTTGTAAGCATATCTGTGGGGAAACTGGTATCATGCTGGTCATTGGGAACTGTGGGCACACTCCTCATATCCTGAAATACCTGTGCTAAAAACAACAATGATTCTCAAGAGTCAGTGAGTGGAACAATAAAATCCACCTGGAAACTCACAATAACTAACCTACAATCCTTGCAGCTGGTGTTGAATTAAGAGAGAATTCCTTTATCATTTTTCCCTGCCACGGATTGATTTGCTTGCATGGATTCTAGTGATGAAGCTCACTCCCACCTACTACTGAAAACTTGATTTAATGTTGAACAATGTCGGACAGTATCAAGAGTTGCCATCATGGAGGAAGCACTTCAAGCAGGCATGGAAGAAGGTTGCAAAAATACCAATTACCCTCCCCCTGAATGTGAAATATCGCCCCAATCCTGTGAAGTGGGTATGTACATGCCCCGAGTTCCATAAACATCACTTCCTGTTATGCAAGCATCTTGTTCAATCAGTACATCCTGTTGACCCAAAATTCTTTGTAGATGTTAAATGAGGACGTACCACTCCATTCTGGTCTCATAGCTCACTCATCCCTCTCAAGGTGGAACTGAGATCTTCACAGATCACAACACCCTCTATTTCCACTCTTGGGCCATTGCATGGTGATGATGATGATGGCTATGATAGCATGAGTGAATCAGATGAGGAGGATGATGGGCCTATCAATGTGGGGGAAAATATCAACAGTCGAGCCACATTCCAGGAGCATTTCACTCACTGTATCAATATGCTTCAAGAGTTTTGCAATGGTCTGGAATATCAAGTACAGTTTGGTGACAACAGGATGCTAAATGTCATTGAGAGAGAAGGGACATCCCTCTTCTGGCTTGCACATAATTGCCTGGATCACGAACATTGTCAAAGTTCAATGAGAATACCAGCACCTACAATGTGGGAGCAATCAAGCAATGCTATGTTCTATCGAGCATGTCCATCACCACATTCTCTTTGACATTTGACAGGAATGTGTGACCCAAGTTCTCATCTTCTTTTCCCTCACATGGTCTATGTCCCTTTGACTTATGAGCCCTTGGATTAATCATTTTCACATGAACTTTCGATTTGCCATTATGTAGTTGTGTAGTATTACAAGTTGTATTACAATACTACACAAGTGTGCGTACTTAGAGCATCACAATCATCTTCCGGCTACTGGCATCAAGTCAGATGACATGTGTAATCACATGATCTTCCACATGATGTGTCCAGGGAGGGGTTGAGCTAGGGTCATTCAAGCTATAAAAAAGAAGAAAAAGAGCCAGCCACCTAAGAGAAAGTATAGTAGCTTAAAGCAAGAAATTCTCAAAACTCTTCCAGGAGTGTAAAATAACTGGAAAGAAACAATTTTCAATAACAATGGATGAATAGAGAGGCTAATTAGAGTGTAACCAACTATAATGTGGTCTGGGTCAGGAATTGCAGAGGTTGACTGTCAATTTTTTTTCAAAATCCGCCATTGAATCTCACTGTGGGGGTTACATTGGCATCCAGAATACAAAGATATTATTGAAACTGATGCCTTTGATCATGCTCTTTGTAAGCCTGGCGCCCCAGTCTTACGCTTTCACTCATTGTTCCCGTTATGTGTTCGCTCTTTTGTTATGCGTTCACTCTTTGTTATGTGTTCCCTTTGTTCCTTGTTCCTTTGTTCCCCTCTTTTGTTATATTGCCACATTACCATGACTTATATAGCCCAGGATGTTTCCCTTCTCTCCAGACACCGTAGCTATACTTCCTGTATCCAGTCCTGTTCCAGACTATACACCGTGGTCCTGTCAACTCGTGTGACCACCAGTGATCCCATTGACAACGGGATTCCACTCTTGCTTCAATATTTTTTATACAGACTCCTGATGATGATATTCATCTAGTCACATCATTCATGCACTCTTTCAACTTCCAAAGTCAATTACAATACTCGTGACAAAGATTTTTAGCAATATTTGAATCATTTAAAATTTGGTGACATTATTTCAAAGGAACAAAAGAACCAATTGAAGTTTTAACAAATCACAAGAATCTTTGAATATTTGCAACAGCTTGAATTTTATCTCAACAACAAGCTTGATGGGCAGAATATGTACTTATCAACTTTTAATTTAATTATTTGATTCAGACCAGGAAAACTAAATTTAAAAACAGATATTCTTTCAGAAGAAGTGATCTATCCTAACAAACCTGACTACTCAAAAAGAACAATGAACCTTTTGACCAATATTCATGAATGAACAAATCTGTAATGTATTCAGGGTATTCTCTTAGATAGCTCAATATATGCTATAGTGTCACAGAGCTTCAACAATAAAACAAGCAAAGGGCCAGTAATTTAAATACTGATAGATTAATGAGCTGCACTATTAAGCTTAAACAACTCAAATCAATTCTTATTTTGATTATTGAAAGGTTCAATAGAACAATATATGACTCTTTTAGCAAATAAAAGAACTATTCCTTGAGAATAGGGGCTAGAAGCTGAGTATATGCACAGTAACTTAGCAGAGACTTGATATAAAGCTTCGTTAGAGTGGAAAATGTATTAGATTACTGGGGGGAATCTAAGCCAATTTTCTGACTGGATTGTATGTACAACATCTACCAGTTTAAATAGACCATGGAGTGAATGACATACCAAATCCAGTAATGATGAAACGAAACTAGCAAAACATAAAACGAGAATAGTAAACACCAAATTTGGTGTTAGGAATGGGATGGAATGGAGTGGAGTCCGAATCGTGACAAAGCATAACCCATAACGGGAAACAGAGCAGGAGTGGAGTCCTAATCGTGACAGGTCATTTGACTAAAACGGGAACGGGGCTCAGTTAGAGTGATGATGGGATTCTGAGTGGGGTCCAGTGGCTGATGTGTGGGACGAAGACGGACATAGACAGGGACAGAGTCCAGGGGAAGTCCGGTGACTGGTATGTGACATAATGAGGTCGAACGTAAACAAGTCTGACGTATGGAGTCTGGGTGGGAATTCCTGTAAACTGACATTTGGTGCATCTAGGGCTTTGGTGCGTATGAGTTAGTGCCTGGAGTCCAGCGGGATTGTCCAGTCGTAACATGTCATGTGAATGTGAAATGGCTTGAAAGACCATTCACAGCCACACAATGACAATCATGTGACAATCATGTGATATACATGTGTCAAATGTAAAACTTAACTTTATTTTAATTTTCCCTTTAGTATACTGTAAATACCCTAAGATGTACATAGTTAGACCCCAGTTTCAATCTCTTAGGATTTCCACTAAATACAAGTGTGATATTCTTAAGTCATTATATGTAACTTCTATTCTCCTACTCTTTATCTTGCTCTCTCTCTCTTGTTTCTTTTTGTGTTTTGGTAGGCAGGTTAGTGTTGTCCTAACAGAGATGGCCAAACTGAATGAGTAAATCAAACTCTTGAACAATATTTATGAATATATTGCAACTGTCAACAAGATAATTGGGCATAGTTACTTCCTCTTACAGAATTCACTTATAACAATGTGGTGAAACACCATTTTTTGTGAACAGAGGTTATCATCCATTACTTGAAATTTGTAAGGCTGTGGGTATCAGCCTCACTCAGTCAGCAACAGAGTCTCGTGTTTCATGTGGCACTTCTCTACTTTTACAGATGTATGTATGTGGTGTAGCTATTATATAGAATATGGAACCATTGTGTGATCATGACAACAGAGATAGAAACAGGAACAAGGGGTCTGGAATTGTGTAGTCAAGACAAGAAAGCAAAACAGGATCTTGATCCGGTTCAACCAGGAGGATGACCATTAGGGGAGTGGGCCCATGATTGATTCCAATAGCAGGTTGGCACTTGATCGGGGGAATAGTGGAAAGGTGGCCAGGGGTTGCCAGTGGTCAGAGCTGTGGCTTTGTATGTGTGGTAAGGTGGCCAGGATTACAAAATTCACCCTGAAAAATATTTAGCTTCCACTCTCACTGACAATGATGTGATAGATCTCAAAGCTATATATATGTAAACATCTCAAATCAAATATCCAGAAAGCTCAAACACATTATCAAAATATATGGACTTGAAATTATTGCTCAACCAACCAAGAACTTATTTATATACATTGAAACTCCCCAATCATCTTAAAGGAATCCATCTCATATTTCATGTTTTGATGTTGGGACCATTCCATCCCAATACTTTTTCAAATTGAAAACAACCACCACTGCCAATTTATATTAAAGAAGAACCTGAATATGAAATTTGAGAAATATTGGACTCAAAATTCAACAAAATATAGGAGGATAGTCACAATTCATTGAATATACAAAATTTTATGGAAAAGTCCTTATATTTTTAAGTGGGACTATTTCCTCTGGCTATGACTACATGTTTTAGGGATTTATATTTCATTACCCCAAAATTTCATCTTTAAGAGTTGTATGCTCTTTTAAAATATGCACAAATGTCATGGTTATACAAGATTATCTGGGTTGTTACCTAATCTTTGGGATAAAATACATTCTCTAGTATCTCTGTGACTTTTAAAATATGCACAAATGTTATAGTTAAACAAGATTATCTGGGTTATGACTTAATCTTTGGGATGAGATGCATTCTCTAGTATCTCTGTGACTTTTAAAATATCCACAAACATCATGGTTAAACAAGATTATTTGGGTTATGATGTAATCTTTGGGATAAGATGCATTCTCTTGTATACATGTGAACTTTCAAATGTAGTTCATATAATTTAAATTTATTTGATTTAGAAAGGTAACCAGAACTATCTGGCCAACCAATCCATGTTGTGGAATTTATCCCCAAAAGGATAATCTATATATGTTTGTTTGACTAACTTTTGTCAGATACAAGATTAATATTAATATTTCCTTATTCTCCAGAGTATCACCTGATAGACTGAATTTGATTAAATATTAATTCTACAACAAACAATATAAATATATATACTTTAGTGGACAAATAACTTTTAAAGTTTTGAGTTATCCTCCATATAAAGACTCTTTACAATACATATTTGGTAGCATGGTTAGGTTATGAAGGGACAGATGAAGAAACTTCTTGGTTAGGCTCTCAGGATCTTGAACACACTTCCTACCTTATCAAGGAATTTTATTAAAGATATCCATGACTACCAAAACCATAAAAAAATCACATCAAGCTACAATTCAACATTTCTTTTAACATATCAAAAAATCCAATAACAAACAAAAAAATCAATTAAAATCAAAAATTCTTAATAATCACATATCCTCAATTCCCTTCTCTCTCAATTCCACTATTTTCTCATGCCAAGTATTCTCAAAACTTCTGCTATGAATACTAACATCAGTCATTTCACTTATGTCACCATATTTGACTAGTTTTTTTGACATCATCAAATAATCCCATTTTTATAATGAATAAGTGTGGACAATACACTGCATGTCACATGATGTAAATTCCTTCCACAGTGACAGCTACATTTTAATTGCTTTTGAATACCAGCATCTCTGGTCTGAGTTCAAATGACAATATCACAGTCAGGATTTTTGCAATGTATGTACCCAAACATTTACACTTTGTATGCTTTCCACCATCTAAAGTTATAGAATTTATATCATGGTGTTTATCCCCACCTAGTACTATGGTTGCCCAGTGAACAGATAATTTTTGAGGGGTTCATATTCAGAATATGTAAACTGATATGACCATTCACTGTTGGGCCATCCATCCCAGTCTTTAACTTTTCTATTTTCCATTGGTCCAATAGATGATTATAGAGCCTTGAGATGGTGATAATTGCTCTAATTTTGGAAAAGGAGCTGAGGGAGTAGTAATAGTAATGTTGGGCTTTGGTGGTAATTTTGGTAAAGGAACTGAGGGAGTAATGTTGGGCATCGGTGGCTTGGAAGTGTTAAGAACTAGAAACTGACTAATGTCGGTGGCCGACGGGGACCGATCGGAAGGACTTGGCTTCAGCTTATATGCTGCGCCCTCGCAAATATCCGTAGGTTGTCCTTAAATTTCGGACAGGCGAAGACTAAATCCTAAGAAGAACTTTTCGGTAAGATACCGATCGGAACCGAAGGACAAGTCAGGTGTCGGGCCAAGGGGTCGGGGCCGAGAGTGGGCGAGCGCACGCGAAGGCGGAAGAGAGATTCTCCTAGTATGAGACTGCTACAGACGTATGAGGGTATTCTGAGTCGATATTCTGATTGCTTCGTAACTACAATTACAGCGAGTTCATATACAAGTAACAGGTGTCTAGAAAGTACTAATGGGGAGGAGGGCGGAAAACGGCATTAACAATAAGCTTGACTAGGAACAGGAAGTTTATGATTAGTTCGGAGGCCGATGATAACCGAGAATGGAAATTACGATAAAAGGAAATAGTTCGAGGACTACAAATATAGTTAGACATATGTGGAACATAAGATGAGACGGATCAACATGATGAAAGGGACATATCAAAACATAACCAGACAGAAAGGCGTAGTCGGGTTTGATTGACCGGAGAGCATACGTCAGCGTCGGGGGTCCGACGGCTTCCGAGGTGTTGTATTGTCGGAGACGTATAACGAGGGTATTCCATCGGGGGCCGTCGGTTTGCGAAGGGTTACGACACAGTCGTAACAGGAAGTAATATCATCAGGAAGAGTGTGAGTGAGTTTGGGCTTGGGAATTGAATATAGATGGATTGATATAATGTGGATTTAAAAAATAACCAAAAGAATTTCCTGTTCAATAATGGATTCATTATTCTGTAGTAAATAATTGAGTATAGCTTGTACATTCTTCCAGGTCATAACCAGGTAACATCCTAGGCAGATAAGGTCTATGATGGCACAGTCCAACAACTACATATATAATTTGTAAAATAAAGAAATCATTAAGGGAAACTTGGCATACCTTTTCCAGGAATAGATATTTTTGTTCATTGTCTTTGGTATTGACAATATCAGGCCTAGAATGAAATCCAAATAGTTTGTGAAAATGATGGAACAGAAACTATATAAATAATACATAAGAATCAGTTTAAAAAGGTATTATGGTAATATACCATTAGAGAAATATGTAAGACAGACAATTCCAAAATAAGAGGAATGACTGAATACTGTAAATTTCAGGAAGTCCAGTAAGCAGTTTAAGTGATCCAGTAAGCCAAGAATTCCAAAGTACACATCCACAGGGATCCAAAATGTCCACATATAGTCCTTCTTGACTAATATGAGACTTGACCAGCAGGGAGTTAACCAGAAGACAGTACAAGAATTTAGAGCTTGTACATATATTTCCCTGACTGGTATAATGTAATCTGTCACTGTGGGAGTGACCAAAGCAGATAAACACTAAACCTATACCTTAGAGTCTAGATTTTAAGCCACTCACACTGTATAAGTGAAAGAGGTACAAGACTACAGTAAACTAGGACCTTGCAGGTGTACTTCTCACTGTCTTAATCTATCAGCTAGGTACTCCCAACCTAATCAAAGAGCAAACTATAAAAAATAAGAAAAATAGACAACTATCTAGGAAGGACCTTCCAAAGTACAGTGACTCCAAAAACCTTTTCCATACTAATCCCAAATGTGGTGTGTGAAGTACACCACCTTACAGTGTGGGAATTCCACTAAGCTTTGGTGGAGTCATACATAGTACATACCCTTAGCTACAGGATTGCTCCCTGGGTTATGTGATTTGGGCCACAGGGTGTAGAGATATGATCAATTTAAAACAGCAATACTATAGAAAGGGTTTTTTCACATTTGAACTGATGACTAGGATCTCCGTCAAATCATAGAATAATGGCCATTATTTGTTGGTACAAACAAATATATACATGTAAATAGTTTGTCTGAGTTTAAAAAAGTTCCCACACTTCTTGATTCCTAACCACCATCATGGTCAGATCCCTCTCTCTTACTCAACAAAACACCATCCTCTCCTTGCTTCATTCTGGCCACTCTGGTGAAGCCATTGCCAAGAGAATTGGTGTTAGCCCATCTGCCATATCCAAACTTCACTCCAAACAATGTTCTCTCCTTCCCAAAGCTGTTGGGGGTCATCCCTCAAAGCTTTCTCCTACCAATATCTGACATGCTCAACATCTCATCACCTCTGTCAAAGCTGAAAATGCCATCCAAGTGACCAAAGCCCTCACCAACATTATCAACCAGCCCCTCTCTGCCAATATGGTCTGCCTCCACTTGAAGAAAGCTGGTATGAAGGCTGTGGTCAAGTCAAAATGCCCCCTTCTTTCTGCCAGGCATTGCACAGCTCACTTGGACTTTGCCTGTGCTCACAAGGAATGGACTATGGAGAACTGGAAGAAGGTCATATGGTCTGATGACACCAAAATAAATTGCCTAGGGTCAGATGGACATAAATGGGCATGGAAAAGGTGAAGGCCTTAATGATAGGCTGGTAGAGGGAACTCTGAAGTTTGGAGGAGATTCTCTCATGATGTGGGGCTATATGACTTGGGAGGGAGTTGGCTTTGTTAGCAAGATTGATGGTAGGATGGATCGGGACCTCTATCTTCAAATTTTGAAGGATGAGTTCCAGCAAACCCTGGAGTATTATGGGACCCACACATATCAACCTGTCTATATCCCACTCTGTCCCAAGTACCAGTTCACCAGACTCTGTCCAGACAACCTGTGAGCTCTCTAACTGAGCTCCATTCCTGTTATGGTCAAATGACCTGTCATGTTTCAAACCCTGCTCCCATTCTGTTCCATCCCTAACACCTAGTTTGGTATTTACTACTCTCATTTCATGATTACCTGTTTTGTCTTTGATTATTACTGGATTTGGTATTGCATACATTCCACAGTCTATATATCCTAGCAATGTTTGTACATACAATCCAGTCAGGAAATCAACTTAGTTCTCCCCCAGTAACTTAGCATACATAAGAGACTCCCAAACTCATACAGAAGTGTAGAATAACTGGAAAGAAACAATGCTCAATAACAATGGATGAGTAGAAAAGCTGATCAGTGTCAACAAATGATATAGTGTGTGTAAGGTATCCAGCTATTTACTCTCTCAAATGCTTAACAAATGTTGACATGGCAAGGGATTCAAGAACTAAACAAATAAAGGTGCAGTAATTTAAATATTGATAGATTAATTAGCTGCGCTATTAAGCTTAAACAACTAAAGTCAATATTTGTTTGGTCTCTTGACAAATTCAGATGAACTTGTAGTGATGTGCTCTACAAAAGTTAAGTTCTTCTTGAGAATAAAGGTTCGGGAGCTGAATGTATGTGCAATAAGTCAGCAGAAACTTGTTGTAAGCCTTCACTTTCTTGTAGCCTTTTAGTTTACTATTTATAAAGCTGTTAAATAATTTATAAATAGAGAGATTGTCCGAGAGTCAAATATCCAAGCGTTTGTTTAAAGATCGATTAACTGTGCTGTTAAAGTGGGCTCTTGAATAACCTAAACAGGCAGGGATTTCAGTAATAAGAACTTAGATTTACTTAAGTGATTAGTAAGCCTAAAGGTTTCTGGGAAGCTGAGGGAACTTAGATGAATTAGCTAAGTTCAAGAGTTGCTGAGAAAGAGTTCAAGATGCTGCAAGTGTAGGTGCTTGCAGTTAGTATATCAGACTAAGGCTATTTTTGTCCTTAGGATGACTAGATAAGCATATGAGCTGGTGCTGTTGATAGTAGTAAAGTAAAGTGATTTATTCAGTGATTTAGGCCTCCTTTTATACATGTAGAGAGTTCTGCTTAATAATATCTAAATAACTAATTAGGAAACTTTTAGAAGCTTCTAAGAAGTTTCCATAATTCTGCTATGATATCATACTCCTCACCTGACTCGAAGATCCGAACCAGTCGAGCCAGAAAATAAGTCTGGGATGGCCGATGGTGGAAGCAAAACAGGCCAGGTGGCCGAAATGGAAATAAATCCAGCTGGGTGGCTGCAAAAACTACTTGCAATGATTTGTAAATGTGTCGCCATGTCGTCACATGATGTCACGTGATTGTGTGATAATAATGTGCATATATGTAGTAATATAATATAATAAAAAGGGCCATCCAAAATTAGATAACCTGGCTTTATTATAATTATATTTCGACCGCTCTAGGCTTCAATTACATAATGTGACATCATTTGAAGCCTCGAGTATGTGAAGTTAAAAGGAAATAGCCATATTCTTTGAATAATAAATAAAATAAAATAAATTTGGGAAAATTAAGGGAAAATTTGTGAAAATCAACTGGATACATCACAGTGTGCTTTGGGTCAGGACTTGCAGATATTGACTGTCAAGGCTCAGAATGTTTTTCAAACTCTGACATTGAATCTCACTGTAGGTGCCACAAAAAGTGGACAATTGCCATGAATATACATTTTGGCTTCAAACTAAAACATAGCTATATTTTGACTGTTAATACTCAAAATACCATTTTAAATAATATATACTCTTAAAAGAGTGGCTAATTTCACAATTTTAAACATTAAAACCCAGTCTTAAGGAGGATAACCCAAAACTTTAAAAGTTATTTGTCCACTAAAGTATATATATTTATATTGTTTGTTGTAGAATTAATATTTAATCAAATTCAGTCTATCAGGTGATACTCTGGAGAATAAGGAAATATTAATATTTATCTTGTATGTATCTGACAAATGTTAGTCAAACAAACATATATAGATTATCCTTTTGGGGATAAATTCCACAACATGGATTGGTTGGCCAGATAGTTCTGGTTAATTTTCTAAACCAAATAAATTTAAATTATATGAACTACATTTGAAAGTTTGCATAATATACAAGAGAATACATCTCATCCCAAAGATTAAGTCATAACCAAATAATTTTGGTTAACTATAATACTTGTGGTCATTTCAAAGTCACAGAGATACTAGAGAATGCATCTTATCCCAAAGATTATGTTGGCAAGTGAAATCAATGGATCAACACAAGGCTCAGAACAGGAATGCAACTGTTCTGATTATTCACTAATATCAAAAGTTTCATCAATCACTGGATTCTCATGGACAATTCACCCTATAGTGTAGATATGGGCAAGAGACAAATTAGTTACTGAGAAACAGTCATACATCTGGCAGCAGTGCAAGCTTTAATTGTAAACTCAATCAATGGGAATGAAGATTTAGTAGAGAATCCTACCACTTTCATAGAATGATATTACCCCATATGATGGTATATTATCATTATAATGCAGATTTTGGATTATCATACTGTGATGATGAACACAGTGCTCAGACAGAAGAGTTTATTAAAAATGGATACTGGGACTATGCTAACAAATTTTGTCAACAGGCATTGGCCCTCAGAAAATGGATCTTGGGGCCAGAGCATTATTATTTGATGGCTATGATGTTGAAGTTGGCATACATATGGAAACAGCAGGGAAAATATGGCAAAGCTCAGGAGTTGGAAGTTCAGGTCCTGGATGCAAGCAAGGAACTGCTTGGCCCAAAGCATCCATCTTGAAGCATCTGGGATGGTATACTGAAGCTCAGGAGCTGGAAGTGCAGGTCCTGGAGGCAAGCAAGCAACTCAACTCCTTGGCTCAGAGCATCCATCTACATTAACATCCATGGGAAACCTGGTATACACATTGTCAAATGTATGGGAAGGTATACTGAAGCTCAGGGGCTGGAAGTGCAGGTCCTGGAGGCACACAAGCAACTACTTGGCTGAACACAACCCTCAACCTGTGTGGAGTCCAGAGAGTTGCTTACTTTTTCTTTGGTTGGAGCCACTTTCTCCTTCAATGGAGATTCCATGGAGGAAGTTGCAGCTGCATGACCTTTAGCAGCATAGTTTTCACTACCAGGCATTCCAGGACATGATGACCAGGTTTAATGCACACGAGACAGAGGTTGTTGTCCATACAACACTGTCTTTCTTGTGGGGTAAGTTTACTGTCAGGTCTGAGTTTATGTGAGGTTGGGTTTTCTGGTTGATTGTTGTTCACCAGATTGCTGACCCTTGCCAGAGTTGTTGTTGATGATGTTGGAAGACTCCTTGTTGCTCTGCTGGTCAGATTGCATGGGGTTCTGATTGCTGGTAGACAGGTTATTATTGTTGGTTTTGTTTGCTGTGGACTTATTGGACTTGTCCATGGGTGCCTTGCAGGTAATTTCCACTCAACATTCCCAATAGCATGAGTCTGCATTCTGAGCTTTGAGGCACATATGGGAGAGTGTCTTGGGCTTTCCATCTTCACCTTTTGAGACTTCATCCTTGAGGCAGGAAGGCAAACCAGAGTAGAATTGATGACAGAGTGTGGAAATGCCCCATTGACAATGCACTGTAAGATTATTGAATTGGACAATATAGTTTGTGATGCCCTGGTTGTCCTTCATGTGAAGATTCATGGGGCTGTTCTCAGCTTCTCCAGTCAGGTCATATGGGCCAAAATTTGTTTCCAGTTCTTCAACAAACACATTCCAATCTTCAAGCCAGATAAGCTCTTCCTCAGTAAGTCTGCTAAATGCCAGTTTGAACCATTTCAATGTGGATCCTGAGAGGTAAAAGAGTGCATAGTTGACTTTTTGGGAGTCCATGGAAAGGATTGGAGTCTGTGAAGAGTTCTGGAGCATTGACTTTTGACTGTGGGGGTTCTTGAGCTTTCTTCTTTCTTTCTTTGAGCAGATGAGCCATAAATTTATCTATAGTACCTGCTAACAATTCAGAAGTAGGATCTTCAAGATGCAGTTGTTCCATGGTTTGGGGGTTTTTCAACACCTTTACCATTGTTGGGGGCTGTGGGTTTGTCCACATTCTTGGAATCATCTGAATTCTCCAGTACTTCTTCAATATGGGATTTGTCCATGGTGCCCAGGTTGTTTCTGTGTGTCTGGGTGGTATACAAAATGAGTGGTGACCAGAGAGTGGAAGCCTTTGGTACATTCAGTTTTTTGGATGGTTGTTCTGATGGCTTCTTTCTTGGAGGCATGATTGAGACAATCTGTGGGATCTGATCAGAAAATACTGTTAAGCATGGGGCTTATGGGTAGGTCTCTGGAGAAACCTGCAGAAGTTCTGGGGAAGGATGTGACTTCAGCTTATGTGCTGTGCCCTTGCAAGATTGTATTGTCCACCTTCAGATGGGAGTGGATGGGAAACCCATGAGTTCTGAGAATGCATTGAGGCAAATTACTAGGGGGTTACTTAGTTGATTTTCTGATTGGATTGTATGGAGGATAGTCACAATTCATTGAATGTACAAAATTTTATGGAAAAGTCCTCATATTTTTAAGTGAGACTATTTCCTTTGGCTATGACTACATGTTTTAGGGTGCATATTTCATTACCCAAAAATTTCATATTTAAGACTTGTATGCTCTTTTAAAATATGCACAAATGTCATGGTTATACAAAATTATCTGGGTTGTTACATACAATCTGGTCAGAAAATCAACTAAGTTTTCAGACTAAATCCTCCCCCACTTACTTATTACATACCCACTCCATCCCCATCTCACAAACACTATTGACCTCATCAGAGCCCATGGGCTTTCCAACTCGCCTTCTGACCTATCAACCTTCAACCTATCAACCTCCAACCTATCAACCTCCAACCTATCAACCTCCAACCTATCAACCTCCAACCTATCAACCTCCAACCTATCAACTACACCTGGACTTCCCAGGTTTCCCATCCACCTGTCTGAAATTGGACATGATGATCTCGCAAGGGTTCAGCCTATAAGCTGAAGCCAAGTCCTACCAGATTATCCACAGGTTTCTCCAGAAACCCTCTGCTAAGCTTTGCATGACCCTTAACACCTGCCAGCTTTCAACAATGGGGATTGGATGCAGGTAATCATCAGAATAAATGGAGTCCATATCCATTTATTCCCTACTCTTGGAATGAATGTAATATTCCTGAACCAGAGGAGACTGAATATCAGGTATTTTAGTATCAATTTCAAAATATGATATAGATTAATGCTCATACTTTCATGTAGCATGCATCAAAATTTAGTGAAGACAGTGAAGCAGACATTCAAGAGCCCTACATTTTCCCTCTAAATAGACCAAACCCCAACCAGTTCAGAGGTGCAAAGGAGAGGGACTGTGTGAGGAAGCTTTGTTTGAGAAGCAGTCTGAAAGAATACTCAGAAAACAACCCAGGTGGGAATTATATAAGAGACTTAGAGTATGAAATGTTTTAATGCAAATAAAAAGGTTTTCTGTACATAATATTCATTTTTAAGAATACATATAATACAGTATAGAACTTCTAAGACATAATATTTGAAATTGTTTTGAGCCTTGGCCCCCTGACATATGTAGAGCCTCCTTTTCCCCCTTTACTTAGATCTTAACAATATCCTGAAACAGTCCTACATCCAATTATCCCCTGATGATCTACCTTTAAACATACACAACTTTTTCAAAACCTACTGAAGCACTTGTAGCATATACAGTAAAGCCAGGTACCACCATTCTCTGCCATAGATGTTGACAAAGAAGCCATTAGATTAATTGAATATGAAATGTTTGATACTTCAAAAGCAGCAGGGTGTGCCAGCTTTCAATAATGGGGATTGGATGCAGGTAATCATCAGAAGAAATAGAGTCCATATTTTTTGTTCCCTGCTCTTAGAATGAAACCCTAAACCCTAACCCTTATGTGTTTTCTGTATATAATCATTTTTAAGAGTATATAACACAGTATAGAACTTCTAAGACATAATTTTTAACATTTTTTTGAGCCTCTGTCATCCACAGGTAAAGTTATTTCACCTAATGGACCCACCATACCTTACCTGAGTAGCATGGACTGATACCCCAGCTGACCCACATAACTGGCTATGTCTCACAGTGAGAGACATATACCATGAATAATACTACAAATATCTCTGGGCTTACCTGAAAAAAATTAGCTCACCCCTCACCATCCTCCCAGTTACACCCCTGCACTGGCTTTGTGACCATGGTCCAATGTAACTGTCAGCCACATATCAAAACCCCAGCGCTCATCATTGCACATCATCATTGTCACTGATGGTGATGTGATGGCAGCTGCACTTCCTAAATGTCTGCAAAAAGTTCCATTGTTTTTTCCTACCATTGTGTAAACATTTTCTAGTACTATTACTTGTTTATTATGTCCATTTTCAATAAATAAAGACAAGCTTGCAGACCGAGGATCCCAAAAGAAAATTGGTTGAGATTTAGTGTGTGAAAAACTTATTACCAAAGCAGGGAAGTGTTGAACTGCACCAACAAATGCATGACATGATATTACTTCACGTGAGTCCTCCACACTGCTGATATCACTCATCCCTCTTTTCATCACTCCCTATCCCTTTTACAATGCCCAAGGCTTCCAAGACCAAATCCACTTCATGTAAGGTAATGTCATTTGAGGTTGATAATGAAACTGGACAGGTAGTGCAGACCACTTGAGGTCCCTGCAATATAGTTCAAGCACAGGCTGACCTTAGGGTTTGATGCAAAGCTATGATAGAAAGTATGTATCTTTTTAGCTATATTAACTCTTGCTTACCTCCATCTATCCAGGTTTGACTGTGATTGAACAAGAAGTATTGCAAGAGCATGGGGTCAGTGTGCCAACCCTTTCACCTCCCCTCCACCAACTTCTCAGAGTGGTGCAGTTGGTATGGATGCTGTGGACTCTATGGATGTAGTAGAGAATGACAGTGATGGGGATTGGGTTACTGATGTGGGTGATAAACTGGATGAGATTTATTGTGAGTTAGAAGATAGTATATGTGATATGGAATCCAATTATGTCCATTATATTAAGTTAGTATGTTTTACTCCTTCAAATTTTCTCTAACTTATTGCTTGGCCTGTTATGTAGAACATCTGATATCTGTGATCACCATGATCATCTCAAACATCAAAATGCAGCATGAGCATTAATACTCCCTTTGCTCATGGGTGCTCACCTTCAGTGGGAGCATACTGGACCTCCCAAAGTCATACCAGAAGTTGAGGTGCATAGTCCTATTCTTGTTATTGACCTTTTTGGTATGCTTTTTGATCTATTTGCATTGTTGATCTGTGTTGACATTGTGTTTTTAGAGAGTCAAGATGTCATGTTCCCTCTAGATGACCAAACACCCCTTAATGTAACCATGGCACATCATGGTTACTTTGGAACCCCTCACCATCCTTCAATTGCCATATTGACATCCACATTAGAATTACTCCATGTTCTGATGGCACAATACCCTCAGCTTAGTATTCAGGTGTTTGTCAAAGGAGTTTGTGATCTGCATTGAGTAAGTCTTTAAATCTATATATCAGCTGATCTAATTACTCTGCTAGGTTCCTTATAAGTCTAGTCTTAGAACTCAAATATCCAGCACATTTGATGTTTACCTTGAAGTTTGCTGATGTATTGACATCACAATTAATGAAGCACTCAAATGTGATACCCCTCACTGGAGAGTGCAAATTGCATGTGTCCCATGTACATATATAGTTGAAGATGAACAGCCTCTTGAATTCAGTATGCAACTTACAGTGGATGGTAATGAATCTCTCAAAAGCTGTGAATGGAACCATGGACAAAAGGATGAGCAAGGCCATATGATCAATTCTCCAAGTATTGAATGCATGAACAGCTATCAAATAAACTGTATCTTTGCTGGCAGGATGTTAACATATTCAAGAATGAGGTCAAACATCATAGGATATCTACTTCCACTTCAATGGTGGGGCTAATTTTGCCCTTTAATCTCTGTTATTATCTTACTTATATCCTTTCAGTCAAATAAAATAGCCCCCATGGAGCCTGCACAGCATTTAGTCTTTTTGGCTGATGACCTGGAAGGATGGCCCATTGATGGAGTAGAAGAGGTTACCCCCTGTGTTCAACCATGGGCCAACCTCACTGATGAGAGGAAGAAGAATCAATTAGGCCTCTTTGATGAGACTGGCCTCTTCCTTTCAGTATGCTGACATGGAGTTGCACTAGTTATGTGTGATATGGTACACAGTGGTGAGCTGTAAGTGTGGTTTCCATTCTTGTGAATGAGTCATTGATACTCTGGCATTCTATTACAGAGCCAAGTATGCTCTAGCAGTCTCCAATGAGGTAATAGACACATTTGGTGACCATCTAATGATAGGATATGACATTGGATGCAGATTTTCAAAGACAGCCAACAGCAGTCCACTGCTTGGACCCAAGATCTGCAAGCATAAGACTAGGTTCTGTGTTGGATCCGTTCATGGTCATGCACACTGTTGCCTTTGTCAAATTGACTGGCATCCATCATACAGTAGGCAACAAAACCGTTCAGATGTTTCTTTGTTTTGAAAAGATCCTTTAGCATTAGCCCAAAATAAATTCTAGAAATTCTGAATAAATTATGATAGATACTCTAATACCACTGAATGTTGATTACATAACCATGATGTCATATGTCCATTTATGGTGATGTAATAATAGGATTAATGAAGCTTGTGCATCCAAATGGTTTTGTTGCCTGTATTTTATAAACCCTATATACTAAACTAGTACTTGGTATACCCTCCCTTGGCCTTAATTACAGCTTCTACTCTTCTAGGCATACTCTCTATCAAGTTCTGACACACCTCCTTTGGTATCTTTTCCCATTCCACTTGACAGCACTCCCAAAGCTCCTCCACTCCACTAGGTGGTGTTTCATAGTCAGCTAACCTCCTTTTCAAGAGTTTTGTTACAACCTGTTCCCAGATGTTTCAATATCTGACTTCTGATCTCCGACTTCCGACTTCTGACCTCCGACTACGGAACATCATAGTTACCGTATCATCTGTATTCTTCCCTTGTTCCGCATTTGGTAATTTGTCCGTTGACAAGTATTCACTCATTTGTTTATTATATTCCCGTTTCGGAATATTGTGTTCCCAATATGTCTTATTGTATTTCCATTTTAAGATTACTTCTGTTTCCGTCTTATTATGGTCTTAGTTTGTAGTACAATAACGAGAAGACTTATATTAGTTTCCGCGAATTTGTACTTTACCTTAGATCTGATATCGACTTAGTTTCTTATTCCTTCTCCCGTCTTTCTGTACACTCGATATTCGGAACTCTTTGGAACTCTGAATATCCGTATCTTCCATCATAAATCTCACCTCCAAAATTAAGGACATTGAGCGTTTGCATAGAGGTGCAGCACATAAGCTGAAGCCAACGTCCTGACCCTATCTGATAGTTTCCGACTTCCCAGTGACTTTCCGATAGTTCCGGAATAAGTTCCTGACATGGCACTTAACAGTATATCAGATCTCAACTCTGCGACTCGCTCATCATGGGTCCCAAATGCAAAGCTGCCAAAGGACCATCCTAACTTCAATCCCCGTTGCAACTTTATACAACCCAACCTGAAACCCCAATTCAGCCGACAACATCAGCTTCAGTCGAAGAAGTTACTGAGGAGGTTACCGAGGTAACAAAGGATCCCAATGTTCCCCACACTTCTGACATCGAAGCAGAAGATCAGCCGGAATCATCAAAAAAGAAATCTTCCGATGAACCGACTGAAATGTTGTTTATCAACTCCATTGTGAAATTCGCTGACAATTTGAAATCCGCTGAGGATAGTAAAGAATCATCCCGCACCGGAGTCAAAGAACCCGAACCATTTACCAGCAAGGATCCGAAAAAATTGAAGAATTTCCTTCTCCAATGCCATTTCTTTCAGTTTCCATGATTGACCCGCTGCATTTAAATCCGACAGTCGAAAAGTCAATTTCGTGCTCTCTTATCTCAAGGATACCGCTCAGGATTGGTTCGAACCCAGACTATCCGGAATATCCGACGAGACACCCATATGGCTCGACGACTGGGATGCTTTTGTGGAAGAACTGGAAACTAATTTTGGACCTTACGATCAATCCGGCGAAGTGGAAAATGAATTAATGACGCTTAAGATGAAGGAAAATCAATGAGTTTCTGATTATCTCATCAAGTTCAATACCCTCGCTGCAAGATGTGGATGGGACGATTCCGCCCTCAGGCACCATTTCTATATGGGACTTCCGTCACGCCTTAAAGACGAAATCTGCAAAGATGGGAAGCCTAAAACTCTCCAACTCATGCGGATTAAAGCTCAAACATCCAATGCCCATTATTGGGAATGAAAAGCCGAGGTCTCTCGAGAGAACCTGACGGAACGTTCTCAGAACAACAAAGCGTCGACTAGCAAGTCTTCCGGCAACAACTCAGGCAATAACACCGGCAACTCTGGCACTAATACTGGCAAATCAAATTCCGACCGGAAGAAAGACAAGAAATCCAACAAGAATAAACAGTCAACTTCTGACAAACCCGACATTTCCCATTTGTTGGGTACCGACGGTAAACTCACCCTGAAGGAGAAACAACGACGTATGGACAACGACCTCTGCCTTTTTTGTGGGAAAGGCAGACACAAGGTTTCCAACTGTACCATTAAATCTAAATCTAACTCTTCCAAGGCTCGCACGGCAACTTCCACTACAACTACAACATCTAAGGAAAAACCCACCACGGAGTCGAAAAAAGAGTAAGCAACCCTCCAGAATTTGCATGGACAGAGGGTTGCATTGACTCTCTCCGTGTTTCCGAGGTTATCCATCTCAACGCGTCCGCTCTCTCTAATCCCAATTGTTAGGATACACAGGGTGGGTCTCCAGAGAAACCCACGGGATATCCAGTAGGACTTGGCTTCAGCTTATAGGCTGCACCCTCGCTACATCGTGTCGTCCAATTTCGAACAGGCAGACGGGAATCCCGGGGAGTCTGGGTGGGGTTCGTGGGTCGTAGGTCGTAGGTTGTAGGTCATGAGTTGTGAGTCGAGATCATTGAGAGAGATAGATGTGCTGGAGCCTGTGGGCTCTGACTAGTGTGAGCGGTCTGATAAGAGTAGGGTTTTAGGGCGGAAAATATATTAGATTACTGGGGGGAATCTAAGCTAATTTTCTGACTGGATTGTATGTACAACATCTGCCAGTTTAAATAGACCGTGGAGTGAATAACATACCAAATCCAGTAATGACGAAACGAAACTAACAAAACATAAAACGGGAATAATAAACACCAAGTTTGGTGTTAGGAATGGGACGGAACGGAGTGGAGTCCAAATCGTGACAAAGCATAACCCATAACGGGAAATGGAGCGGGAGCGGAGTCCTAAATCGTGACAGGTCATTTGACTAAAACGGGAATGGGGCTCAATTAGAGCGGTGATGGGATTCTGAGCGGGATCTGGTGACTGATGCGTGGGACGAAGACGGACATAGACAGAGACGGAGTCCAGGGGAAGTCCGGTGACTGATATGTGTCGTAATGAGGTCGAACTAACGAGTCTTGATGTAACGGAGTCCGGGCAGGAAATCCTATAAACAGACGATTGGTGCTTGTAGCACGTGGGGGCGTACTGTCAGGGCAATATATATAATATATATTTTTGCCATTTATTTTGATTTTAGTTTATTTTAACTAAATCTACATGTAGCAGTACAAGCATGGTACGAAAGCGATTACGTAATCGCGTTGCCACCCGCACGAAAAGCAGCGCGGTGCAGTAGCACCGCAACATAACGAAGCGGTGGCACGACGCGAATGACGGCGTTGACATAATGCCGACGCTGCCACCCAAGACCCAATGGTCATACAGAGGCGGCCGCGCAGCAACACAGCGACACGGCACAATAGCACCGCGATGCGATGTAATGGCGGCACGGCGCAAACGACGGTGCCGCCTACGCCCCGACAGACACACAGTGCGAAGCACTGTGTGTCCATGGAGGATTCCCTGTGCGCCATCACTGCAACAGCAGTTGGACCTACACAGCGCCACACAGAATTACACAGCACCGCGCGGGATTACATAAGCGCCGAAGCGCAGCTATGCAATGTAAGGTGCATACATGACATTTTTAGTATTCTTCTTAGATTTTTCATAAATAAAAAATATTAAATAAATAGTATAAATAGGGGGCATGTACATAGTTGATCTTTAGTTTCAATCTTAGGAATCCCACTAAAACAAGTGTGATCTCCCCTGTCATTGAGCTATCTCCTTTTCACTTTATTTTTGTGTTTTATCTTGTGTTTGGTAGCCTTGTTAGTGTTGCCCTAACAGAAGATTGAAACTCTCTAAACAACTCTACCATCTATCTCTCAAATCTATTCTCCTTTTCCTCTCCCTTATAACTCCCCACATCCAATTCCCCATTCCTCCATCTATCAACCTCTCAGGCTCTGGGCACTGTCAAACAAATCTTCCTTATAGTGTGTTGTGACCTTTTTACTTAGGAACACCAACTGTTGGGGCTGGTTCTCTTTTGAGACAGCTTTTAGTTCTCCAGAAAATATCCAGGTAGTCAATCCTGTGATTCTGGGATCAAGCTCAAAAAGCTGACAACTGGGTGTTCAGTGAAATGATTAAATAGTCCTTTTAGTTTAAGTAGATAAGTGTGATCAAGGGCACTTTTGTAGTTAATTTTCTTTTACACACACACTCCTGAGGAAAGATCAGTGCACAACCTACCCTATTGGACCCCACCTCTTTTTTCCCTTTTAACAGATACCATGGATACCTCTTCCTCTCCCACATCCTCTACTCCTTCTATTCAAGAGTTGCTGCAAAAGATACTTCAGATGCAACAGCTTTTGAAAGAACTTCAGCCATCTCTAACCACCTCATCAGCTAAAACCTTGAAAGTAGCTACTCCAGATCCTTTTGATGGATCTCAGAAAAAAACAGAAACTTTTATTTCCCAACTCATGCTCTATTTTCATGGGAAGAAGGTAAAGGATGACTCTGACAAGATAATCTTTGCCCTATCTTACATGAAAGGAGGCACTGCTGAACCTTGGGCCAAACTCAAAGTCAAAGAGTATAACAACAAGGGTGTTGACTCTTGGGAGAACTTTGTAGAGGAGTTCAATCAGACTTTTGGAGACCCCAACCTGCCAGTACAGCTAGGCATAAGCTGAATCAACTCAGACAAGGATCACAGAGTGCTGAGGAGTACATTTCTCAGTTCAAACAATTCAAAGAGGATACATTGTACAATGATGCAGCCCTCATTGAGAAATTTGAACAGGGACTCAACTCTGCCTTGGTTGATAAGATATATGCTCTCCCAGAAATGCCTACTACCTTGAAAGAATGGTTTGAATGGGCCACCAGATTAGATAGACACTGGAGACAAAGGGAGGCTAGTAGAAGAAACTTTGGCCAGTCTTCCAAATCCCATAAACCAGCCATACTCCAGAAAAATATCCTGCCCAGCCAAACAGCCCAGACTGCTAAACCATCTAAGGCTGTACCTATGGAAGTAGATTCAGGATGGAAGGCTGTCAGACCTCTCATATGTTTCAAGTGCAGAAAGCCAGGACATAAGGCCACTCAATGCAACTCAAAGATGGATATTAATAGTATGGACTTTGATGCTCTGAAGGCCTATATGAAGGAAGAATTGCAGAAAGAGCAGGGTGGACAGAAAGAGGATTTTTAAAGGCACCATTGGTGAAGGACATGTCCCAATGGAGTAATAGATTTAGTATATTAGAGGATCCCAAAGAAATTATCTCAAATCAATCAGAAACTCTAGACACTAATTCAGAACCCATGTCAGCCCCACCCTCTCCAGAAAATCCCCCTCAAAGAATTTATATCAGAAGTCTTAACCCCAAAACCTCTACCCAGCTTCCTATTGTTCTCAGGTCTTTGGACACAGGAGTTAGAATGTCAGTAACTGTACTATTAGACAGTGGAGCTACTGGTTCCTTTTTGGACAAAAGATTTGTGGAATACCACAATCTCAATACAATTAAACTCCCCAGACCTATCCCTGTCTACAATGTTGATGGGACATTAAACCAAGGAGGCTCTATCCATGAAGAAGTAGAATTGACAATGATCTTCAAAGATCATACAGAAAAGGCACTCTTTGCTGTATGTGACCTTGGAGACAAATCTTCAATTATTGGACATACTTGGCTCTTTCACCATAACCCTGAAATCAATTGGAGAACTGGACAAGTAGATTTGACTAGGTGTCCACCTGAATGTTCTCTCCAGATTAGGAAAATCAAGAAAGGTAGACAAAGGAAGGCAGCAGAGTCTAGAAGGAAACTTCCTAGTATCATTGAGGATGCAGATGAAAATGATGAGGAAGATGATCAGCTAGGAGTTGAAGACAGTGACAGGATCTGGATTACAACTATCTATCCTCAGTCTAATATCAATGCTACTTCTACTGTATCACAGAAGTTGGCAGAGGAATCTCATAAACAAGACCAGAAGAAAACCTTTGAGGAACTAGTTCCAAAATGTTATCACCAGTTCAAGGGAATATTTTCCAAAGAGTTTTTTGACAGATTGCCAGATAAGAAACCCTGGGATCATGCCATTGAATTGAAGCCTGGATCAGAACCTTTTAGAAGCAAGCTCTATCCTTTAGCACCACATGAGCAGAAGGAACTGGATGAATTCTTAGGAGAGAACCTTAAAAGTGGAAGGATCCAACCCTCCAAGTCTCCTATGGCATCTCCAGTGTTCTTTATAAAGAAGAAGGATGGCTCTTTAAGATTGGTCCAGGATTACAGAAAGCTAAATGACATCACAATCAAAAACTCCTATCCTCTACCACTCATCTCTGACATTATCAGCAAGTTGAAGGGAGCCAAATACTTCACTAAGTTGGATGTCAGATGGGGCTATAACAATGTCAGAATAAAAGAAGGAGATGAATGGAAAGCAGCTTTCAGAACCAATAGAGGACTGTTTGAACCATTGGTCATGTCATGTTCTTTGGTCTTACCAATAGTCCTGCTACATTTCAGACCATGATGAATGACTTGTTCATAGAGTTGATTGATGGTCAAGTTGTCATTGTCTACATGGATGATATTCTTATCTTCACAAACACTTTGGAACAACATAGAGAAGTGGTCAAAAGGGTCTTTGAAATATTGGAGAAAAATAAGCTTTATTTGAAAGCAGAAAAATGTGAATTTGAAAAGGAAAAGATTGAATATCTTGGACTTATTATTTCACATGGCTGCATCTCCATGGATCCAGTGAAGATAGAGGGTGTCTCCAAATGGCCAGAACCTACCACAGTCAAGGAGATTCAATCTTTCCTAGGCTTTGTCAACTTCTACAGAAGGTTTATCCAGGACTTTGCAAAAATAGCCAGACCCCTTCATAATCTAACAAGGAAAGATACAGCATGGAAGTGGACTATGGAAGAAAAGGCAGCCTTTCAAGGCTTGAAGGACAAGGTCACTTCATCTCCAATTCTTGTCTTTCCTGATGACAGCAAACCCTACAAGTTAGAGGCAGACAGTTCTGACTTTGCAACAGGTGCTGTCTTGTCTCAGGAAGGACCAGATGGAAAGTGGCACCCTGTAGCCTTTTTATCTAAGAGTCTGAATGAAGTGGAAAGAAATTATGAAATCCATGATAAAGAAATGCTGGCTATCATTAGAGCTCTGGATGAATGGAGGCACTATCTTGAAGGGAGTAGTCATACCTTTCAAATCTGGACAGACCATAAAAATCTGGAGTACTTTATGTCTGCCAAAAAACTAAATAGGAGGCAGGCTAGATGGTCCCTGTTTTTGTCCAGATTTGACTTCACCTTACATCATAGGCCTGGTAAAAGTTCCCTGAAACCAGATGCTCTATCCAGAAGACCTGATCATGGGAAAGGAGAGAGGGATAATGAAGATATTACCCTTCTCAAACCTTCTTATTTCAGGATCCAAGCTCTTAAACAGGGTCATGCTATATTAGTAGGACAGGAGACAGATCTGCTGAAGAAAATCAGACAGGCCAAAGATATGGAGGAAGTGGTAGTCAAGGCAGTAGAAGAACTGAAAAAATCAGGGAGTAAAAGAATTGAAGGCACAGAGTGGGCAGAAGAACAGGGTCTCATTCTCTTCAAAGGGAAAGTCTATGTGCCAAAGGATATGGAGCTTAGAAGGCAGATTGTTGAACTGCATCATGATGTTCATACCAGTGGCCACCCAGGCAGATGGAAGACCTTAGAATTGGTCTCCAGGAATTACTGGTGGCCAGGAATCTCCAGATTTGTTGCATCTTATACCAAAGGATGTGATAGGTGCAATAGAACTAAGACATATCCTGCCAGTCCTGTTGGAAAGGTTGTACCAACCCAGATTCCTAAGGACATTTGGGAAATCATCACTGTGGATCTGATTACTGGACTACCAGAAAGCCAAGGATACAATGCCATCATGGTAGTAGTGGATAGACTTAGTAAAATGATTCATATCATACCCACTACAGACCAGATTACTTCAGAAGGCATTGCTAGGCTCTATAGGGACAATGTATGGAAACTCCATGGTCTCCCTTCACAGATCATCAGTGACAGAGGACCCCAGTTTGTCTCAAAATTCACAAGAGAGCTGAATTCAATCCTAGGGATCAAAGTTGCAGCTTCTACAGCCTATCATCCTCAAACAGATGGCCAGACAGAAAGAGTAAATCAGGAGGTAGAACAATACCTTAGACTCTTTGTGAATCACAGACAGGATGATTGCAGAATGGTTGTCTTTAGCAGAATTCTGCCATAACAACAGAGTTCAAGCATCTACTAGGCAGACACCTTTTATTTTGAATAATGGCAGGCATCCTAGATTGGGGACTGAGCCTTTTAGAAGCAGCCAAATAAAATCTGTGGAGCAGTTTATTAAAGACATGCAGGAGGCAAGGAAAGAAGCAGAAGCTGCACTTCATAGGGCTGCTGATGATATGGCTAGATACTATGACCAGTCTAGAAAAGAGGCAGACATCTATAAGCCAGGAGATAAAGTATGGTTAGAAGGCAGAGACATTCAGACAGACAGGCCATCTAAAAAACTAGAAGACAAGCGATATGGACCCTTTGAAATCACCAAAGTTATTGGTCCAAATGCTTATGAGTTGAAATTGCCTTCTTCCATGAAAATCCATCCAGTCTTCAATGTAGCCAAGCTCAGGCCTTTCCATGAGGACACAATTCAAGGGAGGATACCTCCAGTTAGGCCTCCTCCAGTTGTAAAAGGAGATACTCTTGAATGGGAGGTTGAATATATCAAAGATAGCAGATTGGCAAGGGGAAAACTACAATACCTGGTGAAATGGAAAGGGTACCCTCAAGAAGAATGCACATGGGAACCTGCTGACAATCTTGGAAACTCCAAAAAATTAGTGGATAAATTCCATAGCCAACACCCCTTTGCGCCCAGAAGAATCTCTGCTTTAACCTTCAATTGACTCCCTTTTCAAGAATATATCAAATTTACAGAGACTGTGACTCAAACTGAAACCCTTTAACCTCCAAGCAAGCTTTATTATCAACTTATAGTTATCAAGTGATTAATGAAGTGAAACCTTTGCAGTGGGATTGACCCCTTCACTGGCATGCTTGGGTGGATAATTCATTTTTGTGGTGTTCCTGAACGGAGTTCGGGCAACAGTGAAGTTGTTAGCTCTGGTGCATACACTTACAATTGAGTTATGGTTTAATTGGATGAGTACATTCATCCGGGAAACAGATGTCAGGGGTAACACAATTAGCAAGTGTTATGACATCTCAAAGATGAACTTAATGTCAGATATGCAACCAGAATCCCCTTCATTATCTCCTTTATGAGATAAAAGCCCGCCTTACTGCCTGATCGGATTGTATACAATTCGACAAGGTAGCTTAAGGTTAAGTTAAGATTACAGGTGGATATTACATTCTTTGGAACTTGATGGTATTTGTCCCCTAAAGTGGTGTGGCCGTCTCTTGGCTTCTTTCTTATCATCCTATTCCCCCTGAGAAGCTTCCAAATTGAGGAAGTTTTCAAAGCCAATGATGATATGGATTACGACATAGAAGCGCTGATTAAATAGAAGTCATGGACATGTGACCAATGGGAAAACCATAATCAAAGGGAAATTAAAAGAATTTAATTTGACTCAAGGTTTTAGAAAGTTCAATCGGAAAGCTACCAATAGGGCTAAAAGCTTCAAGTTATGGTCACAGTCACAAGCTCAAATTCTTATATTTACTTTGGCACTCGAGATGACTTTTACACAACCCAATCAGTTCAATCAGATGTACGAATATTCCACTATGTTCAATACTGCTTCATCATCTAAAGTGACCCTTGACCACTACTCAAAGTCAACTCCTCCCTCTTTTATCGAACTTAAACCAATGCCCTCGACCTTCTCACTACGTTCAGAATTCATACCTGAACCCAAACCACTCCTCTCATACGAATCCAAGGAATATCGTCATTATCTCCATCAAATAGGCCTTCGACTCCCATATGCTCCAGACGATCCTGTCTTCATTCTTATACACCACAATGATGGCACCTCTGAATTCCTCCAATATCGATTCGATAGTGTAATCTATCGACAACACCCCTCACCATCACAGGAATTTTATTACGACGCAAGGTTCACTCCGATAGGAGATCACAGAGGACCAAATGTGTACAGGCTCCAGATCCCTAAAGGAAGTTACATAGAGCCCCATCCAGGTCGTCGTCGATTTGTGTTCCTTGCGTGGTTGAGGAGTGTGCTCCGCTTATGAATTCAGCATAGGTATGAGTTGCACTCCTTATACTGCAAGATTAGGGTCCAAGCACGTCCAATCTTGGTCCTGAAGAGGAGTATTGTTAGGATTTCTAAATCAAGCATAGCGTTTGAAGCCATCACTTCTATCATTCATATCATTCCATCTCATCCTTGTTTGTCCTTCACCATGTGGTTTAGCGCAGCCTCCCCCTTTATTAGTCACAGCATTACAAACATTCTTACTATGATGACTCAGATGTGCCTCACACCTCACACCATATTGCGTCATTATTGTATGTCATTGTAGATGCTTGTTTTCACCTGTGCTTTCTCATACATATATGGATACATATCTGAGTGGACAATGTTAGGATTAGGGACACATATTGGAGTGTCGGAATGCCACTCCTTAAAGAGGGGGTGATGTCAGGGCAATATATATAATATATATTTTTGCCATTTATTTTGATTTTAGTTTATTTTAACTAAATCTACATGTAGCAGTACAAGCATGGTACGAAAGCGATTACGTAATCGTGTTGCTGCCCGCACGAAAAGCAGCGCGGTGCAGTAGCACCGCGACATAACGAAGTGGTGGCATGACGCGAATGACGGCGTCGATATAACGCCAACGCTGCCACCCAAGACCTGATGGTCATACAGAGGTGGCCGCGCAGCAACACAGCAACGCGGCGCAATAGCACCGCGATGCGATGTAATGGCGGCACGGCGCAAATGACGGCGCCGACATAACGCCGATGGCGCCGCCTACACCCCGACAGACACACAGTGCGAAGCACTGTGTGTCCATGGAGGATTCCCTGTGCGCCGTCACTGCAACAGCAGTCGGACCTACACAGTGCCACACGGAATTACACAGCACCGCGCGGAATTACACAGCACCGCGCGGAATTACACAGCACCGCGTGGAATTACACAGCACCGCGCGGAATTACACAGCACCGCGCGGAATTACACAGCACCGCGCGGAATTACACAGCACCGCGCGGAATTACACAGCACCGCGCGGAATTACACAGCACCGCGTGGAATTACACAGCACCGCGCGGAATTACACAGCACCGCGCGGAATTACACAGCACCGCGCGGAATTACACAGCACCGCGCGGAATTACACAGCACGCGCGGAATTACACAGCACCGCGCGGAATTACACAGCACCGCGCGGAATTACACAGCATTACACAGCACCGCGCGGAATTACACAGCACCGCGCGGAATTACACAGCACCACGTGGAATTACACAGCGCCGCGCGGAATTACACAGCGCCGCGAGGAATTACACAGCGCCGCGCGGATTACACAGCACGCGCGGAATTACACAGCGCGGAATTACACAGCGCCGCGCGGAATTACACAGCGCCGAATTACACAGAATTACACAGCGCCGCGTGGAATTACACAGCGCCGTGCGGAATGGAATTACACAGAATTACACAGCGCCGCGTGGAATTACACAGCGCCGCGCGGAATTACACAGGAATTACACACCGCGCGGAATTACACAGCACCGCGCGGAATTACACAGCGCCGCGCGGAATTACACAGCGCCGCGTGGAATTACACAGCGCCGCGCGGAATTACACAGCGCCGCGCGAATTACACAGCGCCGCGCGGAATTACACAGCGCCGCGCGGAATTACACAGCGCCGCGCGGAATTACACAGCGCCGCGCGGAATTACACAGCGCCGCGCGGAATTACACAGCGCCGCGCGGAATTACACAGCGCCGCGCGGAATTACACAGCGCCGCGCGGAATTACACAGCGCCGCGCGGAATTACACAGCGCCGCGCGGAATTACACAGCGCCGCGCGGAATTACACAGCGCCGCGCGGAATTACACAGCGCCGCGCGGAATTACACAGCGCCGCGCGGAATTACACAGCGCCGCGCGGAATTACACAGCGCCGCGCGGAATTACACAGCGCCGCGCGGAATTACACAGCGCCGCGTGGAATTACACAGCGCCGCGCGGAATTACACAGTGCCGCGCGGAATTACACAGCGCCGCGCGGAATTACACAGCGCCGCGTGGAATTACACAGCGCCGCGCGGAATTACACAGCGCCGCGCGGAATTACACAGCGCCGCGCGGAATTACACAGCGCCGCACGGAATTACACAGTGCCGCGTGGGATTACACAGTGCCGCGTGGGATTACACAGTGCCGCGTGGGATTACACAGTGCCGCGTGGGATTACATAAGTGCCGAAGCGCAGCTATGCAATGTAAGGTGCATACATGACATTTTTAGTATTCTTCTTAGATTTTTCATAAATAAAAAATATTAAATAAATAGTATAAATAGGGGGCATGTACATAGTTGATCTTTAGTTTCAATCTCTTAGGAATCCCACTAAAACAAGTGTGATCTCCCCTGTCATTGAGCTATCTCCTTTTCACTTTATTTTTGTGTTTTATCTTGTGTTTGGTAGCCTTGTTAGTGTTGCCCTAACACGTACGGGTTAGTGCCCGGAGTCTGGCGGGATTGTCCAGTTGTAACAGTATCCTCCCTTTATGCCGAAGTCCCAAAGAGGCTCTAGACCTAGATAAGGTTCTTGTCGGCTACGCGCATGTGTCAAAAGTCATGTTGGTTACACGTATGTGTCAAAGAGTCATGTGATCTGGAAGGTAAGGTTCAAATGTGACAAGCCTATATAAAAATTGAAAAAATAGAAATTTCTTCTTCTTTATTACCCCCATCATCAACACCATGGGACCAAAGCCCATGCCGCGCAAGCCTATGCCAACCACTGGGCCCTCCACAGGCAATCAGTACCGGGTGCCACTCACCGCTGCCCAAATTTTGGTGCAGCGGGATGAGCAACGTCGACAGCGAGAGGAGGCAGAGCGAGAAGCCCGAGAGGTGGAGGAGGCCCTGAATAGGGAGTACCAGGTGGCAGTGGCTGCAGAGGAAGAGGCTGTGAGGCAGAAACAGAGGGATGAGGAGGAGGCTGCGCGGGTGGCCACGGAGAAGGCCAAGGTAGCGGCAGAGAAAGCCTGGGTTCCCGCGGAGAGAGCCACGATTGTTGCAGGGAAGGTAAGTCCCATCATTCGACTTGTTGTGTTTTTTTTTGACTTGGTGTTTTCAGCGCAAGGCAGCGGAAGTCAAGTCGGAGTCCGAGGGAGAGGCAGAGAGCCCCAACAAGGTAAGTCTTGTGTCCGTGGGAATACCGTGGAGCTAACCGTATCAACAGAAAGCAAGGAAGGTGGTGCCAGTCCACCTGCCGACTCGGAACGACCCACGGTGTTCCGGTTGTAATGACCGGAACACTGAGTGTAATTGGAAGTCCAGCCGGGGCCCGGGATGCTACCAGTGTGCGCACCTCAAGGCAAGGTGCTCACTTGTTCACGAGCAGGCCACAGGGTCCGGTAGTACATGGGAAAGTGGCGGGTCAGACGGGTACTCCGGTCTGGAGGAGGTTTTGGGACGGATCGCTGACGGGATAGAAGCCCAAAATGAGTTGCTCCGGAAGGGCAACAAGGTCAGTGTGGTCATGGCCACTGATCTCCATGCAATCCACGGGGACCATTTTACATTCCTGAGGGACTATGCAGGTTTTGTAAGTGAGAAGCTAGAGGACGGGAGTTCCGAGGTGGCCGGTTCAGATGAGGAGGGGGTGCCCGCGGAGGTCACGGAACTAACCAAGGAGATGAATGCCATGGGAAAGGCTGAGGTGGAAAAAGCTGAGGTGGAAAGACAGGAGGCGGGGAAAAAACATAGCCCTATCAATGTAGATGAAGAAGAGTAGAATAGTAATAATAATTTTTTGAGTATAAAGTAAAACGTGAAAAACATAAAAATAAAAGTCAAAGTCAAAGTCCGCGGGTAATCCGCTTGAGGACTTGACAAGACATATCAGAACCTGTAAAAGCAAAGAGAGACATAGGGCGACAGGGAATAATGAAAATGAGTCCAAACGTAACACGGGGTCTGCAGAGTGCAGTCAGAGAGACGATAATGGTCCAGGTTTGAGTGGGTAAGCTGAATGAAAGTCAGTAACGATTTCTGTGGCATTACCGAGTTCCATGGCCAAAATCCATGAGGTCTCTTCATCGGTGCCCTTGTAACCCGCCCACTTGACCAAGTAAAGCAGTTTACAAGTGCATCGATGCTTGTCAATTTTTGAATCTAAAATCTGTGAGATTTCAAACTCGGGTTCTCCGTCAATGATGACCGGAGGGGGCTGAGATTGCACACGATCCGGGATAGTGTTAGCAGTACAAGGTTCTAGCATAGAAACATGAAATACCAGGTGTACCGCGCGCATGCTATCCAGAAGCCATAGGGTCCAAGAAACTGAACCTACTTGTGCGATTATTTCAAATGGACCTAAATATTTTTCAGCAAGCTTTTTTGATGGACGGGTAGTCCTAAAGAATTGAGCTTTGACATAAACACGGTCGCCTATCTTGAAGTTGGGTGGTGGGATCCGGTGTCTGTCCACTGAAAGTTGGTATTGCTCTTGGGCAGACAATATTGCAGTCTGGAGTTCCTCATGGAGCTCATGGAGGTCCGTGGTGAACTCTTGAGCGCGAGCAGAGGTGAGATTTTGTTCTGGATGTACTGTAATATTTGGATTATATCCTTTATTTGCAAAGAACAGGGAAACGCCAGTAGTGGCCGAAGGTGCATTGTTGTAAGCAAACTCTGCAAGTGGTAGCAAGGATTTCCAATTGTCCTGTTGGTAATTGCAATATATGCGGAGATATTGTTCCAAGGTCTGGTTGACATGTTCGGTTTGTCCGTCGCCTTCCGGGTGATGTCCGGACGTGAAATGTAAGGTCATGTCCAAGGATTTTCTGAGGGATCTAAAGAAGTGAGACACAAACTCTGATCCTCTGTCGGAAGTCATGTGGGACGGAACTCCATGCTTGGAAAATATGTGGATGATGAAAAGCTCCACTAACTGCACGGATGTAATTGTATCATGTGTAGGGATGAATATACCTTGTTTTGAGAATCTGTCAACAATGACTAGAATAGCGGAAAAGCCTTCGGAATCCGGTAGGTGTTCAATGAAATCCATAGAGATAGAATTCCACGGATGTTCCAGTACCGGGAGTTGTTTCAAAAGGCCATATGGCTCGTGTCGCTGAGATTTCGAGCGGGGACAAGTAGTGCAAGATTTACAATAGTGCTTAACGAATCCACGGAGTCCGGGCCAAGTATATTCTCTTCTTATTAATGATAGAGTTTTGTTGTACCCGAAATGTCCTGAGAGTGGATGATCATGTTTGTATTGAAGGATCCTGAGGCGGAGGCTGTCGGAGTCCAGTACATAGATGTGATCGTCAAGTCTAATGAAACCATGCTGATCAAGAGACCACCGAGGTTGATCGGGGTCCACGGGATTGTCAAGGTGAGCTTTAGTTATCGGGTCTAGCGGAATTGCTGATAGAATATCTTGATGTAGCTTCTCAATATCCATAATGACAATTCCACGGACAATGGGATTGATGAGGAAAGTTGCACAGACCGATGCGGTAAGTTGTTGATTCGTGAAAATAGGTTTCAGGTTGTGCAGATTTACTGTTACATAGTCGTTGCTCCCCTCTTTAGGATAGACGTCCCATCGTCTAGTTAAAGCGTCGGGTTTGCTGCTGAGATGGCCGGGTTGAAAACAGATAATCATGTTGAAGGCAGAAAGATATTCAGACCAGCAGGCCTGCCGGCGAGTCAAAAGTTTTGTGGTAGAAAAGTATTCCAGGTTTTTGTGATCTGTTACAACATCAATAGGAGCTCCTGAACCTTCCAAATAATGTCGCCACGCTTTGAAAGCTGAAAAGATTGCCAGAAGTTCTTTATCATGAACGTCATAGTTGAGCTCTGCTCTGGTAAAAGTCTGGGACAGAAAAGCCACGGGGTGGACTTCTCCGTCGGAGTCCTGGATAGACAGAATGGCTCCAAGTGCATAATCCAAGGCGTCCGTTTCAACAATGAGCGGGAAGTCCGGTTTCCAATGTGACAGAATAGGAGCTGTAGAAAAAGAATTTTTTAAAAGATTGAAAGCTTTGTGACACTTATCGTTGAAATTCCACAGAGTACCCTTGCGCATAAGACAGGTAAGGGGTACCGTGATGTCGGAATATCCACGGATAAACTGTCGGTAAAAATTGGCAAAGCCGAGGAAGGATTGTATATCTTTGACTTTTCAGGGTTCAGGCCAATCTTTGATGACTTGCACTTTAGTTTCATCCATGTGGAGTCCGTTGGGTCCCATCAAGAAACCCAGGTATTCCACGGAGTCCGTGTCAAAAGTACATTTTTTACCATTTGCAAATAAACCATGTTTTCTAAGCCTCCGGAGAACTTCACGGACTTGTTTGTCGTGTTCTGCGGGATTCTCGGAGTAGATAAGAATGTCGTCCAAGTAAACAATGACGCATACATCGAGCATGTCAGAGAAAATGTCGTTGATAAAATGCTGAAAAACAGAAGGAGCATTGGTGAGTCCAAAGGGGATCACCAGCCACTCAAAAGCCCCATAACGGGTTCTAAAAGTGGTTTTCCATTCATCGCCTGCGGCGATCTGGACCAAATGATAGGCATGCTTGAGATCTATTTTGGTGTAAATCTGGGCATTCCACGGAGCATCGAGCAGATCAAATATCAGTGGGAGTGGATATTTATCCTTTTTGGTGACAGCATTGAGGCCTCTGAAATCAACACATAGTCTAAGGGATCCATCCTTTTTTCTGACAAACAGAACAGGTGCTCCAAAAGGAGATTTTGAGGGTCAAATAAAACCTATGGACAAATGTTCATCCAGGAAGTCACGGATTACTGAAAGTTCCGTGGACGAGAGCGGGTAAATATGTCCTAGGGGTGGCTGGGCGCCATCTTCAAGATCGATTTTTAAGTCGTAGTCTCTGTGAGGCAGAAGCCGGTCAGCTTTCCACTTGCTAAAAACATCCATGAAGTCATAATATTTCTCCAGGATGCCTTCTAGGTCAGCGGCTTGCTCAGATTCGGATACTGGTGTTGAAAAATGTCCAGTTGCTTCATCAATTTTTAAGTTGATAGTGAACGCCTGGGATCCATCCATTTTTGAAGCCCTAATAAAAGCTGCAGCATTAATCAGAGAAATAGACGGAGGTGCCGTGGGTTCTGGGGAAGCTATAGGTGCCGTAGGGATCACAGGAGTCCTCGAGACTGCAGGTGCCAGGAAGGCCATGGGTGCCATGGAGGCCGGGTCAGGTGCAGTTTCCTCGGCTGCCGCGGGAGTCCGGAATGTTATACTGTTAGCTATCCAGTCAATCAACGGATTGTAGCGGGTAAGCCAGTTATGTATCTCCTAGGACCACCAAGCAACTTGAGTCTAACTGGGTCACATAGAAAGTGACCAATTGAGATGTTCCACATGGGAAACTGATGGGTAAATCACAAGCTTGGGTAACAACCAAATTACTTGTGCCATCAAAAAGGCAGAGGCCGACGGGATTTATCGAATAGGTTGACAAAGAATTTTTTTGCGTGAATTTTGTATCTAAAAAACAATGAGTAGAGCCGGAATCTATGAGAGCTGAGAAAATGAATTTCGGGATCATATTAGACATAAGTTTAACGAAAAATGAATCAGAATGTGAGAGAGTGGATGCGTTGAGACGAGTAAACTCTTGAATGCGCGGAGAGGCAATGCAACCCCCAACCCACGTGGAGTCCGCGGGGTTGCTCACTCTTTTTTCGAGTCGGAAGCCGGTTTGTCCTTCGACGGGGTTTCCGTGGAGGCCTTGGCTGTTCATCCCTTAGAAGAGTTTGCTTTTGCCAGCAGACATTCCGGGACTCGATGACTGGGTTTCCCACACAATAGACAGAGGTTGTTGTCCATACAACGTTGTCTTTCTTGTGGGGTCAATTTGCCATCAGGTCTGAGTTTGCCTGAGAGGTCGGGTTTTCCAGCTTGCTTGCCGGACTGTTGACCTTTGTTGTTGTCCTTGTCCTTGTTGTTGTTGTTGTTGTTTGAAGACTTCTTGTTGTTCTTCTTGTCCAGATTGCGTGGAGTTGCTGGTTGACGAGTTGTTGTTGTTGTTTTTATTGGCCGTGGACTTGTTCACTTTGTCCACGGAGGTCTCATGGGCAACTTCCACACAATGTTCCCAATAACGTGCATCCGCATTTTGAGCTTTGAGGTGCATACGGGACAGGGTTTTTGGCTTGCCATCTTCTCCTTTTGAGACTTCGTCTTTAAGGTGGGAAGGCAGACCGGCATAGAATTGGTGGCGGAGAGCGGGATCGCCCCACTGACAACGAGCTGCAAGATTATTGAATTGGACGATGTAGTCCATGATGCGCTGCGTGTCCTTCATACAAAGATTTGTGAGACTATTCTCGGCTTCTCCTGTCAGGTCATATGGGCCAAAGTTGGTTTCAAGCTCCTCAACAAAAGCATTCCAATCTTTGAGCCAAAGCAGCTCTTCCTCGGAAATCCCGCTAAAAGCCGGTTCGAACCATTTCAACACGGATCCCGACAAATATGAAAGTGTGTAGTTGACTTTTTGGGAGTCCATGGAGAATGCAGTGGCACGATCGTGGAAATTGAAGCGACATTGCATGAGGAAAGTGGAGAGTTTGTTTGGGTTGGAACCCGTGAAGGGTTCCGGAGCATTGACTTTTGACCGTGGAGGTTCTTGTTCCTTTTTCTTTCGTTCTTCAAGCAGGTGCATCATAAATTTATCTATACTGCCTGCTAGAACCTCAGAAGTAGGATCCTCTACATCCGGTCGTTCATTAGGCGGAGGATTTTCGACACCTTTGCCCTTGTCGGGGCCCACGGATTCTTCCTCGTGCTCGGATCCGCCCTGGTTTTCTGGGACTTCTTCGATACTGGCTTCTTCCATGGGTTCCGACTGGTTCGCAAGCATCTGGCTGGTATACAGAGTTAATGGGGAATGAAGAGTCGACGGTCCAGGTAATGATGCCTGTGCGCATGTATTTCTTCTTGGTGGCATAATGAAAACAATCTGCGAGTATTAGTCAGAAAATACTGTTAGGATACACACACAGGGCGGGTCTCCGGAGAAACCCGTGGGATATCCAGTAGGACTTGGCTTCAGCTTATAGGCTGCGCCCTCGCTAGATCGTGTTGTCCAATTTCAAACAGGCAGACAGGAATCCCGGGGAGTCTGGGTGGGGTTCGTGGGTCGTAGGTCGTAGGCCATAGGTCGTGAGTCGTGAGTCGAGATCATTGAGAGAGATACAGTAAGCAAAAAAAGGGTTGCAATGTTTAGTAAATTTTGACTCGAATGCTTATAACTCCAGAAATAAATTAGCTAAAATTAGGAGAAAATATAGGTTAGAAAGCCCTGTTTCTGAAATTTAATATGATAACCAGGTTTGTTCAAAAATACTCACTCATTGTTGAGATATTAAATATTTTGTACAGGAGTATCATTGCAACCCTTTTTTTGCTTTCATTTTATAAACATAAAGCTATGTATTCTAGTACTTGGTATGACCTCCATTAGCCTTCACTACTGCTGCAACCCTCCTAGGCATACTTTCAATCAAATTCTGGCACACCTCTGGCATTATTTTGTCCCACTCTACTTGTACCCTCTCCCACAACTCTAATATCCCTCCTGGGGCCCTCTCATGCTCTCCCACCATTTGGATGGATCATCCCCAGCCCCATCAATGCGCACTTGCCATAAATTGTCAGTTGAGAACTCGTTTATCGTCTTGTTGAGTATAGTCAGTTCATCCTGTGAAAGGGGCAGTGAGGAAGGAGGGTCGACCTCCATGGCATCGTTGTCCATTGTAGAGAGCACAGTCACAGCAGTCACAGCAGTCGTGACTAAAGTTACAGTAAGGGCTTCCTAGTTAGTCAGCATCGTTTATGATTGTGCGGCTGAGAACTAGAGTGCCGCACGATCCCTGGCTTACCGGGAGTAGTTCGGCACTCAACGTCCAGCCGAGCGTAGAAAGAACTCCCACGCCTTTGTTCTCTTACGACGACTCGATCGACGCACATTCTTGAGGATTTCACTCCCTATCATTTCACCAATCCTTTTTATCTGTACTAATTATTTTACCCACCCACCCATCCCCATTGGGTTAATTGAAATCACAGAAAGCAGTCATATATCCGTAATAATACAGTCAACATTCCATAATATAACAATTGATTCAGGATACCAATTTATTAATAGCGAGAGTTGTAAATGTACAGGGAAGACCCGCCCTCGGCGAGTCTTACCAAGCATACCCGAAGAGCTAACGCTCTTCCCCTACCCAACCATACAGCTCCTCGTTACGATCAGTTCGATATCGACAAAGCTGGATGTAGAGTACTAAGTTCAAATGGGAAAAGATTAATAGAGATCATGACACCCAGACCATTGGCGTCGTAGTGACACTGGAGGCACCCCAAGATTTTTGGAGTTGGAAAACCTTCAGAAAATCTTGCTATTTGGCTAAATTTGCTAAGCATTCTTTGAACTGAAAAACTGTTGGAAAATCTTGAGTTTTAGTAGGTTTTTCTGAGGACAAAAATTGTATCTGAAAACCCTAAAAATGTTGATCAGGAAATTCTAAGGAAACATTGTTGGAAATAGCCTATTTTCTGTGGATTTTCTAAATAGGAAATTTTTTAAAAAACCCTAGATTTTGTTAGGGTTTTTCCACCCAACAGAATTCTATGAAAACTGTAATAATGTGCCTAGAGAAATCAATTGAAAACCACATATTTCTACTCAATTTTTCTGCTCAGGGAATTAGGTGAAAACTGTAATTTTTTTCCAAGAAAATCTTGTGCCAAGACAATTTTTTTTTAATGTTTTGTCAAGGGGAAAACCATAATGAAATTGACAATTTAATTATATGGGAATCCAGCTTCATCTACTTGTGATGAATGTGCGAGGAGCTGTATGGTTGGGTAGGGGGAGAGTGTTAGCTCTCCGCGTATGCGTGGGAAGACTCGCCGCTCGGGAGGGCGGGTCTCACCTTGCGTTACACCTCTCGCTTTATTACGTTTATTACCATGAATCTGTATAGATAAATCTAAAATACTGAAACTATCATTAATACCTTCATCAGTCTAAGGGAAGGGAGGGTGGGTAAAACAGATATAAGTGACTAAAAGAATGATAATATGTAAATAGTGGTGATCTTTGGAATGTAACGACAGAGTTGTCGCAGTAGGAAGGAAAGAAAGGCGTGAGACACTTCTGTATGCTCAGCTGGACGTTGAGAGCTGAAACTACTCCCGGCATGCCAGGGATCGTACGGCACTCGGCACTAATCATTGAATAATTATAGATTTCAAAAAGAATCTATCTGAATCTAAAAGAATCCATATGTTAAGTTACACGTACAGGTGGGTCTCCGGAGAAACCTGCGGAATATCCAGTAGGACTTGGCTTCAGCTTATAGGCTGCACCCTCATGAGATCGTATTGTCCAATTTCAAACAGGTGGATGGGAATCCCGGGGAGTCCAAGCAGGGTTTGTGGGTCGAGGGGTCGTAGGTCGGAGGTCATGGGTCAAGAGTTGAGATGGTTGAGAGAGATAGATGCGCCGGAGCCTGTGGGCTCCGACTAGCATGAGTGGTGTGATTCAAGTAAGGGTTTTAGAGTGGAAAATGTATTAGATTACTGGGGGGAATCTAAGCTAATTTTCTGACTGGATTGCATGTACACCATCTGCCAGTTTAAATAGACCGTGGAGTGAATGACATACCAAATCCAGTAATGATGAAACAAAACTAACAAAACATAAAACAGGAATAGTAAACACCAAGTTTGGTGTTAGGAACGGGATGGAATGGAGCAGAGTCCAAATTGTGACAAATCATAACCCATAATGGGAAACGGAGTGGGAGCAGAGTCCTAATCATGACAGGTCATTTGACTAAAACGGGAACGGGGCTCAGTTAGAGTGATGGCGGGATTCTGAGCGGGGTCCAGTGACTGATGTGTGGGATGAAGACGGACATAGACAGAGACAGAGTCCAGGGGAAGTCTGGTGACTGATATGTGACGTAATGAGGTTGAACATAACAAGTCTTGACATACGGAGTCCGGACGGGAATTCCTGTAAACAGACAGTTGGTGCATCTAGGGCGCGGATGCGTATGAGTTACTGCCCGGAGTCTGGCAGGATTTTCCAGTTGTAACACCATATGAATCTAAAAGCATCTATGTGAATCTTAAAGAATCTATCTGAATCTATGTGAATCTAAAAGAATCTAAAAGAATCTATCTGAATCTACGTGAATCTAAAAGAATCTATCAGAATCTATCAGAATCTAAATAAATCTACCTGAATCTACATGAATGTAAAAGAATATGCCTGAATCTAAAAGAATCTATAAGAATCTATCAGAATCTATCAGAATCTATCAGAATCTATCAGAATCTATCAGAATCTAAATGAATCTACCTGAATCTACATGAATGTAAAAGAATATGCCTGAATCTAAAAGAATCCTCTTAAATATTTGTGAATCCCACTGTACCCTTCCAAACAATTGTGAATCATGCTCAATCAGGAAAAATCAGTTCAAGGTTTCTCATCTTGAAAAACCTTTAAGAAACTCATGTGAAATTGTTAATTTCTTCAAGATTTCACCAACACATTTTTTCAATTTCCATAGTGTTTGTGGCCAAGGAAAATCTTGTTGAAATCTATACTTATTCAATGATTTCCCATATAATCAAATTGTCAATTTCATTATGGTTTTCCCCTTGACAAAACATTAAAAAAAATTTGTCTTGGCACAAGAATTTCCTGGCAAAAAATTACAGTTTTCACCCAATTCCCTGAGCAGAAAAATTGAGTAGAAATATGTGGTTTTCAATTGATTTCTCTAGGCACATTATTACAGTTTTCATAGAATTCTGTTGGGTGGAAAAACCCTAACAAAATCTAGAGTTTTTTAAGAATTTTCCTATTTAGAAAATCCACAGAAAATAGGCTATTTCCAACAATGTTTCCTTAGAATTTCCTGATCAACATTTTTAGGGTTTTCAGATACAATTTTTGTCCTCAGAAAAACCTACTAAAACTCAAGATTTTCCAACAATTTTTCAGTTCAAAGAATGCTTAGCAAATTTATCCAAATAGCAAGATTTTCTGAAGGTTTTCCAACTCCAAAAATCTTGGGGTGCCTCCAGTGCAGAGCGGTTTGGCACTCAACATCCAGCTGAATGTATGAAGATCTCTCCTGCCTTTTTGTTTTCCTGCAATGACATTGTTGTCTCAGTCCTTATAACTTTGCGCTCATTGAGGCTTTATCATTCTTTGACAAGGCTGTGACCCATGAGGGGTAAGCCCCCACTATGCTACCACCCCACAACTGTACTCAGTTGCTTCGTGAACCTGGGGGATCAATAATAATGTGTTTAAACACTACATCAGCAGTCATATCTGTCTTGGAATAGCATTTTCAAATACTTGATCACATAACTTTTGTATTACCATCTGTGACCCTGTCATATTGAGGGCTTCTGTGCATTCCAGCTTTCTGTTTATTCTCATTTAGAGACTTATTTTTAAAGTGATTAAAGTTTACAATATTCAGAATTATATACATTATATACATTTGTAAATTCACTTAACCTAATAAACATAAGTCAGTCTCCTTTTGGAACTTTGCTGAATACTTACTCATGGATCAATAATAACATCCTTCAACACACATACATATTTGGCTTGGAATAGTGTTTTCATTCTTCCTCAATTTGTTTCTCTTGAAGTGTCAAGTGTTTTGTTCCACATTAGACTTCCAACTTCTCATATGGCTGTGATTGCCCTTCCCACATCATATTGGGGACTTCTGCACATTCTAGCTCACCATTTATTCTCTTTCATACTCATACCCCACTTTCCTTCCATTCCACTCATCTGTCGGTCATTGAATCTTTTAGCATAAATTATTGTCTTGTATTTTACTAATCTCCAGTTCAAACATTGATTTAGAACCTTTCTGTTAAGAACCACATTGTTCAGGCCCCTATGTGTGTTTTCAACCTACATACAGTGAGGGACAAAACCCTTCCAATGATTTTTAGTTGTACAAAGATTCTTGAATAACTCAGGAACCACTGTAGATACAGACCTGAAATTTGGTGGTTAGTTAGGTCTACATGTTATCTATATGCCCTTAAAATATTATGACATAAGTATTAGTATTTCCCATGCTATAAATAAAATAATAATAAAACCACATTGGAAGGGTTTTGTCCCAGTCACATGATCAGCACAAAACATTATTTATTATATGCAAAGAAGTGCAAATAAAAATCATGTGACCTGTCAAAATTAGATATATATATAGCTGTTCACTTTTTAGTTCAACAACATCCCCACAACTCAACATTCTACACCATGAAAGCTCTTACTCCTCCTCAGGTTAGCCACATTTTCATTTTGCTCAATAAGGGCAAGTCTGCTTCTCAGATCTCTGCAATCACTGGCAGAGGTCAATTTACTATATCCAGAATTCACTTTACTCATTGCCCATCACTTGCCAAAGCACCTGGTGGCCATCCATGCAAGCTTTCTCCCTCAGATATTCATTATTCCCTCTAACAAATCACTTCTCAGAAGGCAGAACATGCCACTGAGGTCACCAAAATCCTTCAAAATATGACTGGAGAGTCCATTTCAGTGAAGACTTTTCATAGAGCACCCAAGAAAGCTGGAATGAGAGCTGTGGTGAAAACACAATCTAGCGAGGGCGCAGCCTATAAGCTGAAGCCAAGTCCTACCGGATATCCCGCAGGTTTCTCTGGAGACCCACCCTGTGTGTGTATCCTAACTGGCATTACCTACAGGGGTTTATATAGGAATGTCACACCACTTGGGTATGTCGATGCTGACTATGCATGGGGACACTGACAGACACCAATCCTGTTCTGGGTATGTTTTCATTCAGGCAGGGGGATCAAAATACCAGCTGACAGTAGCTTTATCCACAACAGAGTCAGAGTACATGGTGCTCACACAAAGTATTAAACAGCTCTTGTGGATGTACACAGTGATGGATGAAGTCAGGTTCCCACAGTCAAAGCCAGCTGTATTGTACAACAACTTGGGAGCAGTCCTTTTAACTAAGAACACAAAGGACAACATACATATCAAACACATTGATATATGGTATCACTATATATGGGAGTGGGTTGAGGAGGAGGACATAGATGATTTTCAACAAGCAATGTATTGCATTGTGACTCTGCAAGAGTGTGCTGAGCCAGGGAAGGTGTTGAATTAAGCTCACACACTCTGACTTACCAAGCCTAGATGGCTACACCACACCATACCTGGCTATACCAAGCCACATTGTGCCTGCCCAATATATCACATCTTACTACCATTGTCTCAGCCTAATATTGATATTTTATATTTAGTCTTCAATACTCGAAGCCTCATACCTCAGTCAAGTCACTACTTGTGTCAACTGAGGTACATTATATTGAGAATATTTGCGCAGTTCTAAATATAACTCTCAGTGAGTGATAAACCTTCACTAAGATATGTATTGTTATCTACCTAAATATAACTGAATTAATAGTAAGCAAACTACTAATGTAAGATGAGGGAAATATGCATACCTCTCAGTGAGTGATAAACCTTCACTGAGAGGTTACGCGATCAGTCTCCAACCATATATAGTATCCATAATCGAAGTGCGACTATGCAGTTGCCCAACACTTCATTCCAGCTTACAAATGTAGCTTACATAACATTATTACTTCAACACCCTCCCTTAAGTGGAACATAGTCCGATGAGGTATGAGAACCTTTCAACCTTCGGTCTGGCTAACGGCTTCGTTAGCATATCGGCAGAATTATCGTCTGTGGATACGTAGTGGATTGATACCAGCTGCTTATTGGTGACTTCACAAATAAAGTGGTATCGAATATCGATGTGCTTGGTGCATGCGTGGAATTCATCATTTTTGATGATTGATATGGTGGATTGATTATTGCAATAGATCGTGATAGGGCGAGTAAGCGAACGAGCGATTTCGGCTATGAATGCCCGAATCCATAGGGCCTCCTTCGTAGCGTGAGTGGCAGCTATATATTCCACCTCCATCATTGATAACGCAACAATAGATTGCTTTTTTGAGCTCCATGAGATGGCACCTCCGTCTATGGTAAAGACATAGCCTGAGATCGAGTGTCTATGCTCTTGTGAGCCCCAGTCTGCATCGGTGAAACCCTCGAGTGCGTTTTGTGAGTCGTTTCATTTACCTCCGAATACCAGCCATTGGTCTCTTGTCCCTTTCAGGTATCTCAGGACCCTTTTTACAGCTTCCCAGTGCAGCCGACCAGGGTTTTGCATGACTTGTGCGAGGAAAGATATTGCGAATGCTATGTCTGGGTGTGTACCGAGTGCCGCATACATAAGAGATCTGATCACCTTGCGATATGGTACATTTCACATTTCTTCAAGCTGATGTGGTGTGCTGGGTGATTGTGAGAGGGAAAGGTGGTGATGGGGGTCAAGGGGGTTGATAATGGCTTTGCATCCTGTAGGCCAAATCGTGTGACAATCTTGTCAATATATGAATGTTGCGAGAATGATATTGTTCGAGCTGTGTGATCATGTTTGACTTCAGTCCCCAAGAGCCACTTAAGTTCACCAAGATCCTTTATTTTGAATTCCTGTCGGAGTTTGTTCTTAAATTTCAAGATAATGGCTTTCGAGTTCCCTGCTATGGTCATATCGTCGACATCAACTGCAACGATTAATGCGGTTTCGTCAGTATACCTATAGAAGACAGCATGTTCGACTTGGCATCAGGTGAATCCAAACTGGAACATGATCCTGCAAAGGTGTTGATACCACTCGCGACCGGCTTGTTTCAATCCATATATTGTGCGTTTGAGCAGGCACACCATGTGCTCTTTTCCTGGAACCTCAAGTCCTTTTGGTTGCCTCATGTAGATCATTTCGGTAAGAGGTGCGTTCAGATATGCAGCGTCAATGTCTGTTTGTTCAAGTTCCCAGTCGTTTCGTGTGGCGATGGTGGCGATAATGTGGATAGCGGTCAATTTTGCAGTAGGTGAGAATGTTTCATTGTAATCTATGCCTTCTTGCTGAGAGAACCCTTGCGCTACGAACCTATACTTGTAAGCCATGATCTCACCATTTGGACTGTGCTTGTATAGCATGACGACTTTGCTCCCTATAACATTCATACAGTAGGCAACAAAACCCTTACAATGTTTTGCACTTTTTGAAAGACATGGCTATTCCTCCAGAAATAAATTCTGTAAATTGCTGAGAATATTATGTAATATACTTCAACATCATACCTTCCAGAAAAGCACAGCCACAAAGCACCGTGTCCTTATTTGGTAAGTCCACATCACACACAAACCAATAGCTCATTGTAAGGGTTTTGTTGCACACTATTTTGAGACTATTAATACAAGAAATTAGTATTTAGTATGGCCCCCCTTTGCTCTAATAACTGCTGCAAGTCTTTTAGGCATACTCTCAATAAGCTTCTGACACTCCTCCTTTGGAATCTCTTCCCACACCTTCTGCACCTTCTCCCACAGTTCATAAACACTATTTGCAGGCTGTTCATACTCCCCCAGCTTCTTTTTGACATGATTCCACAGATGTTCAATAGGATTCATGTCAGGAGATTGTGCAGGCCAGTTGAGGACTGTAACATCATGGTCAGTGAACCATTTCTGGGCCTTTTTGCTGGTATGTTTGGGGTCATTGTCTTGTTGAAACACAATGTCAGCCACTGTTTTGTTGTAATATTTGAAGGTTTGCTGGAGTTCATCATCCAGGATCTCCACATAAAGCTCAGCATCTATCCTCCCATCAATTTTGGTTGCAAACCCAACCCCATCCCAGCCCATGCATCCCCACATCATCAGGTTTCCTCCTCCAAACTTGACTGTTCCCTCTACTAACCTATCATTTAACCCCTCACCCACATTTTTCCACACATATTTCCTTCCATCTGATCCCAGCCTATTAATCTTAGTGTTATCAGACTATATGACCCTCTTCCAGTCCTCCAGGGTCCATTCCAAATGCCTTTCTGCAAACTCCAATTGAGATTTCCGATGATGAGGTTTGAGAAGTGGCCTTTTTCTCTTTACCACAGCCCTCATGCCTATGGTTTTGAGGTGGCGATGCACTGTTTGTGAAGTAATAGGAGTGTTGATGATGTCTATAAGTTTCTTAGTTGCCTGTGTGGCATTATCAACCTTCCCCATGCAAATTATTCTTCTAGCATAGGCAATATTGGCTGTGGTAAGCTTTGTAGGATGGCCACCAGAGCACTTGGGGAGGTCAGGGTGATGCTCAGAGTGAATACGACTGATGGTGGCACTGCTGATATGAGTTTGGTAACATATTTGAGCTCCAGAAATGCCAGAGTCAAGTAGAGTAAGAACATGTTGGATTTGGCTGGAGGAGAGCTTTTTCATTGTGAGTAGGGTGATTGTGGGATTCCAACTGGTTGCTTTCATCTTATATACATTGAGGAAGAGTGGTCACATGACTTTGTTGAACTTTATAAACAAAGTCATGTGACTAGGACCCATTTTGAACTTTAAAAATGTGTGCAACAAAACCCTTACAATGAGCTATTGGTTTGTGTGTGATGTGGACTTACCAAATAAGAATGTGGTGCCTTGTGGCTGTGCATTTCTGGAAGGTATGATGTTGAAGTATATTACATAATATTTTCGGCATTTTACAGAATTTATTTCTGGAGGAATAGCCATGTCTTTCAAAAAGTACAAAACATTGTAAGGGGTTTTGTTGCCTACTGTACCTTTTTGTGGTTCAACAAGTTCCCATGTGCCAGCGTCTACATGGTGCTGCATTTCCTTCTCAAGTGACCTTTTCCACTGTGGCCAATCACTTCGAGACTTCGCTTCTGCAACATTCGCTGGTGGCTCATTGCTATCATGTATGATTGTTGCCATTGCATTCTCGAACGATGTTGAGATGGCTGGTAAGTCTTCATTTATCTCGCTCTTCAGCTGATCGTTGATTTTCAGCATCGCTGCGACAGCTGCAACATCTCATGTTAAGTCTTTCTGAGGTGTTTCGGGGGGTACTGGCATTCCTTTCGGAAATGCTGGACCTTTCAGTTGTCCCTCTGTAGATCCCTGGCCAGTATTGATGTCATGGACATATGCTGATGGTTTCCATGTTCTTTGTCCTTGTCCAGATGTTTCTGTCTCTTCAAAGTCTTCGAGCGGGTCGATTCGGGCATGCTGGGTATTGTTTGGGATCAGTGGTTGTTGTTGGAGTATAGGTATGTCGTTTTGCATGGTGTTCTGGCTGTCTGAGATCATATTCCCTCCCTCAGCCTGTACATCATCTAAAATGACAGTGGTCGATTCGTTGAATCTGACATTACGCTCAACTGTAACGTGGCATTTCCCAGGCCAATAAATATGGTGGCCTTTGCTTTCATCGCTGAATCCGACCCAACGTCCTTCATCCGCTTTTGCTTCCAGTTTCCCACATTCTTCCTTGAATACCCAAACTTTCGTGCCCCATTCTGGAACATTTCCCAGATTCAGTTTTTTGTTTCGCGACACTTCATAGGGGGTATGTCCATCCAGGACACTCATTGAAGTGCAGTTTTTAAGCCAGGTTGCATGTTTTATGGCTTCGGTCCATAAAAACTTCAGTAAGTTTGTGGCAATTGTCATGGCACGAACATGTTCTAATAACGTGCAGTTTAGTCGCTCAGATACACTGTTCTGTTGAGGTGTGTCATGTACGGTCAGTCGTCGTTCCGTTCCCTGCAATTTTAGGTATTCGGTGAATATATTTGATAAGTATTCACCACCTCGGTCTGTCTGCAATATTCTTATCTTTCCATTATATTGCATGCTAACCCATGCTTCATATTCTTTATAGGCTTGAAATGTGTCGCTTTTCTGTCCTAACATGGCAAGTGACGACCACCGGGTTTTATCATCCATATAACTGGCAAAGTACGTTTTCGCATTGTAGCTTTCAGGGTTTGCAGGACCCCATACATCCGAGTGGATCTTGTCGCCAACATTTGCTGCGATTTCACTGGAGCGCTCCTTTGGTATGGGCAGTCTTGTGATTTTGGCCTGTACACATGCCGTGCAAAATGTTGGCTCACTAGATAAGTCCAAATCTATCCCAAGGATATGACCATCTTGAACTGATCTCTTTGCTGCATTGGGCTCAATGTGCCCTAATCATCAGTGTAATTCATCAATCGACATTTTCTGTGAGGTCACATTTGCTGTACTATGGTAGGTCTTGTGCTCCATTTTGTATAGACCATCATCAGCAAGGGGAATTTCGCCAACAAGTTTACCATCCAGATCCCTGATCGTACATCTCCGATTTTTTAGCAACGCTGAATAGCCTGATTTGTCGCAGCAAGCAAGTGATATTAGTGTGAAAGCTAGGTCTGGTGAGTACAGCACATTGTTCAATGTCACATTGACCATTGATTTTCCATTTGGCATAGCAACTTTCATACTCCCGATTCCGGTTGCATGAAAAACAGTTTTGTCAGCAGCTTCTATTGGGTGTGGAGTGGTTTCTCTAAATGTGACAAAATGATGGCGGCTAGGGGACATATGGTTCGATGCTGCTGAATCATATACGTCTATTTCGGTGTGTCGAAGTGGACTCGTTTCCCGGGATAATGTGGTTCCAGAGAATGTGGTTGTAAATGCGAAGTCTGTTAGAAATCATAGTGTTGCATGTCGTTGATGCCCGGCTATTTCGTACTTTACAGTAGCTTAGTCATCATAAATAAAACCTTGTCCATTTTTGTTACACCATCATTGAACAGGTTATGGGCCCCGCCCCGTTGCTTTAAAAAGTCACACTAATACTGTCTCATCATCTTATGTCTAATATCAATGCCTTACTTGCAAGTATCCCAAAACTCTCGGGTGATAACTACCATGAATGGAAATTTTCACTGTCAATGGTTTTGCAGCGTGCTGGATCATGGAGTGTTGTTAATGGTGGAGTAAAGGCACCTAAGGATGAGAATAGCAAGGAGTATTTGGATTGGGCAAAGCATTCAGAGGATGGTTACACAGCGATTGGATTGACAATTGCGTCAAGCCAACAATCGTATATTCAGGATTGCACCACTGGACCAGAGGCATGGCAAGCACTTGTGAAAATCTATCAGGCAAATAATGGGGCCAATTGGATTTCGTTGAAACGCCAGCTCTATATGTACCAGCATGATGTCAAAAAGCCAGTGATGGAATATGTCCATGGCATTTTGACTCTGGCTTCACAGCTTCGAGCAATTGGAGTCGAGTTACATGATGAGGATGTGCCGGATGTCCTCATTTATTGTTTGGCTCCGGAATTTGGTGCGGTAGCAACTGCTCTTATGCAGCATGTGGGATCACTTACTGTCGAAGAAATTTCTGCGGCGCTGGTAGAAGAAGAAAGTCATCTAAAAGGGCAGAAAGAAAATGAGGGTCAGATTGCCATGAAAATGAAAGTCTACTCACCAAATGTGTGACAGCTGAAGAATTGCTATAGATGCAACAGCGAAGGTCACATTGCATGTTTTTGTCCTGCACCGAGGCCAGTTGTTTCGTCTTCAAATGGATTACCTACCAAAAACCAGGAGATCCCCACTGATAGCACAGGGATGAGTGCTTATATTTTGCACACTTGAAATCATCGTGCAGACTAGGAGTTATGAGTAGGGCTCCAAGGTCCAGCATTTGTTTGCATACTGGGAGGTTGGGGGAACGCGTTCTAGGAGCAAAGATGCTCTGAGGTTCGGTTCAATGCCAAATGTATCAGACGTATTGCGTCTAGTGGGCGAGTGAGTTTCTCAAAAATTTCGAGTGGATTCTGCGTCTAGTGGGCACAGCGGGTTTTCGTGTCAACTTTTCAGATGGATTTTGCGTCAAGTGGGTGCATTTTTTTTGTGTTAAAAAGATGTTTAATTTTTTGGATGGTATGTATGGATCTACTATGGGCTCTCAATGACATGCAAAGTGGGTGTGTTAGAAATCATAGTGTTGCATGTCGTTGATGCCCAGCTATTTCATACTTTACAGTAGCTTAGTCATCATAAATAAAACCTTGTCCGTTTTCGTTACACTGTCATCGAACAAAGTCTGTGCTTGATGTTGTTGCATTTGCTTTTGACTTATCTCCTTTCTGTTCATGTTTCCCTTTTTCTTCTTAGGTTTCCGGCATTCGGCCGAAATGTGACCCATAATCCCACAATTCCAACACTCCACGTTTTTGAATGATTTCTCTGATTTCTGCATATTTTTAGATTTCCCGCGGTGCTTGGATGCTGACATAGCAGTCTCAGAGGCCTTCAGCTTCTTCTCTTCAATAGTGAGTCTTTCAAATTCTTCGATTATGGCTTCGACCACTTTGTTTGGTTCGAGGGGTGATGCAGTAAATTTCGCAGACATTGATATCATGCTAATGACTGGTCGGTAGGTTTTCAGCAATGATCCAAGTATGACGGTGACTAGATCATCATTGGATAGACCGGCATCCATGCCCTCGAGTTGGGCCTGCATTTTCATGAGTTCATCGAGGTGCGTTTTGACTGCTGAGTCATCTTCGCACTTCATCTCATACATGCGACGTCTGATATCAATTTTAACTGACAGTGCTTTACCCTCATGTTTGAGGCATAATGCATCCCACACTGCTTTGGCCGTCTTTAGCTTCTGAATTTTGATCTGAAGACTCGGCTCAATGGACGTGAAGATCTGGGCTTTGATATACGCCTCACGTTGTTCAAATTCATCCTGTCATTGCTCTGCAGCTTTGACCTTGGCCCAATTGTCTTCCATCATAACATGCTTTGCCCCAAAAGTTGGTGGCGGTGGCAGCTCCCTCGCAGTTCCCTCAAGGTGTCGTTTTAGACCTCTACCAGCACTGAGTACCATCAGTGTCTGGTTCTTCCAGGTAACCCAGTTCAATCCTTCTTGGTCAAGTTTTGGGACAACGAAGCTCTTGATACTAGGTTCTGCGGGGCCCATAACCTGTTGAGAATATTTGCACAGTTCTAAATATAACTCTCAGTGAGTGATAAACCTTCACTAAGATATGTATTGTTATCTACCTAAATATAACTGAATTAATAGTAAGCAAACTACTAATGTAAGACGAGGGAAATATGCATACCTCTCAGTGAGTGATAAACCTTCACTGAGAGGTTACGCGATCGGTCTCCAACCATATATAGTATCCATAATCGAAGTGCGACTATGCAGTTGCCCAACACTTCATTCCAGCTTACAAATGTAGCTTACATAACATTATTACTTCAACACATTACCACTACTATTCTTCACATTTACACTTCTAATGTAATGTAGCATATTTGTTACAGGTAGTAAATATAGTCGAGTCACTACTTGTGTCGACTGAGCATATTTGTTACAGAGTAGCGGGCTTTTGGCACGCGGAAGCAATATATACTGCGCACTCCAATTGATGCACTTTTCCTCGGACTTGTTCCCAATATCTGCTCGGCGGATTCCGACATGGCCTTTGGTCACAAGAGTCGGAAGTATCGCCTATTTCATTTTCGTCTTTTAGGACGACAAATGTAGGATATCTGGAAACTCATGAAACCTGCCATTCAGGAAGAGATACAGCGACTATCCAGATTTGTGGGCTTGTGACAATAGTGATATTTCACACTGAAGTCCATGTTTTGAATAATGGGATTCATGTGGGTAGATGGTGCTATGTCAGATAGCCACGTTTCCTGGTATATCGGGAGTTCCGTGGCAGTCGGTTATCTTGGCTAAGCCCTTTGCCTGTCGAACGAAAAGGTTTGATTCCGAACTTGACTGGCGGTTAACAGACATGAGATATCTCCCATTCACCCCGTGATATCTGCTAGTTTGAACGCACTGCGCGATATGACCTCGTACACGTGTTTGAAAAACAGTACTGTATGATTCCGACTTCCGACAATGCGAAGATATGCAAACCCAACTTAGAGGTCTAGGGAACCGCCCCCTGGCCTTCACGTGCGATTTAGCAAGTTTCTATCCATGACCCCGACCAATATTGATTATAGTTGGGAATCATTGAATAGTTATTTACCCAAGAAGTTGTTGTTATGTTGTTACTCACATAGTAGCTAATCTTACTCTTCTCCGTTACAAAGTCATCATTTCCATCGACGCCATCGATGTCCGTTATCTCGTTACCTCGCAACATTCCGAGCTGTACTGTGCAGGCACCACAGCCTGCCCTCATCTGTACGTCGGCATTATCCGTATCCACTCCCATCTTTCCCAGGTCTCCATAACAGTTTCTTTGTTGATTTCTTTTAATTCCTGTGGGAATGCTGTTTGTATTTCGGGTTCTTGCGAGGGGACTCCATAATACAAAACGACAGTTGAGAGGGAAAGTACATGGTTGCGCCAAATCGCCTCTGAAGTACACTAACCAGTTTTCTTTGCATCAACGTAACCGTTTACCCCGTTCCATATGCAAACCTGCCTCGACTCGACAGTATGAACTGCAAAAATAGACAAACGATACTCTCACATAAAATATAACGTCTCAGGGTCAATCGATAAACCTGAACTGTGTTACCTAACATCGCTCGTTTGAAACATACACAGAACTATTTTTAATGATTTAAGTTGGATCTAAGGTACATATTGCGACCCTAGGATTAATTAAACACTACTTTAGTCTCGTGATATCATACATATGCTGTGTTAAGGTCCGGCATATGGAAAGTACGAGAGGACACAACACCGTCTTTGATCCACGTTCCACATATTTCGAATAGGACGCAATCAAGTGATGCTTGAATATTTATTGTCGCCTTTTATGGACATCTGACACCAACTTCTGGCAATGATCTGTCAATCTAGGCCTCCTCCGAAGGCATGACTCGGAACCTTTCATGGAAAGGGCGACGGCCTTTCATCAACTATCTAACCCTTCAACTAAATCCAATATACAAATGCGGTACTCTATTCTCATATTGTACATCCTTTGACTGGGCAAAGCCGTTGGCGGATCGAGTCTAGGGAACACAATCTGGACACCCGCATGTTCCCGTGCTCCGATGTTTTCCGATGCAACACACTAGTAGTGATCTAGATTGATAGTTCTCATTTAAAATGATGATCCACAGTATCTACAATAATCGATGCCTATTGTGCAGAACTGCCTTGTTCTAGCTGCTTAGCGAAATACTATACCACAAGAAGACAAAATCGGCTATTACACTAAACACTGCCAAGCAGTGAATAACGAGTTCGTTAAGTGGGTGACGTCAACCGCCGAAAGAAGCCAGACTAGGTACAGCGATAAACTGGCGGCTACCTGAGCGTATTGAGCAGCCAACTTACCAACGCTAACGTCTGCGTCTGTCGGAATCCGAAGGATAAATAGTCTTCATTGGTCTCAGCTATTAATAGAGAGTATTTGCAACTAATATGTGTAATAGTAATCTAGTAGTAATTTCGCCAACCCCAGCCGAGGACTCATTTACGCGGGGTTAAAAATCCTTTGATAGGCGTTGAAGTCTTGGTGAATTGATGGAATCATGCCCAATTCAATGGTAATTAATTATCTAGTACGTAGGACAATCAGTGCTAGATATAGATTTTGGTAAGGAATGAATAGCCTAATAGATCCACACCTTAACTCGGAGGTGATCGTTGATGTTATCTGGTTGTAAGTCATGAAACATCCCCTAAGAAATGAGATACCCGTAATTTTCTTTTGACTTTGATCGTTATTATTAATTGTCCCCCTCATAGCCAAAAGACGCCTTGGGTATGAGAAGAAACTTGGCAAATTCTCCGGTGGCCAAGCCTCATAAATACTCATACGTCAGTCTTATGACGCATGTTCCCCAGACGGCTGATATCATGCGCTCTGGTTTCGTCCACAACCAAGATGACAGAATGCGTCCAGTTCCACGAGGCTTGGGAAGTCAATTGTATGGTAATAACGTCACGATGAAGAGTATTGTAATGGCAAGTCAAAACTAAATCTATGGCTGGAATAAATCTAACCGTGGAAGGTGTTTTAAGATGGGCTACATGAGGCGTGGAGGGCAATGTCAGTGGTGTTGAAATACGAAGTGAGTCTCGTTACAAACGGATAAGGGCTACAATACATGTATCGTCCTTATATGTATACGTCTAGTAACTGCTTACTAATATAGGCGTATGGTCCGTGCTTCTTGCTGCTCGCATATCAGATTCCCAAAATCCAACAAGTGGTTGCATTAGATCGTAGGCGACGTACCTAAATGTCCAAACTGCGTTCTCTGTCACTAACCTCCGAATTGGGGGATGGATATGCGGGAAGGCTATACATCCTTGTATAGAATGAACCAGCAGACATGCGGAGAAATGCGTAAAGTAAGCAGTCATACGGATTTCTCCAGCGTGAACACGTCCCATATTCGAATAGAAAAGAAGCTAGGAAATAACCCTTGACATGCATCGAGAATATTGATGGATGCGCTGACCCAGAAGGGATCACAGTATAAGATGTGTACTACCAGTACTAATAGTGAGAAGGGGGAGAATAGATTATGACATGAGAGATTATGGATTGCCCTTGTGAATTGTAACTTTGAGCTTTAACAAGCTAAACAACGCCAAATGTAGATCGCCCTATATAAGGTATATGAATCTAAAAGTCCGGGACAGTGCCATCACTCACTTGAGAGCCCGATAAGCGGAGACTAAATTACTTCCTGTTAAGGTTTGTGCGCTACGTTCCCCAGTTTTGCCTATACCCCCTCACCACCACTTCCCCTCCGGCATCCCTGTAACACACTCTCTTCAAACCTACTTCCAAGCGCTAATTTTCAGGGATGCTCTTGTTCCCGGCGCTAGATTTCCAGGCTATAAAAGGACCCCCACTTCAGCACCTCACCCATCACAAACAACTCAGACACATTCTCATAGTTGTGCACAATGGCATACTACATCTTGTCTCCTCGTACTGCTCCCATGCTCGCATCGTCAGGGCCCCCGCCCTCGATGCCACCAACACCCAGATTGCGTCCAATTCCTCTCCCTGACGTCGACAATAAGACCAGCAATCGTCCCCCTCGTTTGTATATGTCTCTTAATAGTGCGGTCGTTGCCTGATCTCTCCTCATCAGGCATGCCTACTCCACCGCCTTCACCCCCGCCTCGTTCACAGCATCCTACCCAAAGTGCACCAGTTCTGCGGGGCGATCCGCGCACTCGCATGCCCTCTGCACCACTGGCACCACCACCACCTGACGCTCGTCACTACGCCAGCCGTAGCGTACTAACGCCCTCTGCCCCGCCATCGCCCCCCGTTGCTGGCTACTACACGAGTTCGAGTCGTAATGCGCCGCGAACGCCTAGAGCGGGAGCATCCAAGACGGGCGAATAATATCGGCCTCATGGCCCACGAGCCATGTACACCGAGTCAGGCATCTCCTACTCCTTTTCATTTATCGACGTCACTTGCTGCGATTGCCCCCTGCCAACATTGTGAATGCGGTTGTAGAACTTAATACTCCCCACCCCTCAGGTCCGAGCAACTCGCCGTGCGTCGTCGGCGTTTGGTATCCCTCCCACTGATGACTGATCGCGGACATTTTGCATGGAGTAGCTCCATCGTTGGGACCCCCTTCTCGTTATTGATTCAGCCTGTGTCATACAACCATGCCATCTGTCACCTCTGTTCTACCTTGTACTACTCTATGTTATCTCATGTGTCTAGTTTCCTACTTTGTCGTACTACTTCATGTTGTTTTTGTCTAGTTTCCTCCCCGCTTTCTACTTCTTTATCTCGACATTGCCCAGAGCCCGATTGTACTGTTCTAGTGATATATGTACAAATGATATTGATTTTGTCTTTCTGCCCATTTCGCCGTTTGGACTAAGAGCACAGCATGCCTGTCGCTATTCCTTGGAACTTCACCAGCAAATGTCGCCATATCCCAGACCCCAGATACCCCTCCGACGAGTGCGGACTCCGTCGCAGACGCCATCTTCTCTCACTTCTCAGCGACTGCCGTCCCACAGCGACATCTTGCCCCTCAGCCCTCCCTCCCAGTCGCCGGAAGTCGCGGGAATGATCGGCGCGCGTACGGCAATCGACGCAAAAGAAGCCACGGATCCGTCACGTTTATATTAGTTATATGAAATGGTAGATCACCTCAAAATGCGGCAAATGGCACTCGGTACCATCTGAGCGGAGAGCGCTGCTCAAGACACATGCATCAACGGGCTTTCACGTTTTGCCGATTTCGAGTCGATAGGGCGCAGTTCCAGAAAGAGGAGTTATTTTGATTGCACAATTGCCACAAAAGGACATATGGAATTGTGGAGAAGGAACGAGGATGTTCGGAGGGGGGCGGGTGTTGACGCTGGTTGAAGGGGAAAGCCGGCCGACTTAAGCGAGTTGCAGTAAGTAGGCCTTGGCAAAATTAGAACGACAGAAATAAAAGATAAATAATAAATAATAATAAATCAATTTTCAATTGCCTAAATATGTGCAGGCACTCCGCATGCACCTATTTGAGACCAAATGTCATGAGCTTAAGCCAGATTGTGCTAAAAAAAAACAACCCGGCCCATGTGTTGATTCCCATGTACATAGCGCTCTACTGGCCTCATTCAAATTTATAGGAAGCACGAAGCATATCTGATCCATGCCGTAGATTCCGAGGCGGATCATTGCGCTCATCATACATTGTTGTTGGGGAGATGCATTAATTTGGGGTGTTTATAGTCCGTTGGCTGTCTTCAGTGAGCCTTGGGATCATGCTGACACCCGTTATGGCCATCTGTTACCATATAACCATATACGTAAGGTTCAAACCTATAAGTTGATTACTTGGTATTTTCTTGATACGACCGTCTCGGAGCAGACAGTAGGCTTTCTCCCTTGTCATATTCATGATCGGGAGAAGTGATGGTCATGGCTTACTCGCCTGCTTTCGGTCACCGCATGACGCCGTAAATATTAGCTACAAACCACGGGACCCAATGACGCCCATAACGCGTCTATTGGAAGGTCCTCTTTTGGACGTTGGATCGAGCTTTCCTTCCGTGAAGTGAACGTCTTCGTGGTAGAAAGTGTTGGACAACTTTGGGAACACGATCGAAAGCGGATAAAAGGGCGGACGTCATGTGATTTCATTTACACTAAAGCGAAATTCCAATTCCACTGCCACCACCATAAATGTTTTCTTGTTTTAATACGTCGATTACAGAAAAATGCAGAATAGATTGGGTTATTCCTGTGGCTATAATATGATGATATATCATGCATGTCGTTTGAAAAAGTCGTAAGGGTCGGCGGTACTGACAAAAGTCCTACTATGGGTCATTGTTCACCTCTGCAGTGATCCGACCATAAAGACGTGAAATCAGATTTGAATTGGCTGCATACATGGCGTGTCATGATGTGTTACCATAATTTCAAATGCAGCATGACAACGTTTTAACAGATTCCCTCCCCTTGGCTCTTCCGACACAATCTTCTCGATGGAAGACACACTCAATCACGCTCATTAGAAGAGACTACTTACCAGGACACGGAAATCACTTGGTTCTCTGTCATAATAAATCTTCGGCGAGATCCGATCTGATGGAAGGTTAATTGAGTCTAAATTCTTAATTCTGAGACAGCGCCAATCCATTCTTCATATAACACACAGTCACCTTCAGAATTCCGATTCATGGTCCTGGAATAGGATCCCCACTGATTCGTGATGGTCGGTTATCAGACCCCGTATTGACAGTGGATCCATCTCATATAACTCGACTTCTTGTCATGCTTCTCATCGCGGTTTTATGACGGTGAGATTTTGTACCAAGCAATCGATAGTACGAAGGCAGAGTGTTTTCAGAGTTTTTTTGAATTGTCCACGGCTCTCTGTACGGTGCCGTATTCGACTCCATTAATGCTCCAATGCCATAACACTGGCAACTCCATCGATGCCCCGTGGTATACTGTCAAATCTCAACAAATGAAATCTGTGGTACAGCTTAACCCCGATTAGGTCTTAACTCTATGACTTCCGAAATCAACGTGTCTTATACGCTGACAACTCCACCTGTCCTCAAACAGACCAACGGCATTAATTATTACGGGCTAGCAGTCAGAGCAGAGCAGAATCGAAGTTTTAAAATGATTTTATATAAATTACAATTATCCAATTAATGTTCAAATAATTTAATACCAGATTTTGGAAGTGAGTTACGAGATTTTGGAGGTAAGTTACAAGATTTTGGATTAGTACATGTCACTTAGCTGCCATGCCGATATACGCTTCTATTATATGAGTCATGGTCTGACTCGCAACCCCAAACAAGAGCAGAAAGCCAACAGCGCTAATTATGCTCCCCTATCTACATGTTCCTTAATAAGGAACAATCGATCTTATCGATCCGCTTCAAATTTTCAAATTTTCAAAGAGCGGAAACCTAACTAAAGCTTCCTCACATTGAAGAATGGCCATATAGAGCTGGGCTACTTCCAAACAGTACTCCACCATTATTCAAATTATCAGATCTGAACAAAATAGAAATGCGGTAGGTTCAAGTGACAGCACTACTACCGCCTTCCCACACCCTTCTACACGTGAGCTTACGATGCGATGATGAAGCAAACCCTTATGTTTATGTGTTGGTACCACCACAATGTTGTTTCTGGCGGAAGATTCTTCGTAGCAATATGGGCGGCCCCATCTGGTCCACTCGCGTTCTTGAGCTTGCGTCCTTCTATCAGAATTGAATTCCTTCTGATCCATTGCTAGCCTGGCTTTACGTTATTGATCTCCCGGATCCCGGATCATTCTCGCTACATCGTGAGCGTCAACTTCAGCGGATCTGGTCTTGTATCCCTCAAAGGCTTCGAGAAGTTTATTGCTTCAGATACTTCCATCATTCCGAAGTTCGCAATTGCTTCCCGAATATGTGTTTATGTCAAGTGGGGATTTCGTGATATCACTGCAAGCCGTTGAGGACGCTCACGCTTTTGCTGTGTTCTTTGGGGGCTATGCTACGCCATCAGCCGGTATATTTAATCTATTCGATGGACACCTGGCTATTTGGTACTTTACAGTAGCTTAGTAATCACTTCGGTCTATAATGGACTTGGTCGCCCCCGTGTGGACACGAAAACCTGCCCTGTATTTTCAACACATTTTGACCTTGGGAGGGACTTTATATCATCTTTAATCAACCTAACATGGATTTCTTTGCGTCTAGCAGTCAGGAAACTACGCTGCGCTGCATAACTATCATATATAGGTAGGCTCTACGTCATAGGATGCTACTTTTATACTACGCCTTACTGGTGCCATGTGCAGTTGCCTCTCAACCTTCCATAATGAGTTTCTCAACTTCGGATTGAGGCTGCAGTCGAGGATCTTAAAACCATCAATGTTTACATCTGGTGTCTCCATGCCATGAATGGGGATTGTGTGGTCTTTTAAATATGTCAAGATGACCTATTGACTTTCGGCGTTCTTGCACGAGGGATATATGATACACCGCGTCGCATATTATGGATACGCGGCCATGAACAGAACCCTCACTACATTCTCATTACTCACTCGGTGGAAATGCGGGCTCCGGTTTATCATTAGCGTAATCCATGCTTTACTTGTGTTGTATTCTGATATTTCATTCATGCCCATGCTCTCAGTGTGCGAAAATTGTGAGACTTAGATGATCTCCCAGTCTTTATGGAGTTTTCAGGAAGGCAATGCAGTACGTATATCCATGTCTCTTCAATCTTCACCATTTTAAAAGAACGTCCAGGTGTAAACTGACCGCTTGCGGCGGTATATCCAGCAAGCACCGCTACCAAAGCTCAATGCTTCTTGATCCCCGAGGAAAAGCTTATACGTTTCCCAAAATGTATCGTACTATCATAGCCCAGCAACTAGACCGATCTTGTTTTCAAATGTATAGGGCTCCGTAACAATCGCGCAGAATGTTTGGCTCGATATCCACACAATAGCCAAATTCCAGGCACGGTGGTAGAGCTGCCCGCCATAAGCTCAAACTCGGCCTTCCCGGGACCAAACACACCAAGGGCGCTCTTTCTTGAATTTTTGTAATGAAAATGATGTGAACCCCCGCATTAATATCAGATTCATAGATCATGAACTGGGGTCTGGCGAAGTAACTTCAGGGTGCATTGATGACTTCAAAGACGAGAGATGACTGCCTTGCGACATGCAGCCTGTGTTTTGTGATGTCCCAAGTTCGTACAATGTAATTTGAAAATGATTGGCTGTAGATTTTTGCCGGCGAGATATACGTATAGTACCCGATGGCTCCTAATCTCAGTCATGGCCTCATGTTTTCCCTGTTTGATTTAAGTTGCCTAAGAACGTCTTGCGAGCTCTGGCGGCTTGCATAAGTATTTTGCATTATTTTGAGCCAAAGACCAATATTATATATTTATATTTGTGGACAGATTGTGACTTCAACTTGGTGCAATAACACAATCATCGACCCAATTTTAAATTCGCCCTCCCGACGCCCTCCCGACGCCCCCACCGCCACAATAGAAGTCATCTATCTGGTTGGGAGAAAGAAGCACAGATTCCGCGCGCTGTTGACTTCTTGGCACCTCATTGTGATTACTGTTGTCGAAATACGAATCTTCGATACCAATGTGACATCCGTGAATGCAACTACTTCGTGGGACTGCAAGTGACGGGCGGTATGGTATGTCTTTGAACGGATCGTTACACGTAAGAATTGGGTTTCTTCTGTGTTGTGGCAAAGTCCAGGATGAAGAAGTGTTGATTGACTGAATTATGGAATTAGAAGCGATACAAACAAGTGTATTTCGTACATAACTGACAAACAAAATCCGACAATACATGAGAGAGGGGAGCAAAGACAGGCTAACGGTACAGAACCAATATGCATATGATGTAATAGATGAGGATATCGGACAAGCTTTTGATGGGAAGCCAAACTTGACAGTGGGCGGTGATGCATGTGCGAGATGTAGAGGGTGGACAAATTGAAAATGAATTTGATTAAAAAATAAACAGAGGAACCCCATAGTTATGGGCATAAAACAACACACAAGTTAACAGAAAATGAAAAAATAAGGAGAAATAGTTGCACAGCAACGTCATCATCCTACCTAGCAGCCAACTAGTCCCCGTCACAAACGGCGGTTTCAAGATACCAATGTATCCCGTTCGGATCGTTTTGGTCCCGCGATAACATATCAAATCTGGTCCTATCTTCCAAAAGGTCGATAACTCTTTTGGCCCCTTTTGGGGGGTTATCGTACTCGGAAGGAAACATGACGCGTCCGGCCTGAGCATTTATTTCCTGGTGAAGGAATCGATGAATGTGGGCCAGAAAATCGCCAATGGTGATATGACCCCCGCCCTGAAAGATCTCGCAGGTGTAGCGGGCCGAAGAGATCCCAATGATGTCCACTGACATTTGAGAGAGGCTTGGGAAAGTGGCTTCAGACGCAAGGAATCTTTGGGTTCTTCCACCGGTTATGAATGCTGTCTGTGGGGGCGATTTGAAGTCATAGACCAGTGTCTCAAATGCAGGATCAAGGAAGACGGCCCTGTACAGGACTGGATTGAAGATGAGAAGATATACTTCAGGAAGTACGTACGACAGCATTGGCTGTCGGGGAGGCCCAGGAGATGGAGAAGGCGTCCGAGGAAAAACTATCAATCAATCTGAGGTTAGTACGCCCAACGATGATGTCTACGCATTCGAGGCCCACCACAGTGTTCCCCGCATTCACATCTAAAATCATCCTGCGAAGTTTCATAATTGTCGATCTTGGGAAGGGGGATTGTTCGTCGTCGTGATGGTGCGGGGGGTACGACACACTTGTCCATCTCCGCAGCGAGCTAATCTAGAAACTCGAGCGGAGGACTAGGAGGAGGAGATCAGAGCTCTGAAAAACGATTGAAGTGAGTGCGCGTTGAGATGCATATGAAAATAAAACAGACTGATATGAAGCTCAGCCCAGAATTTCCTGGGCTCTGGAAGAGAGTGATTCAATCTCCGTTACGAAGGGGTATGATCTGATTTGCGGATCTTGATACTTTTCAAGTTTAAAATACGTTTCTGACGAGCTTCTTTCGTTATTTAAAAAAAAAACATATCCGTTTATGGCAGGTTACCAAATAGAATTATTATTTTTATTATCCATCATGACATAACGGCGTAAATGTAATCCGGATCAGCTTTCCACGCAGATGAGTTTTTCCTTCTTGATAACCCCACGACCCACTACTATTCTCAGTACCCCTTGTTCTCCAGACCTCATTGCTGACGTGACGTTCAACTTGATTATTTCACTTACAAGGCTCAAATTCAAAATTTAGGCACATTCTAGACGCCCTATTTATACCGAAAGCAAGTTAACGTAAATAAATAAATATTTCTCATAAGATACTGGCCATGCAGCGCCAGTGGGACGTCTAGACGTAATAGAGTACCTTCTCTTCTTCAGATGATACGACCCTGACCACCACAGAACGGGAGAAGACGACTCGTCGGATCTTGACACGGGGAGGGTGCAACGATATGACACATGGCTTGAAAATGGCTGATAGTGGCTCGATGCAGCTGCAGTGTTCAGCCATAGATCGTAGGACGGCATTCGGGTTACAGGCGAGTAGTAGCATCCATGATTGGGGCGAACGATGAGTCCCCACAGGCGCACGTCGGGCAGGGATCGATCACGGGCGGCCGGATTGGGAGGCCAGAACCTGGTCCTAATGCAGCAGCATGGGCGGCTGGATTGGGAGGGTGGAACTTGGTTCTAATGCAGCAGCGTGGGCGGCCGGATTGGGAGGTGGAACGTGGTCCTAATCCAGCAGTATGGGCGGCCGGATTGGGAGAAGAAAACTTGGTCCTAATCCAGCGGCATGGGCATCGATCTGTTCTGAGATGTTGAAAGAGGTTGCAAGCTGGCAGCCTGAGGTGCTCCTCTCAGAAGCCAGGGCCTGCCGCCGTGGAACGCTGCATCCACTGCTGGTGCCCATGAGGCGCCGCGAGCGAATCCTGCAAGCCATTCGTAGGAAAACAACCCCAAGTAGACATAGTGGCTCATAAAGTCTCGAGCCGAAGCTGAGAAGATCGCTGCGGAAGGTCGAGGGACAACTGCACATGGACCACTAAGGGACAATCAGACAAGTAAGCCCATGACGTAGACATTCATGGCTTCCTGCAGGAATTTTCTCACGGCCAGTTGCAGTGAAGTCGCAGAAAGAGAACAAGCACAGAGACCTTCTCTCTCAAGTCCCTTCCGAAATTGAGATGAACTTGAAACATGTGGAGGGCAATTAGAAATTTCGTAATGATGGTCGTCATGGAAGGGTGGGTGCCGTGCGGGCGAGGTGTAGACCCGACGCGACATGGATTGGAAGCAATGCAATTCTAACAGAAGGGCGCAAACTCAAGAAACACAGGGGGGTCGGTTCTCGGCCGGCCATTCTGCTACCAACATAAGCAAAAAACAAATGCATGACGCTTGGCTTCATCATAGCGGTGGGAATAAACTCACATAAGAAGCGTGCATCGGAATGTGCTGGTAGCACTGCCACCGGGACTTGAACAATGATAATGCACCGGTTGAAAGAAGGCCATTGATCCTCGTGCATTTGAGGAAGGCTTCGCGGTTGAGTTCCAGTTAGGTTTCCGCTCGGGAACGGCCTGGAAAGATTCTGAACCAGGCAAATATGATCAATTGTACCTTACCAAGTATCGTGGCGAGAGAAGAAAAAGACTGGAATAGACATAGGGGACATATTAGAACACTGCAAGGTCGCCAGAACAGCCGTGTGTACCTGACCCAGCTTTGCGGGTCGTGCGGGCAGCTCCAGTACTATTCAACCCTGCTTCTTTATAAGTGGTTTTTTTTGTTGAAGTTATACTGCCAACGGGACTAATACCACTTACATACCCCGATATCGGCGGCGTCCCCGACTTTAAAACATGTAAGTTGGACTTAACTTAAATCCCCAGAATGGGAATATTAAGTTATTATCCGAATAAAAATTCATGGAATAATTATATTTTAATATTTTAAAAAAGATGTAAATCTCTTTCTTTCTTTCTTCCTTTATTTTGATAAGCAACGTTGTTTACTGGCGGGACCAAATCTCATCATGAAGACGCGGTGAGAAGCATGACCATGACAGAGTTATATGAGATGAGTTAGAAATACATGGTCTGCATGATCCCTGTCTTTTCAATTACCGGTTATCGATACACCGACCCCCGGTGGGTATCCCAGAGCCAAGATAGGACCTGCATGTTGTACAAGAGAATATATAAGCGCAGTCTGAATATTAAGAACTCAGACTCAGCTCGCCCTCAGCACTTCCATCAGATCAGATCGTAGCCAAACACTTTAACAAGCACATCATGATTATGCCACTAGGTATCGTCTGATTCCCATATCGGTTGATAAATCTCCCTTCTAATGAATGATATCTTCCATTGACTAGAAAGATTGTGTCGAGGAGGATCATGTTAAAAGATAAAGTTAGATTGTTATGTTGCATCATTTGCAATTAGAAGTGGTAAACGCATATGACACGTGCAGACACGTATAACACATATTATTCACTCCCTTGTAGTCAGACCACTGCAGAGATAGAACGATGACCCTGGTGGCAGTCCCGCCGACCCTGAAGCCGACTTTTCGAATGGCACATTAACGATTTCATGCTGGAGCCATAAGGACATCTTCAATTCACGCTGTGCGTCTCTGCATGACTGACATCATAGTATTAGAAATACTCACGAAGTGCGGGGACGTGTCGATCGAACACAGTCCTTGCCAATTCCGGCGGGCGGCGGAGTGGCATATGAGAGATCGCCGAATATAATACACTCCGTCTGTTCGGGGATCTCACGGTCGCATTGCCAGAGGGCGTTCAGTGATCATCAACCTGATAGGCATGGCCTGTCTATATTTAGGCAGTATTGCCAACCGGATAAACAAAGCAAAAAGTATCAGCATGTGGATTGCAGTCAGCCAAGGGGGCCGTCGTGAAGTAAAAACTGAATTCCATCTGCCCGGCGGCCCATTCATGAGCAGCCACGGTGATCTACGTCGGAATCCACGGCTCGGACGAGAGATGATTCGCGCTTCCTTGTAGATGCCGCAAGCGACGCGCAGGCCCCAGTTACAGGTAGCTTTTTGGAACTTACAATTAGCCTCAGACTCAAAAAAGGAATACCATTTGGGTCCCAAAGTACACCAGTAAGGCATCCTTCGGCATCTATTATTTAATTTATTATTATTTATTTCTTCGTCTTTTTTGACTTTGACGTAATTCTGCCAAGGCCTCGTTGAACTCGCTTAATTTTAAATCGGTTCAGCGGGCGCCCCACCACTCAGCGTCCTTACTGAGCCTGAACATTCTCGCTCCTTCTGCGCGATTCCATGTTCTATCCTGCCCTGTCGTGGTTTCAGCCACCCAACTCCGCAATCGTGGTGACTCATTTCCACAAGCGCCGACCCACCATCTCGAATCACAGTCCGACAGGAGCTGTTGATGTGGCCGCCGCTCCGCTCAGATAGATGCTGAGTGTTCATTAGAAGGAGAGATGAATCTTGCGATCTTCATCCAAAATGGCGTGGGTGGGCGGGAACGGCGGGTTGGTGGCTTCCTATTGCATCCGTTGCCGTACCCACCCACCGATCATGTTAATTCTCTCGGCGACTTGAAGGGGTGGCTGGGCCCGTACGTGTCGGAAGGGTATATAGAAGCATGGTGCCTTGGTCGTAATCCGCACATGTCGGAAGGGTATCTGGGGTATACCGACGTTACTTGCGCCCGATGTCCTCGGTAGAAGGAGGTAGCATGCGTCCTGGCTTGCGCTTAGTCTAGATGGCCGGATGGGTGAAATGACAAGGATATCATGTATACCACGTATCATTACAACATAAAACTCAAAACTAGCATGACGTGGAGATAGAAAATAGGAAATAAGGAGACTAGACAACAAGTGGGCGAGAGAGAACACGAAGTAGCACAAGGGTAGAAAACGAAAATGAGACAAGACAACATGAAGTAGTCCGAAAGGGTAGAGAAGAGACATAGAGACGACACAGATGATATACTCGTACAGCGGGGGTGGATCAACAACGTGAAGCATGTCCCAACGATAAAGCCACTACATGCAATGCGCCCATGAACAGTGATCGCTGGTCGAAGAGCGGTGGGGAGAGGTGAACCAGAAGCCGACAACATCACGATGGAGTATCTGTGAGAGAAGTGGGGAGCTTTGGCCACAACGTCGACAGACGGCAACCGTAGTAAATAATGTTGATGAAAGAAGAGTCGTCTACATGGCTGACTCGGTATAGGTTCGCTCGTGGGTCATGTGCTCGATGTTAGTCACCCGTCTTGGATGACTTGGCTCTGGGCGTTTGTGGTGCGCGGCGACTCGAACTCGTGTAGTAGGGGGTAACAGGAGTTGGTAGTGGGACAGACGGCGTCGGCGCGCTACGGCTGACGTAGTGACGAGCACCAGAGGGTGGTGCAGAGGGCATGCGAGTTCGAGCGTCGCGGCTGCTCTGTCCAACTGGTTCATTTCGACTCGAGTACTGCGAGTAAGGCGGTGGTGAAGAGGGCATGCGGGTTCGAGCGTTGCGGCTGCTCTGTCCAACTGGTTCACTTCGACTCGAGTACTGTGAGCGAGGCGGTGGTGAAGAGGGCATGCGAGTTCGAGCGTCGCGGCTGCTCTGTCCAACTGGTTCACTTCGACTCGAGTACTGTGAGCGAGGCGGTGGTGAAGGTGGTGGAGTAGGCATGTGTTCTGAGGAGAGATAAGGAAACGACGGCGCGATTAGGAGACATATACAAACGGGCGAGAGGATAGAAGGTCTTGTCGTCAACGTCTGGGAGGGGGACGGGACGCAGTCTGGGTGTGTCTGGCATTGGGGGTGGGGGTCCAGACGATGCACGCATGGGGGTAGGACGATGAGATGAGGTGTAGTAAGACATTCTGGCTAACGATGAGGATGTGTCTGAGTGGTTGATTGTGGGGATGTTGAAGTGAGAGGGCAAGCTTCCTCCTTTTAAACTGCTGGAGACGCTTGGAATAAGAAGATATTAGGAATAAGAGCATATCGGGAAAAAGCGCTTGTAAGTAAGTGTTTTTGATAAAGTTACAGCGATGCCGTGTTTGGGGAAGTGGTAAGAAGAAAGTTGCATGTGCAGTACGTGGCCCAACGGACACAATTTACTCTCCGCTCATTCATCGACTTAGCGTTTAACCCAATTTAGGGTGATTCTCTTTATTTGGCCTTGTTTAGTGTTAAATAAGTTACAATTCATACAAAGGTGATAAATAATAATTACAATATTCCATATCAAGGCAGCACGATCATACACCCTTCGTCACTGCGGGCATTAACATTGGTGGGTCGACATCCTACGCAGTCATCCCGGTTCGGCGCATCCACCGGTCGTGTCGATGCATTCTAAAGCTTCTTTTTTGGCTATCTTCTCGAACGCAGGACATTTTTACGTCGGTGACGCCCATGCTTCTTCGGATGACTCTGGTAGACTCATAGCGGACAGCCTTTCTGCATATCGCCCAATTGGCAGAAGGCGCAGTTTGAACACTTTGGCAGGTTGCTGAAGATCTAACGCATCCATTCCCCCATCTAGCCCTAGGACCTGCTGGACTTGTTACCAGCCTTGGGTCTTACTATGATTACCACACCAACACTCTTCATCTTGATGCTGTAACCATGCAGTTGACTTCCGAACAGCTTGGAATTGGGCGCGTTCGGTCATCTGGGCTGTAAGCTGCACCAATTACCTGGCGAACACGGTCGTACGACCCAAGTGACGTACGATGCGCTCATTATTCCGTCTAGCAGCTCTTACTCTTAAAGGACTTGGCGCCGTTGACATTGTTCTATTTTTGCACTTGGCGCGTCTTTTCCGATTTTACAGAGGATAATAACAAAATAATGATCAGTGTGAAGAAAAAAACGCCAGATATCTCATGTTTAATTGATTTGAATGATAGCCGGGCAAGATCAAGGATCGCCTTCCAGTTAGGGTGTGTGTGACCCTTGGGCCGTTGCACCGATCATATCCTGCACAGTAGATAATTAAATGGCCATTGATTTAGATAGATGATCTCCATCAAATCACCAAGACCCCAAAACTGTTGCTGAATCCTCGGCATGATCATGATATAGTCCCTTCCGTGCTGACTCAAATTTCTTGGGTTGGCACAGCAGTGATAGGGATTACTACTACGTTGCTACTATATGCTTACAGGGTATCCCCAATCAGTCGCGACAAATGAGCGCTGTACCCTTGTATTCCGACTGACGCAAACGATAACGTTAGTACTAAGTATAGGTTGTTTCTCAGTGCTCCTCGGGTGATCATTGAATATACGTGGTGATGTTTGTTGCTGTGTGCCTGGTCTGCTCATTTGGGGCGTTGAGTTTGAATATTAGGACCTGTGTCCGAGATCTCAAGCATGAGACAGGCGCGTAAAGTGAGGGACATGCCACCTCGATTCTAACGCTAGACAGGGACAAAACTCCTACAGAAGCCCAGCCTAGGACTGGCCGTGGCCAAGCCAAGTCATTTTCCGCTCGTTAATAATCCTCTATACTTCTGAGGCACCTAATTAGAGTTAGGACTTCTTCCCCGCATACAAGCGCACTACAGAAGCACGAGCGCAGCCACTCACCCTCAAGTGCCTTAATGTCATCGAGGGCTAGCCGACAGCTTCTCTGGCCTTGTATTGTTATCTCGGACATACTTCATCGCCGAGTGTGTTTCAATAAGCGGCCAGAAGAACTCGAAGATCTAATGCCCCCAAAGCAACCGATTTTCTATTCAAGGCACACTCAATACTCAAGGCACCCTGCACCGTACGATTCGTAATTTGAAATCCAACTTCCCATCCCACCCGAAAAGACCCACCAGAAAGTACTTTTCGATTGAAAATCGGGACTGGTCGGGAGAACATTAGATTCAGCCAGCCCTTGTGCCTGAGCTTCATCCCTGCGGATCTTCGTGTGAGCACCATGTCGGACTGATTCTCGGACAACACTGTGGGATAAGTGGATGTGATGAGAAGACCCAGAGCATTCAGGTTCGCTCTCCTTGCCGTAGTCCATAATTGCTCTATCCATCCATTTCTGTCGGGAACTTAAAGACTGGTATGTATATTGACCGGGTGGATATAACTATTTTTATTTGTGTATGAACATAAACTAACCTACCTTGGAGCTGTCAGCTAAAAACGATGACGCGCGATGAGCACGTTGCCGGAAAGGGAGATAATTAGGACTATTGATAACTACTAATACATCTCATATTACTGATAGATTACTTTACATGTCTATTAACATAAAGGGGCTTTCAAATTAAACTCTACAATCTGTTTTTCAGAGGGCCCCTTCTAATGATTGCAAATACGTTCTAACATGATACGCATATCAGCCCACAAACGCTTTATGTGAACCCAGCCACATAGCAGCAGTTTACAAGACGCGCATCCTTCAAGCGATGGTGTCATGTGCTTGTCATCCAATGCGGAACTAAGCGTGATGTCCGTCGCGACACTATCAACACAAGCATTCTCGTTATTTTTAGAACACCTAAGTATACCCACTAAAGAAGTAAGATTCTGGCAACTTGTACCTCCGCGCAGCAGCGGTTGCAGCAACCGCTGAATGAGTAGGTACAGCGGACGATCCGCAGGCAGAGTCCTGATGGTGGCTGCGGGATCGGTGGGCTGCTTCTGGCTCCAATGCACAACACCTCACTTGAATTGGCGGTATTGAGTGGACCCGATGGCCACAATAATGTCTAATGGCTTACTGCGAGTCGGATCAAGGCGGAGACGGTGAGGTAGGCACTCGGATATCCGTCACCAACCAACTCTGTGGTATCTGAGTACAGGAAGATCCCATTTTTTTTTTTGGGGGGGAATGCTTCAGTTCATGCACTCCCCGTGAAATCGCAATGTTCCAACCCGGAACAAGTCGGGCCTGTGATGACGTTCGACGAAGCTCGCATCGTAGCTCTGTTGATCGGAGACGCAGCCGGGAAATCTTGTGAGTTGCATTTGAGTTTTGGCGACACGACATATTAAATGGGCATTCCCATCACTAATCAGACGATGGTGCCTAGCTCTTGCATATTCCACCTTGTACACTCTGCAATTATGAGCGGCTTGGTGAAGTTCCTTGAGGTGCGTAGTCCGCTGCTCTGGCGAACATGAGAAGTACTCTTAGCGCCGAGGCCGAAAACAAGGACATCCTAACGTCTGCTCAAAATGGATCAGCCAGCGGGGTATGATTGATCAATAAAATAAAATACGTCATTTTCTGGCTAGCCGCATAGTCAAAATACAAGGGGAGTCTCCCTGTCTTGTACTCCAAACTTAGATGAACAACTGTGACGCGGGAGGGAGCCTAACCAAAGTGTCTGTTGGGAATCGATCTTACGAAAATACATCTTCTCCACTCCAGCGGGCCATCATACTCGTGGCGGAGGGTGGCTGATCTTTCAGGGCTGTGTCAAGGAAAAATAATACAAGGGGCTAAGAAATAGGGTGCCGTGGACTTGGAACCCGACGTCCACGGACCTTCATATTCTTAACGGAGAATGATTGATCTTTCAGAACTGTGGTAAAGGAAATATAATACAAGGGGTTAAGAAACAGGGTGCCGAAAGGACTTTGGAACCCGACCCCCATGGATCTTCATACTCGTAACGGAGAATGATTGATCTTTCAGAACTGTGGTAATGGAACTATAATACAAGGGATTAAGAAACAGGGTGCCGTGGACTTTGGAATCCGACGTCCGCGGACCCAGTCTCGTACCTTTTTGAAGCATGTGAGAGCGAGCGCACTGTACCGCGATCCCTTCGCAGTTCGGTAGACTGCTTCCCGGTCACCTGCGCGTTGGTAGATCGGCCTGTTCAATGGAATAACATCTTCGGGACCAATGGCGGGCAGTTCATAGTCCATAGATTGATGGCAAGGTCCCTTCCAGGTAGATACGCGGGCGGGGGTGAGAAATGGCAATCGCGCTCTGATGTCCACGCCTATGCTGTTTCAACACAATAAAAATGGGAGAAGGCGAAATCTCTCCAGAAGTTACAAAGAAATGAGAGCTTTGAAACGGCCAAACAAAGTAAAGACACGTGAATAGGGGGAGCCAAGTTGCTGTACTGTTCCATACATTCGCTCACGGCTTTGAGGCATAGGATCTTCTCCCGAATGTTATTACAGAACATTTTATGAGTATGCACATAGCTGTCGCTCTCTCGGAGTTACACTGACATGTTTGAGTTAATCAAGCGTTCTTCCACTGGTATGATTTCTTTTTTTTGGGGGGGGGGGCTGTTGAAGAGTTGTGACGCCGTAGCAACTGGTTTGACTAGTAATCAGGAGATTGATATTACCCAGTACTAATGTATCGAACCTATCCACTGCTTGGAAGGTAAGGCAGAAACTTAGCGCAATAACCGGCTTGTGTCTTCTTCTGTTGTGGTATTATCGTCGGGCGGCCGGCACACGGCATTTCTACAATTAAAAATATTATGAATCATTTTTTAAAATGAGAGCTATGAGTCTAGAAAGGCTGCTCGTCGCGTTGCATCAAAAATATCGGGGTGAGGTGACTACTACAAGTAGGCACGTCCCAGAATGTATACCTAAGTCCGACCCGTCAACAATGCTACCCACGTGTGTGTGTTTGAGGTGACTAGGTTTACCATACTTGGAAGAACGGCACTCACCCATTTTGTACGGTTTACAGCTCTCGGACAACATAGATTATAGCCAGGAGTTGTGGTCAGGTGTCCATGAAACATGAAGAGGGTGTTTCGCCACTTTGGGTCGAAATGTGTGAAACGTGGATCAGGTTCGGTGCGTCGTTCCTGCACGCTAGCTGCTGTATGACGTCACCAGATTTAAAGATTTAATTAATTAACCCCAAGGCCGCAAATTGGCAATATATATACTGCTTAACTTAAAAATAGCGATATGTACAATTCAACTAGCGATGCTAACTAGCGGTTTGTCAACTCACCATGGGACGTCATATAATTATATGATAAACCCTATACTATGTTTCTGCAGTTCAAATTGTTAAGCTGACGCACGTTTGCAAATTAAACGGCAGAAACAGTTATTTTATTGCAACAAAAACTTTTTGGTTGTAATTCAAAGACGATTTGGCACATATAATGTGCCCTCTTTCGCTCTCAACTGTCGTTTTGTATGTGAAGCTCGTTCGCAATAAACACTTGAAAGTACAAAGCAGCCTTTCCCAAAATGCTCAAAAGAAATTAACAGGGAGACTATTGTGGAATATAACTTAATAAGACCTGCTGCCATATGGACAACGACAACTTATTAAGTGGATAACTATTCCGTGGTTCCCATATATAACCAATATCGGGCAGGAGCCATCGATGGAGGTGCAGCGAAGCTAAATCGCACCAGAAGACCAGGATGCGGCTCTACGGAAGGTTTGCATACCTTCGGGGTTGTCGGAAGTTGGAATCATACAGTATTGCTTTTCAAACACGTTTATAAGGCCATATCGCGCGCCGTGCATTCAAAGCAGCAGATAATGGGATGAATGGGAGATATTTTACGTTCTTTTCAAGTCAATCGCCGGCCAAGTTCGGAATCGATCTTTCTCATTCAAGGGACATGTGGGGCTTAGTCGAGTGCGCCAAGTCCACAGAACAGCCGACATACCTGGGAACGTGTCTATCTGCATGACACCGCTTATGTAGATGAAACCCACTATTTTCAATATGGACTTCCTATATGGCAAATGACCATGTCAATCGGGACCTTCCCACTTGACCATGCAACCCTGTACCCTATCCCGCCTTATCGGCTTCAGGATTTCCTGCACATTTGTGATCCAAGATACGAAAATGAGATAAGCGATTCTCGTGACCCAAGGTCATGACCGAACCAGCGGTAGATGTTCAGGGACAAGTCCGAGGAAAGGTGCATCAGAGTCTATGGAGTGCTTCCGAGTGCCAAAAGCCCCACGCCTTACATCTGCATGTTACAGTCATTGAATGAGGCTGCGGATAAAGGGGTTGGAGCGACAATATCCCTGCATACAGCACAAGCTACAGTCATATGTCGAGAAATGAAGTTGAAGCTGGTGGTGCAAGTAGCGAATTAAGATTAGATGCACCTGCATTTTATCCAACCCTTGGGGTCTTTCTCTCAAGGTCTTTCACCTCTTTTTTTCACTTGTTCTATTTGATGCCGGAGCTGGTTCCATTACAGAAAGTAGGTTCCGGTCTTAGTTGTTTCAAGCTGGAACCCTCTACGGCATCTGACAACGCAAAAAAGGGTATGGTTACAACGCACCGATCGCTGCCGCGGATGATAATTACGGACCCTGTCACTCAAGCTTCCGCAGCCAGATGCGCCTTGCAGCTGATTCCCATTGACAGGGTATTTCGTGAGTTGAGACCGGGTATTCCTACCACCGCCGCCAAGACCGAGACGACCGACCTATCAATTAATCCCCTGTATAGTAACCAAAAAATTCATAGAATGCTTAGCCAGCTGAGCGCAGGAACCATCCAAGAAATAGACAACAATGTCCTAAGCTCAGAGAACCCAGTGACCGGAAGATGTCTTAATACGAGACACCCGAGATGCCCGTTACACTTACACAAAGAGTAATTCAGGCATTTTCTATCAAGAAAAGCGTTAGTGAGGTAGAATAGAAGCAACTATCTGAATTGCCCAGTAGATGTACCTTGAATCCTGCTAAATGTTTCATTGCGAATGAAACTATGAGTCAAAGAATACGGATCTACATACGTCCTGATATATCAACCTCTCTATGTCCATGGAGCAGGAGATTCCCAGGGCGATATCAAATTTACTTACGCTTTCAAATCGATGACACAAGAGCTATAAGTCACCAGTAATTAAAATTCCGAAACCACTAGCAGAATGCTTGAGACGTATAACAACATGAATACGCGGAGGAATGGCAAAACCTGTGTCGCTTCGGTGCAGGAATAAAATTGAACTTGTTAGTTGGCGTGGTCCTTTATTTGGGTTGTAATTGGAGATGGGGGATTGACAGAGATCACCTGTATTCTCTCTTGAACATGAGAAGACATACCAAAAAAAAAAAAAAGGAAACGCGACTCATTGCATTAGCTAATGTTAATGCTGTTTGTTAATTTGTAGGTTCGTGATTCGAGATTCCACTCCAAATAAACAAACCAGTGTCAAGTTCACGCGTTTCGCTTGAACTCACGTGACAAAGACCTTGAATTCTTTCGCGTCTCCCTTTTTCATCTTTTTTCGGGATTACGAGTCAAAATAGTGGTCTTGAAATCGTTGGTTACTCCTTTCGAGGTGGAATGTCGGATCAAACTGCCGAACGTTTGTTATAGTTCGTTACGTAACACGAGCTCGTGTCGGCAGCCATGCCCGCGGTAGACGTCCGCTAACACCATCATGATAGTCACACATACCCTCACATCCATACCCGTTATGTGACGGACGTTTCTGAGATCTTTTTTATTCTTGCTTGATGCCGCTAACCACATCCACTTGGACTGTATACGATCAAACTAAGCTAAAGGACGGTGTCGTGGTAATTCGGGGTTGGGTTACGCTGTATTGTTTGCTTTGAGAAGGCCCGCGCTTCTTTCATCATGGTCCAATGCTGCCATCCCTTCCTCGATAACCGTTTCGCAAGTCAAATCCCCGAAACCGTCTTCCTGCGCTCGCCTCTAAACCCTCATTTATTATTTATTATTGTCTCAGAAACTGCAGCAACAGACAAACGGGTTTCTCCAGTGCGTTTATTTCATTTAATCTCATTAATTCTATTAACGCAAATCGGACAGATTAGGTTTTAGGGATTATATAGGATCAAGCAACCCTGTGGCGTTGGGAATTGGGGTTCTTTCCAGTTGTGCCGATTCATTGATATCAATGTCCGCTGTTGCTGTCTAATACCAAGGGCTAACGAGCCTCTTGTTGCCTGCCTTCTTTCGAATCACCCAGCAGTTCCAACTTATTCCCCATCATCGCCTCTGATCTGCATCAACGGAGCCTGAAACTTGCGTATGAATAGGTGTCCCGCCCCTAGTATGCTTCTTGTTTGGTCCACTGTGATGTCCTGATATCAGAAGCCACCCTTTCACATACTGGTGTGTTCCGGTAAAGAATTGCTTTGGTTTCCTAAGCCTTTGCGTTTTCATCGTCTCGCTAATGCGCTGACGTCAGACGCACATCCTTTGGGCACAAAGAACTTCCACTTTCACTTCCACTTCTGCATTCATTCAACAGTTCATTCCTGGATCCGGAGAATTAAAGATCGGAGCTCCTTGCGATCAAGCCAAGCCAGCCACATTTCCCAGATATATATATACATGGCAACATTCACAAGCCTGTTACCATGCATCAAAAAGAGTTCTAACCTGTTTGGGAGGTCTCAGCAGCCTCCTTTAATCTGATCACTTTTATATATGTAAATCTTTATGCCGAGCCGCTGATGCAGATTCCGTTAATCTTTCCATTACGATCAACAATCTGTTCGTGTTAAATTACGTCAAGCTGTATTATTTTATTATTTTTGACCAAGACATCTCGCGATGGCTGTGACGTCACGAGAGCAGATTGCACATGGACTAATTCGTCCCGATCGATACGCGAATCCGTGTAATTATTCCCACCCGACTTATCGTTTGCCGAAAGTTTCATTCCGTTGCTTGGCTATGTCTTTTTTACGGTAAAACACGTTTTTAAGCTTACTCCTCCCATACTCCCAATACTCTCCTTGGTGCAATAATAAAAAATGGTTTTAAAGTTACAAATATAATTTATGCCAAGATAATCTTTCTGGGCCTAGCGCACACTTGAAGGACGGAAAGCGGGCCGTGAACTACTTATTCCCACGTTGGACGTACCTTGCCGCTCCCTGGTTGAAATATGCAAGAAGGGCATATTTTACTAGTTATCACGCCTGGCGACTTCGTACGGGGAACATGAGAGGGATGCCGCAGGTGGATGTAGGGCCTCCAAATCGTGGTTGTAACCAGTACTTATTTCACGCTGAACTCGCTTAATACTCACTAACCACATCCCGTTTTCTTCCCTCGCCCTCTACGCCGGATTCTTGAATTTTCTCTTCGTAAAAATTCATTATTAGCCGCCGCCTTCAACATGCTTCAATAACAGACTCATAGGGTGCGTCCAACGGGAAAATAAATAGCTCGTGGGTCGCTTTTGGCCCTCAGTCTGCCGCCCCAGCGAGCTTTTCCTATTATTCCACTTCGCCTAAATTGTTGTAATTTAAAAAAACTATTTTTTCATCACTGTAACAAATAGATATCAAGGGTTATGAGTGGAAGCAAAATTAGATACTTGTTCAGCTCTAAGAAAGCGCCAGAAACCAAAGCGCCCGAAGCAACAGCGGAGCGCAAACCTATCTGCAAACTTTACGGCTGCAATTCGCTTCCGCTAAACCCCCATTAGTTCTGTTACAGATTTCCGGGGGATAGTTTAGATGTCAGGGAATGGACGCATCACGTTCGGTGCCTTGCTACTGGGGGGCGCGTGCTGTGCGGCTGCGCGTGCCAACCTGTCCGATTGCTGACAGAAGGCGCATGCTGTACACAACCCTGTCGGTCCTGAGAAAAGTTCTGCATGCTGTGTTTGGCTGTCTGGAGATCAGGGCTGTACTTGGCTGTGCTCCACTCGACGCTTTTGGGACGCGATGCGGCGTGTCAGTCTGTTGCATCCAGGGGATTGAAACGCTGTGTCATTTGTCCCCGTTAGCACTTGCATGTCAACGCTGTGCCAGTTCCTACCCTGGGAGATGCTGTGTGTTGCTCCCCGTTCCAAGGACGAGCCGTTCCGAATGCTGTGTTTATTTACCACTTTATTTCAGCCAGGGTCCAGCGTGCGTGTGTGAGGATGCTGTGTCTTCCACCCTGTGCTACGGACACGTCGGCCGGAAATGAATGTTGTGTCATTTATCCCGTTCGGGGTAAAGTAGGCTTCAGGTCAAATGCTGTGGTGACCGCCGTGTCGCGTGTGCTGTGCTTGCGCTGTGTCTTTAGTTCCTGGGCTTCTCAGCGGAGGATCTCATCGATCACTTTCGGCTAGTGGAGCGCTGTGCTAAATTTCTTGAAGTGCATGTGGATGAGTAATTAGGCTGCTATCCGTGTTGGCTATGAGGTGACAGTCGACTCCGGCGTTCGCCTGTGGCTTTGCTGTGGATGAGCGATCTGGCTGTCTATCCGTGTTGGTTATGAGGTGACAGTGGACTCCGGCGTTCGCCTGCAGATTTGCTGTGAATGAGCGATCGGGCTGCTAGTTGCGTTGGTAATGAGATGACAGTGGACTCCGCTGTGTGCTTCTAGATTTACGTGCTTGGTTCTGAATTTGTAGTCTCCGCCTGTTGTTTTTTTTGTGTTTCACGTCCATTCACCGGCCCAAAGGGCACCCTCTTTGAAAGCTCCCCATGCCGGCCGAGTGTTAACGACTTGTAATGGCGTGAGTGTATCTGAGTACCCCAAAGATTTTCGGCGTTCGATCCTAAACTTGTATGCTCGACCCCGAACCTTCCATACGGGCCTTGCCATGCACGTTCGACCTCCGCTTTTCCGCCCCCGAGATGCCCTTTTTGAAAACTTCCCATGCCGAATAAGTGCCAGTTATGTGTAATGGTATGACCGTGTCCGAGCTAACCCAAATTTTTTCGGCGTTCACTTCTAGATATGCATGCATTTCTGTCGGTTTTCCTTGTTCGACTTATGACCTTCGGCTACCCAGTTTGGTACCCCTTCTTGTCAACTTCCCATCCCGACCGAGTGCTAAGTGCGTTGTACTATTTAGGGTAACTATTAGGTTAACCTAAATATTTTACATATGTAACTGCTTAAAATGACGGGCTTTCCAAGCCAAGTGCTGTGCTAAATTGATGTCCACGGTGGATCATGGACGTGCGATTGGCTTGCTATCTGTGCGGCAGGCTCCGCCGTTCGGTTATGGACCTGTATGCAGAGCTTTCTGGCGGCCTCCATGGGCGATGCATGCGGACAAAGTGGTAAGTACTTGGTGCTTCTTTCTTAAGATGGCTATATTTGAGGCTAACCCAAATAAGTTCATATGATTGCTTGAACACTTTGAAAATATGCGCCCTGTGCTAAATTACTTGAAGTCCGTGTGGATGGCCTGCTATCTATGTCCGTTATGAGGTGTCAGTTCCAGGCTTGTATGGTCAAGCTTTCCGTGTCGACCTCTTTCCATTTTCGATTCTAGAATTGCACGCTCAATGTGTCGTCGGCCTTTTCCATTTTCGATTCTAGAATAGCATGCTTGATTCTGAGATTCTGTATCGGTTTCCGATCTCATATTCGATTTTTCCTCCGCTCCCCGGCCGATTTTCCGACCCGGTGTTGCCCTCCGGTGCCAGCTCCGCATGTCAATTAAGTCTCAATGCTACTTACTTTGTAATAGGGATGACTGTATCCGAAATTACCTTACGAAACATTGTTTGAATACATAAAATTTGAGTTTTTGAACCGAATCGAGTTTTATACGCATTTCGGCCACAATAAATAGCGGGGGAGGATCGATCGCTGTTTACTTGAAAAACTTTTCAACCCAATCATAATTTGCATGAAAATGGGTCCCAAAAGAAGGGAAGACCGACCTTGTTGTGAACCTGAGATTTAAGCGTGGCCATTTCCGCGTCACATGACGTCGAATTGGAAATTTCCCGTCAAAGCCGGACAGCAGTACGCATACAGAATGACAATACAGCCCTCCCACCCCCACCCCGCATTGCGCATTTATATACTATATAGTACTGATGATCAACTCGCTACCGTTCATCCGTTCCGACACTGATCGTCGCCTAGTTCAAGGGATGAATCTCTTCAGCTGTGTCGATACACGTCTGGCTTGCCCGACCTTGTGCATGCCACTATTAACCTAATTCCAAATTCTTCCCCTGCGTCCGACCCACCCGGGATTGCCTGGCGGTGGTGAGACTAAGGATAGGGATTTTCTCTGCTCCGGGGGTTAGACTGTCCGTGACGTGTTTTCCGTGACAGAACATAGGCACCTAGCCAATCGGCGGTTCTGCCATTCCGATCTCACGAGTGGTTTGTTTATAAACGAGATATGGTGCCTGGCTCCGGTGGCATTTTATTAAAGTAAATGTCAAACGAACTGCCGAGGGCAAAGGGTCCAGTCAATTATTATGATGTGTGGCGCATCTTCTTCCCTCTTTGCATGTGATATTTGCGTCTGTCTAAATTTTGCTTTACGTTCCAAGGACAAGGAGATATGATCACAATAATCGTTCAATTCAATTCTCTTCGACAGCTACGTGGCAATAACGACGGTAACATTAGCCAACAAGAAACAACGGCGAAGGCGACGAGGAATAAGGATGGGGTGTAATCGGATAAATGTAGAGGGATTTCAGGGGTGGGAGAAGGGGGTAAGTGGGGGAAATTCGAAGTATGAGAACAATGATATACGAATAAATTGTACACGGCGATTCGGCGACAAAAGGTGGTGGGATTTTGTAAGACAGATGGGGGTTAATTGCTTTTTGAGACATTTGGATTTGGAGTAACACTTGGACTTTGATTGATTTTCTTGTTAGAACCGGACTTTGGGATTAGAGATACTATGGGGGGGATCGGTGGTGATAATACAGAATAATTGACGGTGGAATAGGGGGGGAGATTGATGATTTTGGCTTGATGTGATGTGATAGATGGTGATGGGGAATGGGGTGGCGTGGGGACGGGGACGGGAATGGACGAAACAGGCTTGAGAAGGGAGACGTGGAGAGGTTCATGATCGTTCGTGTTCGTGATCATACGTGTTCATGATGTGAGCGCGCCTCTGCCTCAATTGAGTTATGAGCAATGATGGACGAGCCCAACCGTAATAGGATATGAACGATGATTTGATAGATCGAACCAGATTGGGGGTAGCGGTGATGAATAGATACCAAGAAGATTGATCACGATACGGAGGAAAGTGTGATGGAATGAAAATCCGACAACAGCGGCGATAGTGGTGGCAGCGGAAATGCCCGAGGTGGCATGACGACAAGCTTCACTGGAAAAAGGGGAACACGAATCACGAATATGGCGAACAAGACGACGTGGGACGTCATTACGATGACGACGAGGAGAGCGAGGAAGGTGCATGACAGTAGAACAGGAACGATGTGTCAGGCTTCCACAACTCCATCCCAACGAGTAGATCGACCACTTATTGGATTGATGTGTTTTCGAATGTTCACGTCAGAGCATCTCAGGGATCGGGGAGACGCAAGTACCCTCGTCCTGGCGCCAACAAGAGCGATGGCGACGGCGGTGGAGGCGAGGTTGGTGGTGTCGGGGGTTCTATTAGTCAATAACGCTCAGGATCATGTATCATAACAGAGAAGAATGCTACGAACGGAATGAGCGTCGCCTATTGTCGTTGCGTTGCTGTGTGGTAGCGTGCCCACCACCACTGTATCGAGTGGGTTGAGGGCGAGTGGGCTGAGGGTAGCCATATGGGTAGAGGAGCGGCGACGGCGGATGCACGTATTGACCATGGGTCGGTGTTGGATAAGCGTCCTCAACGGGTGGTAGAGGAATGCAGACCATCTTGGGGGCATTAGGCGGTGAGGGCCTGTAGTGAGACGGTGATGAAGACGAGGGTGTGGGTGGGTAGGTGGGCTGGGACATCCTTGCGGTGGTGGATGCAGATTGAGACGCTTTGGACGTAGCCATCTGTATTTATATAAACAGGTGGAATAGGGTTAGGGGGAAAGTCTGGTTCAGGATACGGGTCACTGTTCGTTGCCTATAACAACGGAGACAACAAAGTACAAGGGACAGCCTTGATAAAGCCGTACAAACTTGGGGATGCACCAAACATGACTTGACCCTTGCGTTTTATACTGATTTGGTTCTTCCTGCGGAAAGAGCAGCAGCAAGTGGGCTGGCAAGTCATCGTGGAAGTCGAGTCATGAAGGCTTGCGCGGCACCGGAGGCAGTGTGACTCGCGTAAGCGGGCCCCTGTTGCCCCAGGAAATGGGCCGCGGAGACCACCTTGGCACCGGGTTCCCTTCTCAACCATTCAGTTTTGCCCGTCCTTGTTGATTAAATCCACTGCCAAGGTGATTTCGGTTCCGCAATCTATTATAATCTACATTTCCCACTAAAGTCTTCAGCATGATCAACTGGTCCGTCACACGCCGACTATCTGCGCTCCGCTGTATACTTTCGACATCACTGCGAACGCCTTTTTCGTGCCCGGAGAATACCTGCTGCGCAAAACCGCTTCGCCGCATGCATCAGGCGCAGTTCACAGTTCCACATGCAAGATAAGGTTGGGAACTGTCTCTTAAAATCGACCATTCACTGGCTACTTGCCTTTTAGGCTTCAGATCTTGCCGACAACCCCTTCGAAGGTTCCAGTTGCTTCTACGCATCTCGGCTAAGTGGACTTACCAGTTTATTCGGCCCCCCTTGATTTATTTACTTATCATTATGAACGTGTGATATATACCAGCTTTCTCGAGTGCAGTTATTATGTAATACCGGAAATTAATTAATATGAATTCCATGTGATAACTTTAAGCAAAGCTAAAAAAGGATATAGCAGGGTGTTATATTTAATCCACATGTTTACTAACTAAATAAATAGCCTCAGGCTCTTACTAATGCAATAAGTGTATACGTTAACTGCTTGATATATGAACTATACCTGAAACTTTTATTTCTGCCTCGAGGGAAAATAACAAGAGCTTATCAAAATGGTATTTTACGTTAATTTCCGTGCCACCGAGACCATCAACATCCCAAGTCCAAAAATCAATGACACTTGAGTCAATGATCCACGCATTCCATCCGAAGTTATGTCAGATCATCTGTATACACTAGATGTCAATTGCGACGCTTTGTGATACAAGGCTCGGTTGAGTCACAGCCGCTGGTTATTGTTTTGGGATCCTTGCTGATGGCCAAGCCGTAAAATAATGATAATTCTAGGGTACCCCCCCATGTGTTTAGCTGGCTAATCCCGTTCCAAAACCATTGCGTAATGTTTCCCTAAACTTATTTCCTCCACTTGAGTTGACCCAAAAGGAGAATTAATAGGTTTGGCGTCTCCACTGTGCGTGCGCTTGGTCTGACCAAGAAGGTTCTTCTGACCTTCTAGATCTAGCTCTCGACGAACGGACTTTGGGTGTCAATTTTAAGCTAAAAATGGACTAAAAATAGTGAGGAACATTTGAGCCCTGAAGCCGACTCGGAGGTTCTCATTGACATCGCCCCGTTTCCTCCTGGTGTACTTGAGACCATGTCGAAGCGCGATGCTCGTTCAGATGACGCGGCTGCCTTCTGTATGTTTACCAACCCCTGATCTATCCAATATGAGCGTGGCGGGATTTATCATCTCTTGATTGATTGTCGTGTTCGACTCCGAGTCGGGCTTGCGTTTGCCACTCAAATGCCAAAGGTGAAACAATCCCAAAGTCAAGGCAAGTGTCGTAGAGGGGAGATCTCGGACGTCCAGCACCGAACCAGAACAAAATCTGAGACGTGCTTCTTCCTGAATCGGAAATTACCGTGAGGCGTAGGCTGCTCAAACCATACCTGGTAATAATTGGTATTCCACCTCAATCGATTGCCCTGGTCTTGATCTTGATCATGGGAGGGTGGGTGTGTGGATTGCCCCATCCAATACACATGGGGTAACAAACGCTCAAAGTTTCTTAGTTTGACACCAGGAAGTTAGTCTACGAAAGATACCTTGGCATCGGGTTCCAATTCCACGGCTATTTGGAACGTGATGCGCGCTCTCTCGGCGGCAAACGCAGGCATGTACTCTCACTCCCGACCATCTCGACCGTCCTTCTTTGATTCTCAATCGACGCCGTGCCCGCCCTTGCACCCCCTGTCTCGCCGATGGATCTAAATGACTGTGTTACTTTTGTAGCCACCTCATAGATACGATATGAATGTGTTCCCTTCCACGCCATTTGGCACGCAGCCGCCCGCAGTCCGTGGTCGCGGCATTCTAAGTTGTCCGTTCTTCGCAGCCACTTTGAATGGAGCCCGCACATGATAGCGCTCCCTTGACGGGCGCAGCGCACAATCAACTTGCAGAGGGATCTCGCAAAGTTAACAGACACTGAGCGTCGGGGGTCGGTCGGGTACTTTCTGTAACGGCGCTTGGCTGGAGGTGGATACCCTCGATCTTTTAAGCTTCCGATACGGCTTCGAATGCCTTCTGAGAAGTGATTTTGCACGGGCCCGACACCGAGATGACCAGGGTAAGTGTCGACCAGGACGTTGGCGGGAAGAAAGGAAATCGATTAATCTAGGGATTGGAAGTATCATCGCCCGAGGGATACGGTACAGTGGGTGGTCATAACTACTAGACTACTCTCAGCGGAATAGGTACCACTACTTCTGTACCCCAAGCGACGATACTAATACATGTAGTGAGCAATAGACCCTCGTCTTACGTTCCCCCCTGTTTCGGGTCGGGGACTCACCGATGTGTTCGGCGTTGTTTATTTTTGGCAGAGCGGCGTTTAATACTGGATGGAATTGAAGTTTTTATGGAATTGAAAGCACATGAGCAACTCTGCTCAATTTGGTACGGAGTTTTTTTTTTCCATCACGAAAAGCACTCACTCCCCCATTTCTAGATACGGCATGCCAACTTTTATGAAATTGACGTTTTTAATGAAATTGACGTTTTTATGGAATTAACGTTTTTTTATGGAATTGACGTTTTTATGGAATTGATGTTCTTATGGAATTGAAAGCACATGGAGCAACTCTGCTCAATTTGGTAAGTCCGGAGTTTTTTTTTTCCATCACGAAAAGCACTCACTCCCCCATTTCTAGATACGGCATGCTATATTTTATGAAATTGACGTTTTTATGGAATTGACATTTTTATGGAATTGATGGTTTTAATGGAATTGAAGCTTTTATGGAATTGAAAGCACATGGAACAACTCTGCTCAATTTGGTAAGTCCGGAGTTTTTTTTTTCCATCACGAAAAGCACTCACTCCCCCATTTCTAGATACGGCATGCTATCTTTTACGAAATTGACGTTTTTATGGAATTAACGTTTTTTTTATGGAATTGACGTTTTTATGGAATTGACGGTTTTAATGGAATTGACGTTTTTATGGAATTGAAGCTTTTATGGAATTGAAAGCTCATGGAGCAACTCTGCTCAATTTGGTAAGTCCGGAGTTGTTTTTTCCATCACGACAAGCACTCACTCCCCCATTTCTAGATACGGCATACCATCTTGCATCATGACCCCTCATAAAACCAACCTATTCCGTGAGCCAAGGATGCCACAGCTGAAACGGGAGCTTAACGTGAAGAAGACTAATTATACCTTATCTGATAGTAGAATTTTATCGATATCAACTGCGCGGTTACGCCCTCGATCGCACGTAGGGTCATGAACTGTACAGGTAAGCTAAATTTAATATACTGCATTGAAGCTTCTAAATATAACGCATTTCCTTCAACAGGCTCTCCATCCACACCGCGGTACGCACTACAAGCGCAGCAGGAACGGATCAACCAGCTGACATAGTCACCACATTCTAGACAGATCGGCCCAAAGTGGCTCGTTGACAGTGCCAGGGTGCATCGGAGGTTGAGGCTAAATTTGGGTACTTCATTTTTTAAGGTGTGCGAATCGGGAAATCGCGATGTTGCCGGTCTCGGTTCGTCAAGGTACGACTTGGGATTGCGCCAGTACGACAGGCGCAATAATTATTGTCTGACCATTATGGCAGTGTGGCGGGCCCTCAAACTCTGAGTATGAATGGGTAAACGTGATTCTAATGATGTTATAAATTGGAAGAAGACTTCTCAGGGCACTCAGTGGCATGAGGGTGGATTCATAACCACTGTATGGCAGGCCTTGAAATAAGTCTTACATACTCAGTATTATATCCTAATATAATCAAGGATGATAACCTTGAAGAGAACTACTATTTACTATTGCGACAAGGTCTCATCCCCTTTTGGTCGCTTACTCATGCAGATAACTCAAAACAGGGGGAGTTAGCGCATCGTAACTAGCCTTGCCGGATAGAAGTTAGTTACATATGCATTGACCTGAAATGGTAGGCCTGAATATCCCAACAACGAGGCCAGAGACTGCATATGCACTTATCCATCGGGCAGACGCCTCCATTACCGGGAACCGGCGCCATTATACAGGCAAGCTGCTCCATGCTCCCGCGGCATTGAATGGGACAATACGTGCCCGTTGAGTATGTACACCGATGACGCATTTAGTATGACGCGTGGGTCATTTTGTTCGGCAAATGTGCCAGTTTCGGAATAAAAGAAACGTGCGTGGCCCTGAAAGAACCACCCCAAAGAGAAGTTGGGATCCGGAGAGCTGAAGCGAGAGCCAACTGATCGAAAAATGTTCCGATGATCAGTTGTGCAAATCCCGTGTGACGTTGGTATGGTTACCTTTGAATCATGACAGGCAGATATACACGGTGAGGGATTGGCTTCTGCGGGTCATGTTTACCCTACCTACAGGAAAATATCGATCTTGACTGCGTACCCGGTTTCACTCCGTGAGTTGAGCTGCATTCGGGTCTGCTGGTAGAAGTGGGCGGAAGTGAATTAGAAATATTCCAGCAAGGGGGTACTCGACTGGAGAACAACTAAGAATGGCCCGTAAAAGTATTATGACAATCTTTTTTCGTAAAGGGACTTGAAGAAAATGATAACGTTCGCTTAAAATATATACAAGCGTAAGGCCAAAATATAGGTGTAAGGGGCTAGCTATATTTAACAAAGCGTAACTTTCTTCCATTTAAGTTATCAACTATATATTACTACCAAAGTGGAACAATCATAACTCATGGCCTCCTATCGCACAATCTTGCCACTTCCGATCAAACAATCATCTATGCAAAGAAGGATAGGTAAGTAATAACCCAGAAGCGCAGCGCAAAGCAGATCAGGGTCACCTCGGCTAGGAGCCTGCGCATCAGGGGCGACCGAAATGAATGTATGAATAACGTGATATATGAAGGCTTACGTGCTCATCAATTTTCTTCTCCCCAGGAATTAGGACCCCAAACCCAATCTAGGTGTTTTATGTTCCTTTCATGTTCCCACTTGGCACGCGAAGCTCCAATTTAAGTACATATTACGTACATTTATACTATTAGGCCCATCGAAGTCTGATTGAGATGGTCGTAAACCTCCGTCGGAACTGGTGACCCTCTATATTAGCTTCCCGTTGCTTCAGAAATCCGGGATCGAGAAAGTCCGGTCACGAGGCACTCCTGTACTTCTTTTCCAACATTATCACATGATACTTGCGACGACGCCCTCGGGCATTACCTGACGCACCCTTCTCTTCAGTAGACATCGAATGTTGATGTCGATTGCTCATACCGCACAGGCAAGGGTGGGACATTAATATAAATTATTACATGTATACGCTCCACTTGCAGAAAAACCTCACATTTACTAGTATACTAGTATCTGCGCCAACTCGGATCTGACACCTTGACACTCGATCGGCGCGTCTATACTCCAAGCACGCATGTTTACGACTACGAAGATGCCACGTCCTGTCGAAAAATTTCCTCGTGCAATTCAGTACAATATGCGTTATCTCCGCAGGCTCGTCCGGCGTGAAGTACACCCGACGCATCCCTCCGACACTCCGCAGACATTCGCACCCTAGACCCTAGCCCGCGACCTGCGGCTCCCCCGCCTTTGCGCTAAATTTGGCGAGAATTTGAAAATCAGCAGCATGGGGCGATCTCCCAGAGACGTATCCATGCCTAGTTAACATTTCTTCTTCCTTGATCGGTCTGTCTGCAGGGACCACTCGGGCTCCATGGACGAGGCCGAGACTCCGAGTTTCCCACCGCCTATCCAAACTCAAGAACAGATGTTTCGTATAAAAGTCGGTGTTCTTAGGCCTTGTCGCTTGGAGGTCCCCTGAAGCAGGCATTTCATAGTGCAAAATATATCGGCTATATTTCCAATGCGATGTGAGAGGGTGGTGGGAAGTAACAGGAGGAAAGAATTCAAAGTTTACACTGGATCTCGATAGGGTAGTACACACTGGCGCGGTACTCTGGCAGTGCCTTGCCTAGCTAGGCACCTGTAATAATTTGAAGTGGACTAGTCATAGCGCGTCACTAAAATAGGCCATGTCGAAGGCATGACGGTATAAGTGCACATAAACAATCTCGTCATGACCAGCATCATACACATATCAAGGCTTGATCACTACTGCCACAGTATTAGATGCTTCAGGAAGCCTTCCAGTGCATTTCTTGAGGCCAGGCCCCATAGGTTCTAGACCTCAGAAGACGATCACAACAGTCCTCTCACAGATCAATCAAGCTTGTTTAACCTCTCGTTTTCCATAACCCCACGGGATTCTCCGCAGTCGTAGTGTTCGATTCCATTAATATTCTGGACTGACATCTGGCGCTTGAGGTGTGTTTAGGTTTAGTGCGTGCATCTATCAATATTTATATCTCTGCTATTGAAATCGATCACGCTGCAGTGGTGGTCCCTTTTCCTAGTTTTAAGGTACGCAAGATCGCGATTGAGCGCATACATGAGCGTTATAAGAGCTTGTTTGGGGCATTGTTCATCCGTGATTATAGGAGGGTTTGAGTGAGAATATGGCTTTGGGAGTTATTGAGCGAAAATTGTGTCATGGTTTCTGTCGATCAGCGTAACGGTTATTACAGGATAATGGTGAAGTTCTATTTATAAGACCAGCGTCTTAGAGAGTCTGGGCTTTGCCTGTCACGCGCAACCCGGGAGGAAGTGTAGTATTCTTCCTCAACCCAAACACCGATAACCTAACGGTATACTCTTCAATTTGTAGATCAACTTTGAAAGGTTCGCTGTTCGGGCAACAACTTTTCCCTAACAATTCGCTTGACGAAACCACTACGACAAGCTCTAATCAACAACGTACACTTTTTTTTTTCATATTGTACCTTATCGCGGACATCGACTCCCTCTGTTAGTTCAATACACAATACTCACGCCTCTTGCGATTTCATATTATGCCACCACTTTTATGAAATATTAATTCATGTCAAACAATATAAATATAGTATATATGCTTGATTGAGGAAATATATTTTTTAAATTTTGGTTATCCTCTGAACTTGGCATTAACATTTGTGCTGTACCCTCAGATGAACTGTCTGGGTGCTCTGGTACTGTATTTTGAAACAAACAAGAAGTATGTCTTGAAAACAAAAGTAATCAACACTTAGCTGATAACCAGATGGAGGAATGGAATAATATACATAGGAGGGTGAAGAACTCAATACAATATAATCAGAATAGCAGAAGTGAGGAAAATGGAACAGAGGATCAAGACAATGGAATATGAGGTAAACATAAATGATAAAAGGTCTGAGGTAGCAAATGATATGGCAAAGTGGCACAAGGAAGAGTGGAATGCTGTTGGAGTAGAATTGCAATGGAGTGACTAAAAAGGAAATTGTCTAGTGGAGCAAGCAGTCAGGACACTGCCATCAGAGATGCCACCATTGGGGATACTGATGTCAGGATGCCAAAGGATAATATGGGTGGAATGCAAATGCAGGGGCCTGAAAGACATGGATCCTAACACCTGACCACAGAATCCTGTTTGCAACTCCTAGTTTGTACAAAATAATACAAAAAATTGAGCCTGGACAACAGGCCTACTCACAATAGCCAGTTCACGATGCTTGAAGTTGAATGTAGTCTCAAAAATTGTAGACATACAGTGAACAAAATGCTCATGAGTCCATTCCCAATAAACCACATTCCATATAACTGCTGGCACTCCACAGTATCTTCATTAGTCCCAATATACCACTTTGTATGTCCACCTCTCATCATCCTCAAAGATCTGGGTGCCACAGTGTGAATGATCAAAGTGTCAGGAGAATTTTCGAAAGAGTAGTGGTGATGTTATCAATAATGAGGGGTGTGGTTTAGATATAGTGGCAGTAGATAAGAAAATTAGAGGCAGCTGGCAGAACCCATAACTTGTTGAAAATATATGGCAGGTGGCAGGTTTTTGTGTGGGTGAAGGGGTTCCTTGTGGAAGACAACTAATGACTAAGCTACTGTGAAGTACTACCTAGCAATTGTCCATTGAATAAACCACTTGATAATATAATATAACCTAAAAAACACAGCACAATCATGAGCATCCTTGATGACTTGCAACACAAATGTCAATAAATGTCAACAAGGCACTCATGTATATGTGTAAAAAACACATGGATAATGCCATTAGGTGTTAAGCATGGTACTTGTTATGACCGGAAATCCCGCCAGACTCTGGGTACTAACTTATACGCACCCACGCCCTATACGCACCCATTATCAGTTTACCGGAATTCCCACTGGACTCCGTATGTCAGACTCGTCTACATTCGTCTTCATTACGTTGTGTTTCAGTCACCAGAAAACCCACCGGACTCCGTCTCTGTCTATTTCCGACCTCGTCCCATGCATCAGTCACTGGACCCTGCTCAGAATACCTGTCTTCCCTCTAACCGAGCCCCGTTCCCATTTTAGTCAAATGACCTGTCACGATTCAGACTCCACTCCCACTCTGTTTCCCATTATGGTTTATGATTTGTCACTATTCGGACTCCACTCCATTCTGTCCTGTTCCTAACACCAATTTGGTGTTTACTATTCCCATTTTATGTTTTGCTCATTTCGTTTCATTATTACTGGATTCGGTATGACATTTACTCCACAGTCTATTTAAACTGGCAGATGTTGTACATACAATCCAGTCAGAAAATCGGCTTAGATTCCCCCAGTAATCTAATACATTTTCTGCTCTAAAACCCTACTTGATTCACACCACTCGCACTAGTTGGAGCCCACGGGCTCTGGCATATCTATCTCTCTCACCAGTCTCAACTCACGACCCACGACCTCTGACTTACGACTCACAACCCACGACCTCCGACTTATGACTCACAACCCACAACCCCCGCCCGGACTCCTCGGGATTCCCGTCCGCCTGTCTGAAATTGGACGACACAATCTAGTGAGGGTGCAGCCTATAAGCTGAAGCCAAGTCCTACTGGATATTCCACGGGTTTCTCTGGAGACCCACCCTGTATGTATCCTAACAGTGCTCATGGGTGGGTCTCCAGGGGAAACCCATGGAAGTTCTGGGGAAGGACTTGGTTTCAGCTTATGTTCTGTGTCCTCACAAGATTGCATTGTCTGACTTCAGACAGGAGTGGATGGGAAACCCATGGGTTCCAAGAATATGCCGAGGCAAATACTAAGTCAAAGCTAAGTTGATTTTCTGATCAGATTGTAAGTACAGACAGTAGCTAGACTATATAGACTAGTAGATTATTGGACTACATATCCAGAGAGACAAAAAGACATAACAGGCATACAATAAGACAATAAACCAGATGTCAAATGGGCAAAGATGGATTGGGAACAATGGGTCTGGAATGTCCAGGTGGAGTCCAGTGGCTGGTTCGTATGATATAGTTTAAGGCTGAAGTCCCAAAAAGGTCCTAGAACTTGTTAAGGTTTGTTGGTTAAATGTATGTGTCAAGATGTCAGGTGATCTGGAAGGTAAGGTTCAAATGTGAGGAGCCTATATAAAAATTGAAAATAATAAAATTTCTTCTTTCATACCCCCATCAATGTCCAAAAAATGGGACCAAAGCCCACACTGTGGAAACCCACCAACACTGCCAGGCCTTCCATGCTGGGCTCCACTCATGGTTGCTCAAACACTTGAGTAGCATGAGGAACAGCAGTGGTGATGGGAGAAGTGGTGCTGGAGAGAGAGTGCCAGGTGGTGTTGGCCACAGAGGAAGAGGTGGAGGAGAAGAGGAAGAAGGAAGAGGAAGAGGTGGCTGCAAAGAAGGCAGAGGCAGAGAAGGAGGCAGCCTGGGTCACTGTGGAGTGTGCCAGGGTGTCCATGGTGGCTGCAGGAAAGGTAGGTCAAAAAATAATTTTTTGCTAAGTCCTTACTGACAGTCCTAATACTGTAGTACAAAGCAGTGGATGTTGAGTCAGAGTCTGAGGGGGAGCTGGGAAGCCCCCAAAAGGTAAGTGGGCAGTCCATGGAGAATCCTACAACTGACTACGATTGACAGATGGCACAGAAAAATGCTCTAGCCCAGCTGGAGACCAAAAATGACCTGTGGTGTTCTGGTTGTCATGACCAGAATGTGGATTGTTTCTGGAAGGCAGGCCAGGGTCCAGGCTGCTGGCCCTGCATGCACTTGAAACCCAAGTGCTCACTAGTGCAGGAAGCCTCAGGATCAAGTTCCCAGGAAGTGGGTGGGCATGCAGAAAGGCCAGGGGCCTTGGAGGAGGTTTTGGGGCAGATTGGGGCAGGCATTGAGGCCCAGAATGTTTTGTTGCAAGAGGGCAACAATGTTTGGAAAACCTTGGTAGGTGGTTTCCAGAACTTCCATGGATTATTCTGCAAGTTCCTGAGGTACATACTACAAGGACTATGAGTATTCCAAGGAGACTGAAGAAATAGAGAAGTCTGTGGGGACCAAGGAGATCAAAGAGTTGCACCAGGAGTTTGTAGGGGTGGGAAAACCAGGACTTGTAATAGTCATAAATGACTAAATAATAATTTTATATATATCTTAGTAAGGTGTGAAAAATGAGAAAACCCATGGAATATCCACTTAATGTTAGTAATCAAGTCTTCGCATAAACCGAAATCGGAATCGAACCTATAATGATGAGTGTATGCACATATATGCACATATATTGTAGTGCCGTTAAGGGGGAGGGAGTAACTCCTAATTACAAATTTCTCCTTAATGATGCAATGGACTAGAAACTTCGAGTATCTAAATTTCCCTTTTTTACTCCCCTAATAACTCTCCTAAAATAATTAGAAAGTAAATAAAAAGTCGTGATATTTCACCATATACCTCAGTGAAGTTTACTCACTCACTGAGGTATATGTGCAATCATCTATTCTTATTCTATTACTTACGAAACGTCTTATAGCTTCGAATTTAGGTACTACAATATATAGTGAAGTTTACTCACTCACTCACTGAGCTTCAAATTTAGACTCAATCTTTCAAATTCTTGTCTCCTAATTAACAGGTTATGGGCCCGCTATAGTCACACTCGAGAAACTCGCCGATAATGGCGAAAATTGGATTGCTTGGAAAAGCCGAATATTATCCATATTGGAATCAGGTGCACTGTTGAAACACATCGACGGAAGTGCACAGCACCAGATCCTACGATATATGTCACAGGAACTGTATTAACAAATGATCAGTTAGATCTTAGGGACAAGCAAGAGGAACATTTGGATCGTTACCTTGCACGTGAAGGACAAGTCAAAGCTCAGATCTTCCTATCTGTTGGCCCTTCTCTTATGCTCAGTCTTCAAAGACTCAGCACAGCAAGAGAAGTATGGGAGGTTGTTTGCCAGGAATTCGAGTCGAAGCCGAAAATGGCTCAAGTTGATTTGCAGCGCAGAATGTGTGCTCTAAAGTGCAAAGAAGGGGAAGATGTGCATTCCCACCTTGACACCCTGCTCGAAATGCATCAGTGATTAGCAGGCATGGGAATGAAGATAGAAGATACCGATTTCTTCAATATCATGTTGAGTTCACTCCTGGACTCTTACGACATCATGATGAACGCAGTAACGACTTCTGCAACAGCCACTGGAACTATTTTAACCCCAACAAGTCTAATAACAATGATCAAAGCCGAATATGAGTGTAGAAAATCAAAGAAAGCCCCAAACTCAACTAATAACAACAATCACGCCCTCCTAACCAATACTAAGGGCCAGCGACAAAGTACAGGCCCTAGCAGTAACTCTTGGAACTTGAGAAATACCTCCACAACTCAAAATAGAAACCTAACATGCTTCAATCCGAATTGCAGACAGATCGGGCATGTCATAGCCGATTGTTGGGCTAAAGGTGGTGGTAAGGAGGGGCAAGGACCAAGATATATGTGCGGAAATTCAAGGTGCAATAGCACAAACCAAAGGGGATACAATACAGGCAACAGCAGGAATGCAAACATTGCAAATGAAGAGTCATACACATTCGCTAGCTCACTAAACACAGGGATTTTAACAAATGACGAAACTAGCAACAATGGTACAAAAATCGTCAAAGTATGGGACTCTGGGGCCAATTCTCATATGTCCCCATATATAAGCTTATTCTCAAGCTTCAAAACAATACACCCACCTCGGAAAATTCATGCTGCAGACAAGACAGAGTTCTTAGCCACAGGAATTGGCAACATGTGCATACAAGTGCAAAACGGCAGCAAGCCCACTAACATCACATTACAAAATGTGTTGTACTCACCTGAATTAGCATTTACTTTAGTGTCCATTGCATGCTGCAATAAAAAAGGGTTCTCATGCACATTCAGCGATGGAAAATGCACCCTTTGAAATCTGGAGGGAGGTATATGTGGGCAAATCAATCAAATCAACAGTCTTTATCAAAGAAGTTACATTATCCACGAGACCAATAATCTACAAAATGACGCCTGCACTACAATGACAATAAATGAGCTACATACACAGATGGGACACATAGCACCAGCTGCTGCAAAGCGAATGGTCGAAAATGGGGCAATTGAAGGAATAACACTAGACCACTCAAGGCCTATCAAGTTTTGCGAAGCCTGTATCAAAGGAGATTACTCAAGAACCAATCCCAAAAGTCCGGAAATCAGAATGAGCCAAACTTCAAGGCCAGAAGATACACACCAATGTGTGGGGGCCATCCGAAGTTCAAACTATCGGAGGTTGTAGATGGTATATATCATTTACTGATGATTTCACAAGGAAAACAAGAACCTACCTGATGAAAACAAAGGGAGAAGCATTCCAAAAGTACAAAGCATACGAGGCATTCTTAAATCAACAAAGGGACACTACAATTAAGAAGTTACAATCAGACAATGGAGGTGAATACACATCTAATGAGTTTAAAGACTATCTATCCTCACGTGGAACCCTCCAACAATTAACTGTTCATGATACTCCCCAACAGAATGGTGTCACAGAGAGACTAAATCGAACATAGTCGAACACACCTGATCGATGCTCATCGCTGCCAATCTACCCAAGTTCCTATGGGGCGAATGCATACAACATGCAGTATATCTAAAGAATAGAACAGCAACATCAGCCCTCAATGGGAAAACACCATATGAGCTAGTTTACAACAAAAAGCCAAATCTAAGTGACTTACTGGAATGGGGAGAGATTGTATATGTGAGGATGGAGCCAGAGGGAGGTAAACTAGGACCCAAGGCAAAAGAGGGCCACTGGGTCGGGTATAGTTTTAACAGTGAAGGACACCGCATATATTGGCCAGAAAAACGAACCGTAACAGTAGAACGAAACATAGCATTCCCCAAGCAAGCTGGGGTTCCTATACTCGTATCAGGAAGGGATCTAGAACACAAAACATACAAGATACTTCCTCAAATGCCCACAGATGTACCATTGCCCGAATCACCTCAAGTTAGCATTCCAGAGCTACCAGAAACCACGGAATCCTTACCTCAAGAGCAATTGAGACGAAGTTCAAGAACCAGATTTCCATCTGATTATATGCACCGTCTCAGACAAGGGGAAGGTACCGCAGGTTCTAGTCAAATCGAATTTTCTCCAAAACTGCAAGTACCAGAAGAATTCAAAAAGGCTACATGCATTATATTAGAAGATGAAAATGGTTTTGATGAAGACTCAATTTTATGGGAAGACAGTCCAAATGAGCCACCAATTATGGTCAATAAAAACATTTCGTATACAGACACATATACCCCATCAGAGTGGATGGATTTTACAGACAGGATGGATAGTGAGAGATTGGAAATGATAGGAATGGTCGCAAACCTTCAAGAAGATGTACCAGCTACAGTGGAAGAGGCTATGAGAGGAGACGATTGGCCATTATGGAAGCCGGCATTTTTAAAGGAGTTGAAGGCCTTACACGATTTAGGCACCTGGGAACTTGTTGATAAACCCGAAGGAGTCAATATAGTCGGTTCTAAATGGACATTAAGAATAAAATGCGATGCGAATGGAAATATTACCACATACAAGGCACGACTCGTAGCCCAAGGCTTTACACAAGTATTTGGGACAGACTATGAAGAGATGTTTTCTCCCATTGTTCGTCTAGCTTCACTGAGGCTTATAACAGGCATAGCAGCTCAGAACAGCTGGCCTGTAGAGCAAATGGATGTTAACAATGCATACTTAAATGCGAAGCTTACAGAAATGGTGTATATGCACCAACCACTGGGATTTCCTCAAGGTCCAACCTCAAAAGTCCTAAAATTGAAAAAGGCCCTATATGGTTTAAAACAATTGGGTAGAGAATGGTACAAACTATTCAGCAAGGTGATGAATCAAATGGGATTTACTTGCTCACTATCTGATCCAGCTGTATTCTACAAACAAGTGGAACACAGTATTATCATTATTGCAGTAGCCATGGATGATCTCACCATCATTGCAAATACGAATGAAGGGATAATTCAAACAAAGGAGCAATTCAAATTGCATTTCAAAATGAAGGATATGGGTGAATTACATTGGTTACTAAATATAGAGGTCAAATACGATATAAAGCGCATACAATCTCATTTGGGCAAACTGCATATATCGACTTGATTATCAAACATTTCAATTTACAAGACACAGCCCCAATCACGCTGCCTATGGACCCCAAACCATTATTATCAAAAGAACAATGTCCTACTACACCAAAAGAATGTGAAAATATGAAGAACATTCCATATCACAAAGCCATTGGTTCACTAATGTGGGCTGCAATGGGCACCAGACCAGATATTGCCTTTGCAGTATCTATTTTATCTCAATTTATGGATAATCCAGGACGAGTACATTGGGAAGCAACAAAGAGAGTACTGAAATATTTAAAGGGAACACAAGACTTCAAATTAACATTAGGAAGAAACGAGAGTGGAATAATGGGATATACAGTTGCAGATTTGGGACAACAACTGGATCGACATTCGATGTCAGGCTATTGTTTTCTATTAAATGGTGGAGCATTCTCTTGGAGTTCAAACAAACAAAGACTCATAACTTTATCTAGCACTGAGGCCGAATTCGTTGCAGCCACATGTGCCATCAAAGAGGCATGCTGGATTCACAAATTCATGAACAAAGTCTTTCATCCATTCACCAAATCAATCACACTCCATTGTGACAATCAAGCCGCTATTATCATATCGAAGAATAATAGATTTCAAGGATGAACAAAGCACATCGACATACAATACAAATTCATATATGAAATTGTGGAGAACAGCACAGTTACACTTGCATATTGTCCTACTGAAGATATGACAGCAGATATATTCACCAAAGCTTTACCTCGCCCAAAACACATCTATTTTACATCAAAACTCAGTCTTATCAATACTTGACTTGAGGGGAAGTGTTAGTAATCAAGTCTTCGCATAAACTGAAATCGGAATCGAACCTATAATGACGAGTGTATGCACATATATTGTAGTGCCATTAAGGGGGAGGGAGTAACTCCTAATTATGAATTTCTCCTTAATGATGCAATGGACTAGAAAATTCAAGTAGCTAAATTTCCCTTTTTTACTCCCCTAATAGCTCTCCTAAAATAATTAGAAAGTAAATAGAAAGTCGCAATATTTTGCCATATACCTCAGTGAAGTTTACTCACTCACTCACTGAGCTTCGAATTTAGACTCAATCTTTCGAATTCTTGTCTCCTAATTAACACTTAAGACAAAGTAAACAAGTCAAAATTTGTAAAAGCAAGAGAGACATAGAGCAACAAGGAAAAATGAGATCCAAGATATGTACAGAGTCCATGGACAATGCAGCTTGTTAGGACCAGAAAACCTGCTGGGCTCTGGACCCCATCCTATATGCACCCGACTCTCTATACCAGGTCACAGTTACCTGGAAAACCTGCCAGGCTCCAGACCCTGCCCTATAAGCACCTGACCTCTGTCTCATGCATCAGTCATCGGACAACCCACTGGGACCCACACTTGTCAAACCTACCTATTGTAAGGGGACAAGTCATGCACACTTTATTTTCCCCAGATTAGTACCCCCCAGACTATGCCTTATTGTCTATTCCATTTTATTACCTCCCCATAACAGGACATCTTATTCTTTATAGGGTACATTGAACTGATGTAAGAGGGCGCTTAAGGCGTGGGAAAATACACTGCGTGCTGTATAGCTGACGTGTTACACCTGGTAGAGTTTCCTTAGACTTTTCTCTTTGGATTTCCTCTACTAGGTGAGTAGATAGTTATCTTGTATTTAGTCATTTATATATACCTTTGGATTTCCTCTACTAGTGTGATATCCACTCTTAGAGTTGCCCTTACAGTAGAAAAGTCTCACAATCTTCGAGAACTGGCCGCGATTTTATTACAGGTATTAGACAGAATAAAATCACGACCCCTCCTCACACCCTTACTTCATTCAACTCACTTTTGGGATGTCTCTGCCTCCAGAGCTCGAGCAACGCTTACAGGGCATGGAACAGAATGCCCAAGACAACATCAAGGCTCTCATGGACCTTATCACCCAACTTCAACTCACCATCAGCAATCTCGCCAACTCTACATCCTCCTCTTCCTCAGCTGCACCTGCTACCCTCCCTCTACACCCAATTGCCCAGCCTACACCATCTGTCGATTCGTCGGCTCGGTCGACACGTCACCCGAAAGGTTCGAAACCGAGCGACTTTGATGGTAATAGAGACAGTGGCCATAACTTCCTACACTCATGCTACACCTACATGATGCTATGCCCCGAAGACTTCGTGGATGACAACACGCGTATTCTTTGGGTCTTGACCTTAATGAAAACCGGTCGAGCTGCAACTTGGGCAAGTGAGGCCATCCTGCGACACCACGCTAAAGGTGTTATGTTCACGGACTGGGGCGACTTTCAGACCCAATTCGAAGCAGAATTCTACCCGCAGTTTGAACAGGAGGCCGCCGCCAGTTGACTCAATTCCACAGCATATTTTCAGGGTACCAGGCATATTGACCTTTACATCTACGAATTTCGAGAAATGGCGCATAAGGCGGAGTACACCGGTGCCCCCGCGGTCATGGCGTTCAGAGCAGGTCTGAACTGCAGCGTCAAGTGACAAGTCACGACCATGACGGTCGGTCGACCAGGCAATGGCGACCTCGACGGCTGGTTTGAGACTGTGCACATCGCAGTGCAAGTGCAGATGGCCAGCGACACTTTCCAGCAGTCGCTCCAGCATCAAAACTTACCTTCGAGAACACCAGTCATTTTGTCGACGACCGGATTGCATTTGCACTCGATCCCCACACCCCCTCGCGTCAACTATGCACCACCGCCAGGGCCGCCCCCCGGACCTCCCTTCCAAACACCATCAATGCAATGGGGATCTGCAGTGGGAATCGTGCCTATGGAAGTGGACCGGACTCGTCGGACCCAGCAACGCATCCCTCTCAATACCTGTCGTAGGTGTGGACAGGTGGGTCATTGGGCACGCGATTGTCCAGAGATTAGGGAAATCCTCCGTTTCCTAGCAGAAGACCCAGACGACCTGTCAGCCTTCACACAAGATATATTGGCATTAGAGGATGCAGGCCATATTTCCAATATGGACAAGGAGTCACCCCCATTGGGACAGTCGGTGGAACAGGGTTTTCCCCCCAGCAACGAGTGAAGGATGCGCCCTCGTTGCTTATTCATGACCAACTTCACAGTGTAATGATAGATAAGATAGAGCCCCAATACACTCCTCCTACTCATGCTGAAACTGTGAAACCAATAGTCGTATCTAATCTCCCAAAACCCTACCTCCGTCTCCCGAAGTGGGAGCGGAGATTGCCACCCACTTACATCATATGTTCAACCCTCTCGACCAATTCCTTGTCCTTGCCGATTCAGATTCAGGCAACAGACACTGCTGAGATCCATGCCCTGAGTGCTCTTTTAGATTGTGGTGCTACAGGACTATTCATTGACAGAGACTTTGTTAAAAGGAAGCACCTCACCACTTGTTCCCTCATTCGTCCAATTCCAGTCCTCAATGTTGATGGCACTCACAATGAGGCAGGTGCTATCATGGAAGTAGTTGACCTCATCCTGCGTTATAAAGATCATTATGAGCATGCTGTCTTTGCAGTCACTAGTTTGGGTCACCACAATATGCTTCTTGGATTCACCTGGCTGCGACAGCACAACCCAGAGGTAGATTGGTCAACAGGCAAGGTCACCATGAGTCGATGCCCATCCCAATGCCGGACTTGCCAACAAGAGTTAAAGGAAGAGCATCGAGCAGCTGCAAGACTTCGGGCCTGTCGTACTGGGCCATTACCGATACCCATCACTCCTATAGAAGATGACTCAATAATGGAGGGAGAGGTAGAAGAAGATACTGAACTCTGAGAGGATGGGGACTGCATTTGGGTGGCCTCACTTCCCCCAGAAGAAGAGTTTATTCGTGCAAGTACTACCACCTCTCAGCGTCTTGCAGAGGCATTTCATCGTAATTCCCAACCAATGACTCCAGGTAAAGGATCAGTACAAGATCAAATTCCTGTATACCTGCATGAATATGTGGACATCTTTTCCAAGGCCACCTTTGACAGACTTCCTGAACAGAAAGCCTGGGACCATGCCATTGAACTGGTACCAGATGCCAAACCTTCATCTTGCAAGGTGTACCCTTTAGCTCCAAATGAACAGGCAGAGCTTGATGCCTTCCTTCAAGAGAACCTATCCACAGGCCGTATCTGACCCTCAAAGTCACCCATGGCTTCCCCAATGTTCTTTATTAAGAAAAAGGATGGGTCCCTTCGTTTAGTACAGGATTATCGTGTTCTCAATGCTGTCACTATCAAGAATCAATACCCCCTTCCTTTGATCTCTGACCTTATCAATCAGCTATGTGGAGCTCGCTATTTCACCAAATTAGATGTACGATGGGGCTATAACAATGTGAGGATCAAGGAAGGGGATGAATGGAAAGCAGCCTTTCGCACCAACCGGGGATTGTTTGAACCCCTTGTTATGTTTTTCGGACTCACCAATAGCCCCTCCACCTTCCAGACGATGATGAATGACATTTTCCATGACCTCATCATGGAGGGTGTAGTGGTCATTTATCTGGATGACATTTTGATATTCACCAAAACACTGCAAGAGCACTACCGTGTGTCACATCTAGTCATGCAACGGCTATGCCAGCATAAACTCTACCTCAGGCCAGAGAAGTGTGAATTTGAGAAGACCAAGATTGAATACTTGGGACTCATTATCTCAGAGGGTCAGGTGGAGATGGATCCGATCAAAGTGGCTGGTGTAGCAGAATGGCCAACCCCAGGTAGCCGTAAGGAAGTACAGTCCTTCCTGGGGTTTGCCAACTTCTACCGACGCTTCATCAAGGACTTCTCCCACCATGCACGTCCCCTGTTTGATCTCACCAAAAAGGATCAGCCTTGGAAGTGGGGCAAGGAGGAAGTGGGTGCCTTTCACACTCTCAAGCATCTAGTGACTTCAGCACCAGTTCTTGCCTTTGCGAAAGACAACCTTCCATACCGTATTGAGGCTGACAGTTCAGACTTTGCCACAGAGGCAGTACTGTCTCAGCAGTCACAGGAGGATGGCAAGTGGCATCCCATTGCATTCTACTCCAAAAGCCTCAATGAGGTGGAACACAATTATGATATTCATGATAAGGAGATGCTGGTTATCATCTGGGCACTGGAAGAGTGGCGTCACTTTGTAGAAGGTGCTGAGCATAAGTTTGAGATTTGGACAGACCATAAGAACCTGGAATACTTTCACACATCCAAGAAGGTGAACCGGAGGCAAGCCAGATGGTCACTTTATTTGGCATGGTTTGACTTTGAGATGCATCATCGTCCAGGAGCCTCTATGGGAAAATCAGATGCTCTATCCAGATGTGCTGACCATGGTTCTGGTGCAGAAGACAATAAGGATAGGGTACTCCTCCAACCAGAATTATTTGCTATTCGAGCATTAGAAGGGATGGAGGTTTATGGTGAAGAACGGGACATCCTGAAGGATGTCCGGGAAGGCTTGAAGGAGTCAACCCCAGAAGATGCAGTGGCAAATGCCGTTCAGAAGATGCGCAAGACTAAAAGCAGGTCTATACAGTCCTCAGAGTGGTCAGAATCAGAGGGCCTACTCCTGTTTTGTGGGAAGGTATATGTTCCAGACCACTTGGATCTCCGCCGCCGCATTATGGCCCAACATCATGATACCAAGGTAACAGGCCACCCAGGCAGGTGGACGACCTTAGAACTCATTTCCAGGAATTACTGGTGGCCCCAAATGTCCAGACATGTAGGACTCTATGCCAAGACTTGTGATGTGTGTTTGCGGACCAAGACCATCTGGCATAAACCTATGGGTCAGCTGCAGCCATTGCCAATCCCCAGTCAACGCTGGGAAGTGGTCAGTGTAGACTTTATTACGGAATTGCCAGAGGCCCATGGTTTCGATGCAATTATGAATGTGGTTGACTCACTCTCTAAACGGGCTCACTTCATCCCTACCATGACCACATTGTCAGCAGCAGGTGCAGCATGTCTTTTCCTACAGCATGTCTGGAAACTACATGGCTTGCCAATGAAGGTGGTTTCTGACCGTGGCTCACAGTTTGTGGCAGAATTCACCAAGGAACTCTACTGCTTGCTGGGCATCAAGATAGCCTCCTCTACTGCCTATCATCCTCAGACATATGGACAGACAGAACGTCTCAACATGGAACTAGAACAATACATACGGGTGTTCACAAATGAGCAGCAGGATGATTGGGATGAATTGCTTCCCTTAGCAGAGTTCCAATACAATAACCACATCCATTCTTCCACACAACACACACCCTTCATGGTTGACACTGGTCGTCATCCGTGCATGGGTTTTGAACCACATCAGGTGCCATCCAGATTGGAATCTGTGAATGAACTTAAGGAGCGTATGGCAGATGCACTACAGGAAGCTCGGGCTGCCTTGCAGAAATCAAAGGATGACATGGCGAGATACTATAACTGACGATGGGAACCCACTCCAGTCTATCATCCAGGAGATAAGGTGTTTTTGGATGCGAGTAATCTAGCAACTACCCGACCATCAGCCAAACTGGCACACCAGCGTTTGGGCCCTTTCATGGTAGAAAGGGCAGTAGGCACACATGCCTATCGACTGCGTTTACCTCAAAAGCTCAAGCATTTACACCCAGTTTTCCCTGTTGTTAAACTCATGCTTGCTCCAGTGGACCTATTTCCAGGCCGTCCTAAGCCCTACCAACCCCCCCCAGATCTTGTAGGTAACCAAGAGGAATATGAGGTGGAGGAGGTCCTTGATAGCAGGATGCACTACAGGAAGTTCCAGTATCTTATCAAATGGAGAGGTTATGGCTATGAGGAAAATGAGTGGGTGGATGCCAAGGATGTTCATGCACCAGAACTTGTCACTGAGTTTCATCGACTACACTCAGGTGCACCCAGACCCATTCAGGAGAAAGACTTTGCCATTTTCAGGGACCCCAAGTTGAGGTTGGATAACACTCGTGTGTCGGGGCGCCACACCTAGATGGGGGGGTGATGTAAGGGGACAAGTCATGCACACTTTATTTTCCCCAGATTAGTACCCCCCAGACTATGCCTTATTGTCTATTCCATTTTATTACCTCCCCATAACAGGACATCTTATTCTTTATAGGGTACATTGAACTGATGTAAGAGGGCGCTTAAGGCGTGGGAAAATACACTGCATGCTGTATAGCTGACGTGTCACACCTGGTAGAGTTTCCTTAGACTTTTCTCTTTGGATTTCCTCTACTAGGTGAGTAGATAGTTATCTTGTATTTAGTCATTTATATATACCTTTGGATTTCCTCTACTAGTGTGATATCCACTCTTAGAGTTGCCCTTACACCTATACCCAACTCTGTCAGGACCCATGCATGTCAAACCTGTCTATGTCTGACTCCATTTCATGCACCAGTCACCAGACTCCACCTGGACAACCTGTTAGCTCTCTAACTGAGCTCTGCTCCCATTATGGTCAAATGATCTGTCATGTTTCAGACTCCACCTCCATTCCTTTCCATCCCTAACACCTAGTTTGGTGTTTATCTGTCCTGTTTCATGATTACTTGTTTTGGCTTTATTATTACCAGATTTGGTATTGCATACATTCAACAGTCTATATAATCTAGCTAATGTTGTACATACAATCTGGTCAGAAAATCAACTAAGTTTTCAACTAAAGTTCCCCCCAGTTACTTAACATATAACCTGCTCTATCTCTCAGCCCTGAAGTACAATGCTATTGACCCCATCAAAGCCCACAGGCATTCTGACTGACCTCCCAACATATCATCTATCACCTATCAACCTATTGACTATACCCAGACTCCCTGGGTTTCCCATCTGCCTGTCTGAAATTGGACACCATGGAGGGTGTTTATAATTACTATAATATCAAATATTTATTAATAAAAGCCTTATTTTTACAAAACTCCATCTTTAAATAGTGACATATCCTCTGAGAGTATTATATTGTTAACCACCAATCATAAGAAACAATTCTTCATATTACATCCTAAATAATTCAGAGTCAATTAATAGAACCTATTGTATATGGTTTTCCAAGTTATGTAAATACTTGCTAATACTTTTATTAGTACTTTGTTTTTTAAAAGTTGTAATGTAGTTATTTCCATGTAAAATATGTAAAATATTATTGGAAATTTTACATACCACAGCTTTCTTGATTAAGTAAAACCACCTATACATTCTAGGTATGTTGAATCAAGTAGAAATCTGTTTAGATTGACAGATCCATTCTGAAGTAATACATATGTATTTAGAGGTGCCAATGATATATGTACATATGCATGGAATGGACTATCTAAAAGTATCTATTTTTTAAAAGCATTAATGTTTCAAACTACTAATTTCTTTTATTGTCTACTCGTGTCTGGAAAGATTCTTTAGTTTGTAATGTACAAGAGAGTTTAAAACTTTTTGAAAGTTTTAAAAACCAAATTATGTTTGAATCACATCCCAGATGTTTAAATGACCTTTAGAGTATATTAGAATTTGGTATACTTAATAGTTTTCAGATATCCTCCCACGATCTTGTGAGGGCACAGTCTATAAGCTGAAGCCAAGTCCTACCAGATTATCCACAGGTTTCTCTGGAAACCCTCCACTAAGCTCCACATGTCTTTTAACAGTATTTTCTGACCTGGACTCACAGATCATGTCAATATGCCACCAAGAAGAAAAGCACCCATACAGGAATCATTACCTGGACCCTCAACTCTTCATTCCCCACTTACTTTGTATACCAGCCAGACACTCACAAACCAGCCAGACACCATGGACAAACCCTGTATTGAAGAAGTCCCGGAAAACCCAGACAATTCCAAGCATGAGGACAAGTCTGTGGCCCTGACAAGGGCAAAGGTGTCAAAAATTCCCCATCTAATGAGTGACTGCCACTTTCAGATCCCACTTCCGAGTTGTTAGCAATCACTTTAGAAAGATTGATGAATCACATGCTTGGAGAAGGCAAGAAAAAGGATCTGGAACCTCTGTGGTCAAAAGTCAATGCTCTGGAACCTTTCATGGGTTCCAATCCCAACAAACTTTCCACCTTCCTCATGCAATGTCACTTCAATTTCCGCAATCAATCTGCCACATTCTCCATGGACTCCTGAAAAGTCAATTACGCACTCTCATACCTCTCAGGATCTGCATTGAAATGGTTTGAACCAGCTTTTAGTAGACTTTCTGAAGAAGAGCCGACCTGGCTTGAAGATTGGAATGAACTTTGGCCTGTACAACCCAACTGGAGAAGCCGAGAATAGCCTCACCATCTTTGCATGAAGGACAGACAGCACATCATGGACTACATTGTCCAATTCAACAATCTTGCAGCTTGTTGTCAATGAGGCAATCCCACTCTCTGCCACCAGTTCTATGCCAGTCTGCCATCCTGCCTCAAGGACAAAGTCTCAAAAGGTGAAGATGGCAAACCCAAAACATTGTCCCATATGCACCTCAAGGCTCAGAATGGGGATGCACACTATTGGGAATGTCATGTGGAAGTTGCCTGCAAGACCTCCATGGACAAGGTCAACAAGTCCACAGTCAACAAGCCCAACAATAACACCCCATCTACCAGCAACCAAAACTCCATGCACTCTGACCAGAAGAACAATAAAAAGTCTTCCAACAACAACAACAACAACAACAACAACAACAACAAAGGTCAGCAGTCTGGCAAACAAACTGGAAAACCCAACCTTACAGGCAAGCTCAGACCCAATGGCAAGCTTACCCCACAAGAAAGGCAGCATTGTATGGACAACAGCCTTTGTCTCTTGTGCAGAAAATGCAGTCATTGAGTTCCAGAATATCCATTGGCAAAAGAAAACTCTGCAAAAGGTTGTACAGCCAAGACTTCCTCCATGGAATCCCTGTTGAAGGACAAACTGGCTTCCAATCCAAAAAAAGAGTAAGCAACCCCACAGACTCCACGCAGGTTGGGGGTTGCATTACCTCTCCACACATTCATGAGTTTACTCATCTTAATGCATCTGCTCTTTTGAACTCTGACTCATTTTTTATTAAACTTATGTCTAATATGATCCCGAAATTCATTTTCTCAGCATTCAAAGATTCTGGCTCAACTCATTGTTTTTTAGACACAAAATTCATACAAAAGAATCTGTTGTCAACTTATCCAATAAATCTGGTCAGACTCTGACTTTTTGATGGCACAAGCAATTTGGTTATCACCCAAGCTTGCAACCTATCTATCCAGTTCCCATGTGGAACATCTCAGTTGGTCACTTTCTATGTGACCCAGTTAGACTCAAGTTGCTCGGTTGTCCTAGGACATAACTGGCTTACATGATACAATCCATTGATTGACTGGGTATCAAACAGTATTACTTTCTGGACACCCACAGTGCCCAAAATAACTGTATCTGACATGGCCTTCCTGGCACCTGCAGCCTCAGTGGATCCCTAGAGCACTTATGGCTTCCCTGGAACCCACAGCACCTCTGTCTATTTCTCTTATGAATGCTGCAGCATTTATCAGAGCTATGAAAATGGATGGATCCCAAGCATTCACTATCAATTTGAAAATTGGTGAAGCAACTGGTCATTTTTCAACTCCAGCATCTGAGCAAATCACAGACCTAGAAGGCATCCCTGAGAAATACCATGATTTCACAGATGTTTTTAGTAAGTGCAAAGCTGACTGGTGTTACAACCCATTCCTGGATGTTTCAATATCCGACTTCCAACTTCCAACTTCTGACTACAGACCATAATAGTTATAGTTACCGTATCTTCCGTATTCTTCCCTTGTTCTGCATTTGGTAATTTGTCTGTTGACAAGTATTCACTCGTTTGTTTATTATATTCCCATTTCAGAATATTGTCTCCCTAATTCATCTTATTGTATTCCTGTTTCAGAATACTTCCATTTCCATCTTATTGTGATCTTAGTTTGTAGTACAATAACGAGAAGACTTATATTAGTTTCCGTCCTTTGAATGGTTGGTTATGCCATTCAGTCTTACCAACACCCCTTCTGCTTTTCAACATTTTGTAACAATATATTTTCCGACATGCTTGATGTATGTGTTATAGTCTATTTGGACGACATTTTGGTATTTTCAGAGGATCCCACTCTTCATGACGAACAAGTCCGTGAAGTTTTCCAAAGACTCCGAAAACATGGTCTTTTCACCAATGGAAAAAAATGCTATTTTGACATGGATTCTATTGAATACTTAGGTTTCATTATCAGACCTGAGGGTCTCCATATGGATGAAACCAAGGTTCAAGTTGTCCATGATTGGCCTGAACCACAGAAAGTCAACGACATTCAGTCATTTTTAGGTTTCACAAACTTCTACTGTTGTTTCATTCAGAACTACTTGCATATTACAATACCGCTCACTCGCCTTATCCGTAAATCTCAACCATGGGTTTTTGACAACAAATGCCACTCTGCTTTCCAGATCTTAAAAAATGCTTTCACTTCTGCCCCGATTCTTTCTCATTGGAAACCTGATATTCCAATTATTGTGGAAACCAATGCTTCTGATTATGGAATTGCCACAATTCTTTCCATTCAAGATTCCAGCAGTGAAATTCATCCAGTTGCATTCCTTTCTTGGATACTTTCAGTGTCTGAACTCAACTACGATGTTCATGATAAGGAACTTTTGGCAATCTTTGAAGCTTTCAAACATTGGCGCCATTACCTCGAAGGTGTTAGGATAGGTACAGGGCGGGTCTCCGGAGAAACCCGTGGAATATCTGGTAGGACTTGGCTTCAGCTTATAGGCTGCACCCTCGCTAGATCATGTTGTCCAATTTCAGACAGGCGGACAGGAATCCCGGTGAGTCTGGGTGGGGGTTGTGGGTCGTGAGTCGTAAGTTGGAGGTCATGGGTTGTGAGTCGAGACTGGTGAGAGAGATAGATACGCTGGAGCCCGTGGGCTCCAACTAGTGCGAGCGGTTTGAATCAAGTAGGGTTTTAGAGCAGAAAATGTATTAGATTACGGGGGGAATCTAAGCCGATTTTCTGACTGGATTGTACAACATCTGCCAGTTTAAATAGACCGTGGAGTAAATGTCATACCGAATCCAGTAATAATGAAACGAAGCGAGCAAAACATAAAACGGGAATAGTAAACACCAAATTGGTGTTAGGAACAGGATGGAACAGAGTGGAGTCCAAATTGTGACAAAGCATAACCCATAACGGGAAATGGAGCGGGAGCAGAGTCCAAAATCATGACAGGTCATTTGACTAAAACGGGAATGGGGCTCAATTAGAGTGGTGACGGGATTCTGAGCGGGGTCCAGTGACTGATGCGTGGGATGAAGATGGACATAGAACAGAGACGGAGTCCGGGGAACTCCGGTGACTGATATGTGTCATAATGAGGTTGAACGTAACAAGTCTTGACGTACGGAGTCTGGGTGGGAAATCCTATAAACAGACAATTGGTGCGTGTATGGTGTGGTGGCATACAGGTTAGTGCCCAGAGTCCGGCGGGATTGTCCAGTCGTAACAGAAGGTTCTGCAACTCCTGTTGATGTTGTTACTGATCACAAAAATCTCAAAACGTTTTCTACCACTAAACCTTTGACCTGCTGGCAAGCCCGCTGGTCTGAATTCCTTTCCACTTTCAACATGATTATCCATTTCTGACCCAGACGTTTTGGTGGAAAACCAGATGCCATGACTTGACGATGGGACATCTATCCTAAAGAGGGGGAAAGTAACTACGCTGTTGTTAATCTGCATAACTTGAAACTAGTTTTTACAACACAGCAACTTTCCACATCTATTTGAGCGACTTCCCTCTACTATCCAATTATGCATAGCGTTATGATTATGGACATTGAGCAATTACATCAAGATATCCTTTCCACACTCACTTCTGACCCAGCCCTCAAGCCACACCTAGAAGTTTTCGATAATCCCAACCAACCCCGATGGTCACAAGACTCTCAAGGTTTTATCTGTCTCGATGGACATATCTATGTTCCAGGTTCCAATAATCTCCGACTCTGTGTACTTCAGTACAAACACAATCATCCAATCTCTGGACATTACGGCATTAATAATACTCTTGGTCTAATCCGAAGAGAATGTACTTGGCCCAACCTCTGAGATTTTGTAACCCAGTTCTGTAAGTCATGCACCACCTGCTTACACTCTAAAACCCAGAGATATAAGCTGTATGGCCTTCTCAAGCAACTTCTGATACCAGAAAAACCCTGGAACTCAATTTCCATGGATTTTATCGAACAACTTCTGACTTCTGAAGGCTTTACATACATCCTAGTTGTTGTGGATCAATTCTTGAAACAAGGAATTTTCATACCCACTCACAATACAATCATGTCCTTACAATTAGTGGAAGTTTTCATTATTCACCTATTTTCCAAACATGGTGTTCCATCTTGTTAGGGTACATACATGGCAGGTTTCCAGAGAAACCCACAGATTATCTGGTAGGACTTGGCTTCAGCTTATAGGCTGTGCCCTCGCGAGATCGTGTTGTCCAATTTCAGACAGGTGGACGGGAATCCTGGGGAGTCTGGGCAGGGGTCGTAGGTCAGAGGTCGTGGGTCAAGAGGTCATGAGTCAAGATTGGTAAGAGAGTTAGATGCGCTGGAGCCCGTGGGCTCTGACTAGTGTGAGCGGTGTAATTCAAGTAGGAGTTTAGAGCAGAAAATGTATTAGATTACTGGGGGGAATCTAAGCCAATTTTCTGACTGGATTGTATGTACAACATCTGCCAGTTTAAATAGACCATGGAGTGAATGACATACCAAATCCAGTAATGATGAAACAAAACTAGCAAAACATAAAACAGGAATAGTAAACACCAAATTTGGTGTTAGGAACGGGACAGAACGGAGCAGAGTCCAAATCATGACAAATCATAAACCATAATGGGAAACGGAGCGGGAGCAGAGTCTGAATCGTGACAGGTCATTTGACTAAAATGGGAACGGGGCTCTGTTAGAGGGATGATGGGTTTTACGAGTGGGGTCCAGTGACTGACGTGTGGGACGAGGTCGAACATAGACAGGGACAGAGTCCAGTGGGTTTTCCGGTGACTGAAACACAATGTAACGAAGATGAATGTAGACAAGTCTGACATATGGAGTCCAGGTGGGAATTCTGATGAACTGACAATGGGTGCGTATAGGGTGCGGGTGTGTATAAGTTAGTGCCTGGAGTCGGGCGGGATTTCCAGTCGTAACAGTACCCTCCCTTTATGCTGAAGTCCCAAAGAGGCTCTAGACCTCGATAAGGTTCTTGTCGGCTAAGCACATGTGTCAAAAGTCATGTCTGTCAAAGAGTCATGTGATCTGGAGGGTAAGGTTCAGATGTCATGAGCCTATATATAAATTTGAAAAAATAAAATTTCTTCTTTATTACCCCCATCTTCGCCATAATGGGACCAAAGCCAATGCCAAGACATCCTATGCCAACCGCCAGGCCCTCCATGGGCACTCCATATCGGGCACGTCTCAGTGCAGCACAAATTTTGGTGCAATGAGAGGAACAATGCCGACTATGTGAGGAAGCAGAGAAGGAGGCCAGGGAGGCTGAGAAGGCCCTGGACAGGGAGTACCAGGTGGCATTGGCCACAGAGGAAGAGGCTGCAAGGCAAAAGAAAAAAGAGGAGGAGGAGGCTGTGTGGGTGGCCGCAGAGAAAGTGCGGGCAGCTGCAGACAGAGCCGTGGTTGCCGTGGGCAAGGTAAGTCCCAAATTTCAACTTGTCGTTTTTTTCTTTTGACTGACTTGTCATTTTCAGTGCAAGGCGACAGAGGTTGAGTCCGAGTCTGAGGGGGAGCTGGAGAGCCCCCAAAGGTAAGTCTCAGGTCCGTGGGATATCCGTGGAACTAACCATATCAACAGAAGGCAAGGAAGGTGGCACCAGTCTGCCTACCCACACAGAATGACTAGCAGTGTTCTGGTTGTAATGACTGGAACACTGAATGCAACCGAAAGTCCGGGCAGGGTCTGGGCTGCTACCAATGTGTGCACCTCAAAGCAAGGTGCTCTTTGGTTCACGAGCAGGCCACGAGGTCCAGGGCATGAGACATTAGCGGGTCGGACGGGTTTTCTGGGTTGGACGAAGTTTTGGGACAGATCGCCGAGGGCATAGAGGCCCAAAATGAGTTGCTCTGGAAGAGCAACAAGGTCCAGATTGTGGTGGCAAAGGAACTTTACAGACTCCGCAAGGAGTTTTGGAAGTTCCTGGCAGTGTATGGCAGCTATATTTATGAAGAGCCACAGGTCAGGAGTTCTGAGGATGCCAGGTCGGATGAGGATGGGGTTGCTGCGGAGCTCCCTGAGGAGATGGCTGAGGTTGGGCAGAAACATAGCCCCATAAATGTAGATTGAAATAATATAAAAGTTTAATAATTTTTTTGAAAATGAAGGTAAAGTGTGACAAAACATAAGATCAAAGTCTGTGGAAAATCCACTTAAGGACTTGAAAACTTATCAGAACCTGTAAAAGCAAAGAGAGACATAGGGTGACGGGGAATAATGAAAATGAGTCCAAACGTAACATGGGGTCTGTGAAGTGCAGTCAGAGAGAAGATAGTGGTCCAGGTTTGAGTGGGTAAGCTGTATGAAAGTCAGTAACAATTTCTGTGGCATTACTGAGTTCTGTGGCCAAAATCCATGAAGTTTCTTCATCAGTGCCCTCGTAACCCGCCCACTTGACCAAGTAAGGCAGTTTACAAGTGCGTCGATGCTTGTCAATTTTCGAATCTAAAATTTGCCAGATTTCAAACTTGGGTTCTCCATCAATAATGACCAGAGGAGGCAGAGATTGCACGTGATCTGGGATAGTGTTAGCAGTACAAGGTTCTAACATAGAAACATGAAATACCAGGTGTACCACGTGCATGCTATCTGGAAGCTGTAGGGTCCAAGAAACTGAACCTACTTGTGCGATAATTTCAAAAGGATCTAAATATTTTTCAGCAAGCTTTTTGATGGATGGGTAGTTTGGAAGAATTGAGCTTTGACAAAAACACGATTGCCAATCTTGAAGTTGGGTGGCGGGATCCGGTGTTTGTCCACTGAATGTTGATATTGCTCTTGGGCGGACATTATTGCAGTCTGGAGTTCCTCGTGGAGCTCATGGAGGTCCACGGTGAACTCTTGAGCACGAGCAGAGGTGGGATTTTGTTCTGGATGTACTGTAATATTTGGATTATATCCTTTATTTGCAAAGAACGGGGAAACACCAGTAGTGGCTGAGGGTGCATTGTTGTAAGCAAATTCTGCAAGTGGTAGCAAGGATTTCCAATTGTCCTGTTGGTAATTGCAATATACATGGAGATATTGTTCCAATGTCTGATTGACGTGTTCGGTTTGTCCATCACCTTCCGGGTGATGTCCGGACGTGAAATGTAATTTCATGTCCAAGGATTTCCCGAGGGATCTAAAGAAGTGAGATACAAACTCTGATCCTCAATCGGAAGTTATGTGGGACAGAACTCCATGCTTGGAAAATACGTGGATAATGAAAAGTTCCGCTAACTGCACAGACGTAATTGTATCATAAGTAGGGATAAAAATACCTTGTTTTGAGAATCTGTCAACAATGACTAGAATGGTGGAAAGGCCTTTGGAATCTGGTGGGTATTCAATGAAATCCATAGAGATAGAATTCCACAGATGTTCCGGTACTGGGAGTTGTTTCAAAAGGCTGTATGGCTTGTGTTGCTGAGATTTCGAGCAGGGACAAGTAGTGCAAGATTTACAATAGTGCTTAATGAATCTACGGAGTCCGGGCCAAGTACATATTAATGATACAGTTTTGTTGTACCTGAAATGTCCTGAAAGTGGATGATGATCATGTTTGTATTGAAGGATCCTGAGGCAGAGGCCATTGGAGTCCGGTACATAGATCTGATCATCAAGTCTAATGAAACCATGCTGATCAAGAGACCACTGGGGTTGATCGGGGTCCACGGGATTGTCTAGGTGAGCTTTCGTTATTGGGTCTAGCGGAATTGCCAATAGAATATCTTGATGTAACTTCTCAATATCCATAATGATAATTCCACGGACAATGGGATTGATGAGGAAAGTTGCACGGACCGATGCAGTAAGTTGCTGATTTATGAGAATAGGTTTCAGGTTGTGCGGGTTTACCGTGGCATAGTCGTTGCTCCCTCTTTAGGATAGACGTCCCATTGTCTAGTTAAAGTGTTGGGTTTTTTTTTTTGCCGCCGAGATGGCTGGATCGAAAGCGGATAATCATATTGAAAGCAGATAGATATTCAGACCAGCAGGCCTGCTGGCAGGTCAAAAGTTTTGTGGTAGAAAAGTATTCCAGGTTTTTGTGATCTGTTACAACGTCAATTGGAGTTCCTGAGCCTTCCAAATAGTGTCACCACACTTTGAAGGCTGAAAAAATTGCCAGGAGTTCTTTATCATGAACGTCGTAGTTGAGCTCTGCTCCAGTGAAAGTCTGGGACAGAAAGGCCACGGGGTGGACTTCTCCGTCGGAGTCCTGGATAGACAGAATGGCTCCAAGTGCATAATCCAAGGCGTCCATTTCAACAATGAGCAGGAAGTCCGGTTTCCAATGCAATAGAATAGGAGCTGAAGAAGAAGAATTTTTTAAAAGATTGAAAGCTTTTTGACATTATCATTAAAATTCCACGGAGTATCCTTACATGTAAGATGGGTAAGGGGAACCGTGATGTTGGAATATCTGCGGATAAACCGTCTGTAAAAATTGGCAAAGCTGAGGAAGGATTGTATATCTTTTCGGGGTTCAGGCCAATCTTTGATGACTTCCACTTTAGTTTCATCCATGCAGAGTCCGTTGGGTCCCATCATGAAACCCAGGTATTCCACAGAGTCCATCTCAAAAGTACATTTTTTACCATTCACAAATAAACCATGTTGTCTGAGTCTCCAGAGAACTTCACAGACTTGTTTGTCATGTTCCACGGGATCCTCAGAGTAGATAAGAATGTCGTCCAAGTAAACAATAATGCATACATCAAGCATGTCAGAGAAAATGTCGTTGATAAAACGCTGAAAAACAGACGGAGCATTGGTGAGTCCAAAGGGCATCACCAACCACTCAAAGGCCCCATAACAGGTTCTAAAAGTGGTTTTCCATTCATCGCCCACAGCGATCCAGACCAAATGATAGGCATGTTTGAGATCTATTTTGGTGTAAATCTGGGCATTCCGCAGAGCATCGAGCAGATCAGATATGAGTGGAAGTGGATACTTATCCTTTTTGGTGACAGCATTGAGTCCTCTAAAATCAACACATAGTCTAAGGGATCCATCCTTTTTTCTGACAAACAGAACAGGTGCTCCAAAAGGAGACTTTGAGGGTCTGATAAAACCTATGGACAAATGTTCATCCAGGAAATTGCAGATCGCGGAAAGTTCTGTGGACAAGAGTGGGTAAATATGTCCTAGGGGTGGCTAGGCGCCATCTTCGAGATCGATTTTTAAGTCATATTCTCTGTGGGGCAGAAGCCAGTCAGCTTTCCACTTGCTAAAACATCCACAAAGTCATGATATTTCTCCAGGATGCCTTCTAGGTCAGCAGCTTGCTCAGATTCGGATACCAGGGTTGAAAAATGTCCAGTTGCTTCATCAATTTTTAAGTTGATAGTGAACACCTGGGACCCATCCATTTTTGTAGCCCTAATAAAAGCTGCAGCATTAATCAGAGAAATAGACGGAGGTGCCATGGGTTCTGGGGAAGCCATGGGTGCCGTAGGGATCACAGGAGTCCTCAAGACTGCAGGTGCTGGGAAGGCCATGGGTGCCGTGGAGGCCGTGTCGGGCACAGTTTCCTTGGCTGCCGCAGGGGTCCAGAATGTTATACTGTTAGCTATCCAGTCAATCAACGGATTGTAGTGGGTAAGCCAGTTGTGTCCAAGGACCACCAAGCAACTTGAGTCTAACTGGGTCACATAGAAAGTGACCAATTGAGATGTTCCACACAGGAAACAGATGGATAAATCACAAGCTTGGGTAACAACCGAATTACCATTAAAGACTTTTTCTTGTTCTTCTTGTCAGATTGCATGGAGTTTTGGTTGCTGGTTGACGAGTTGTTGTTGTTGGTTTTATTGGCTGTGGACTTGTTTACTTTGTCCATGGAGGTCTCGTCGGCAACTTCTGTGTGACGTTCCCAATAACATGCATCCGTGTTTGAGCTTTGAGGCACATACAGGACAGGGCTTTTGGCTTGCCATCTTCTCCTTTTGAGGCTTCGTCTTTAAGGTGGGATGGCAGACCGGCGTAGAATTGGTGGTGGAGAGCGGGATCACCCCACTGACAATGAACTGCAAGGGTATTGAATTGGACGATATAATCTGTGATGCACTGCGTGTCCTTCATACGAAGATTTGTGAGACTGTTCTCGGCTTCTCCTGTCAGGTCATACGGGCCAAAGTTGTTTTCAAGCTCCATAACAAAGCATCCCAATCTTCGAGCCAAAGTGGCTCTTCCTCGGAAAGTCCACTAAAAGCCGGTTCAAACCATTTCAACGCAGATCCCAACAAGTATGAAAGTGCGTAGTTGACTTTTCTGGAGTCCATGGAGAATGTGGTGGATCGATCGTGGAAATTGAAGTGACATTGCATGAGGAAGGTAGAGAGTTTGTTTGGGTTGGAACCCGTGAAGGGTTCCGGAGCATTGACTTTTGACTGTGGAGGTTCTTGTTCCTTTTTCTTTTGTTCTTTGAGCAGGTGTGTCATAAATTTACCTATAGTACCTGCTAAAAATTCAGAAGTAGGGTTCTCCATGTGCAGTCATTCGTTAGATGGAGGATTTTCAACACCTTTGCCCTTGTCGGGGGCCATGGACTCGTGCTCGTGCTCGGATTCGTCCTGGTTTTCCGGGACATCTTCGATATGGGCTTCTTCCATGGCTTCCGACTGGTTTGCAAGCATCTGGATGGTATACAAAGTTAACGGGGAATGAAGAGTCAACGGTCCAGGTAATGATGCCTGTGTGTGTGCTTTTCTTCTTGGTGGCATAATGAAAACAATCTGCGAGTCTTAGTCAGAAAATACTGTTAGGGTATTACACGGTGGGTTTCCGGAGAAACCTGCAGATTATCCAGTAGGACTTGGCTTCAGCTTATAGGCTGCACCCTCGTGAGATCGTGTTGTCCAATTTCAGACAGGCAGACGGGAATCCCGGGGAGTCTGGGTGGGGGTCATGGGTCGAGGGGTCATAGGTCGGAGGTCGTGGTCGAGAGGTCATGAGTCGAGAGGTCATGAGTCGAGATTGGTAAGAGAGTTAAATGCGCTGGAGCCCGTGGGCTCCGACTAGTGTGAGTGGTGTAATTCAAGTAGGAGTTTAGCGTGGAAAATGTATTAGATTACTGGGGGGAATCTAAGCCAATTTTCTGACTGGATTGTATGTACAACATCTGCCAGTTTAAATAGACTGTGGAGTGAATGACATACCAAATCCAGTAATGATGAAACAAAACTAGCAAAACATAAAACAGGAATAGTAAACACCAAATTTGGTGTTAGGAATGGGACGGAATGGAGTGGAGTCCAAATCATGACAAATCATAAACCATAACGGGAAATGGAGCGGGAGTGGAGTCCAAATTGTGACAGGTCATTTGACTAAAATGGGAATGGGGCTCTGTTAGAGGGATGATGGGTTTTACAAGCGGGGTCCAGTGACTGATGTGCGGAACGAGGTCGGACATAGACAGGGACAGAGTCCAGTGGGTTTTCCGGTGACTGAAACACAATGTAATGAAGATGAATGTAGACAAGTCTGACGTACGGAGTCTGGTGGGAATTCCAGTGAACTGACAATGGGTGCGTATAGGGTGTGGGTGTGTATAAGTTAGTGCCTGGAGTCTGGTGGGATTTCCGGTCGTAACACATCTCATGTAACTTCTGATTGAGGCTCCAAGTTCGTCTCCCATTTCTTCCAGCCCCTCAGAAAAGCCCTCAACATGAAATTTCACTTCACCTCGGGATATCATCTGGAAGGTGATGGACAAATGGAATGTGTTAATCAAACACTGGAACAATATCTCCGCATCTATTGCAACTATCAACAGGACAACTGGAAATCCCTTCTTCTGATCGCAGAATTCACCTACAATAACTCTCTAAATGCAACTACCGGCATCTCTCCCTTTTTCACCAACAAAGGCTATAATCCAAATCTCACAGTACATTCTGAACGAGATTTGGCTTCCATCTGTGCTCAAGAATTTATTACTGATCTCGACGAGTTACATCAAGAACTTCAGAAAGCTATTTCTTCCACTCAGGAATATTATCAACATTCTGTGGATAAAAACAGGATCCCACCTCCTAGTTTTAAAATTGGTGATCAGGTTTTTGTAAAAGCTCAATTCTTCCAAACTACCCGACCTTCTAAAAAACTTGCTGAGAAATTCTTAGGCCCTTTTGAAATTATAGCACAAGCCGGTTCACTTTCATGGACTCTCCGACTTCCCGATAGTATGCAAGCAGTCCACCCCATTTTCCACATTTCCATGTTAGAACCTTGTGTTCCTAACAATATCCTGGAACATATTCAACCTCCACCCCCTCTGGTCATCATTGATGGAGAACCTGAATTTGAAGTTTCCGAGATCTTGGATTCTAAAATTGACAATCACCGATGTACTTGTAAATTGCTCTATTGAGTCAAATGGGCAGGATATGAAGGTACCAACAAGGAAACTTCATGGATATTGGCCACGGAACTTGGACATGCTATGGAAATTGTTACTGGCTTCCACACAAAAAACCTGGACCTTTATCATCACTCTGACCTTTTTCCGTTTTCTTTCTGTTCAGTTTCCAATACTTCCAATACTTCCAATATCACACTCATTTTGAAATCATACAAGTCAAAAAAATATATTTGCAACTACTTCAAAGTCTCTGACACCCCAAATCCTTACTTTCTGGCCCCTTTCCTGACTCCCACCTTTTCTTGACACATTCTGCCAATGGATCATTTGGCTGTTCCTTGCCTTATTGGAAAACCTCTCAGAAACTGCAATAACGCCGATGCTAACCATTACCTTCTCCAGAAATTCATTTTGCCTCTGGAAATTCCAGGTCAATGACTGGAAACCTTTTTCCTGGATATTGTTATGGCACTCCAGAGCATCCCACATTTTCATGAGTTCCGTTCCAATAAAAACCAATGTGTCAACGGTGTCCTTGAGGAGCTTGATGCCAGAACTATCCATACTCGGCACTTCAGTTTCTGCAATCTTGGCCATTCCCAGATTTTCCACATCATCAGTTTTCTGAGCCTTCTCACCTTTCAGAACCCTCTTCATGGCGAGCATGCACAGAAGTTTGAGAACTGCACAGGGATAGCAAGTTCCACCCCATTTTACCTTCTGTTTCCAACACGTCATATTCCAAATTGAACATCAATAACATGGACTATTGTGGACGACTTCCATCCATTCTGGAGCTTTGACCTTTTGTTTCTGTTTCAGAAATTAATCAACTTCTGACCTTTTACAAAGTCACTTACTTTGGGACTCGAAGGCCCAGCCTCTCCCTCTACCTCCACCTAAGAATACGGAAGATACGGTAAATATGATGGTCCGTAGTTGGAAGTCGGAAGTCAGAAGTCAGATATTGAAACATCCAGGAACAGGTCGTAACAACTGGCTTCCACCCCACAAAGAGTATGAAAAAATCAACCTCAGCGAGTGCACACAAAGGTGGAGAGTGGGACTCCCAATGATTGAATTTTGTGTGAAAATGCACTATAGGGGTTGTATGGCATATGTACAGCAGCAGGTGTTATTAGAATGAAAAAGGGAGGTGGATGCAAGGCACTGAAAGTGCAGGAGCTCAGACACAGACATGGACACACATGAGTGAGATGAAGATTCACCAGGGTTTAACTATGGACCCACGGTAGTACACAACATGTATCTCGTGTGCCAAGTCATAAAATCTAACAGACCAATCAATCGCCTAGTAAGCCTCAGGCATTGTTGAGGATGCGGAGCAACAGCGACGTGTCATCGGAGGCAATCAATAAGTGAAAAGCTTACATATAATCTGATATGGATCATCTGTAGCAGCTAAGAACTTCGGGAATCTCATTCGAAGATCCCTTTGGATGCTTGTGTGGATAATAGTTGGTTGCACGCCGTGGTGGGAAGCTAGATCGAATATCTTCTCACCATGCCTGGGGTTTTCCTTTCAGAAGGTGAAGTTATTCATGTCACCATATGGTGATCTCCGGCGATAACATTACTTTGCGTCCTCCAGATCACTAATCATGCCAAACCAATTTTATTCATGAATAATCACCGTGGTATTATAACTTGAACATTAGGCTGATAAACTGGTCTTCCCAGCACATGTATGACCCTGCGTCTTCCTCTGAATGCGAACGCGCTGAACGTAGCATGTCGGCCTCTCGGTTGTGAATAAGCTCCAGGATTATCCAGAGTTGGAGATATGCCTAAAAGCACCATCCGGAGAGGTTAAATTCATTTAGGGTGTCTTTAAAGGCCGACACTTCCGCAATATAACTGTCCAAGGTGATTAGAGACTGAATTAAGGTGTAGAGAATGAAGAGAACGGCGAAAACATGGTATGGTATGCATGTCAGGTAATGAGAGGAAGTTTTATATTCCCAGAAATAATTATAGCGGGGGGAGGGGGGCCTCCGGTAAGCGGCGAGTAGAATCAAGATTGATTGGAGAACAGTAAAGCAGGATGTAACAAGGTTTGATGGTAAGGCAGCTCTTCTCATCGTTAGGTACATTGAGATGTATACATTATTATGGCTAAGCTAATAAGTCCCAGTGATAGCGATCATGGTAAAGAAACAAAAATAATGTCATGCGGCGATCGGTGAAAAGGTTGATTTTTGGAAATCGATGGTGGGACTGTCAGGTGAAGCATTTGCAATGGGGGGGCACTGCGGCGCTGAGAAGCATTTTATGCGTATTCATTGAGGATACAACGGTGTGCATGGCCATAGTTTCAGACTCTCAGATGTATTGGTCCCCTAGTATTCGACTGCACTAGTTTCTACCCCCAAGCGACTCTGTGGTGACTTATTGCTGTAAAGGCATTTAACAAAACAAATGTTTCGAATGTTTTGATGCCATGCGAGTTTTATGTAATGTTACATAAATGCATCGACCGTCGAATGATCGACGTCGAAGATAATTTCACGATGAATAATGAACAAAGCTTGTAATTTGATTCATTGGTGACTAAGAGGTGACTGTTTTGAGCAGTTTGCCACATCGATTCCAAGCGCTTCTAAAGTTGTAGAGACTCGCTTAACGTGATTTAGGCTAGTAAGGTTCCGGGCGGGGATCCGCTTCTAAGCCTTTTCCCCCCATCTGTGAACACTACCCCCAATGTCCATTCACACGAATAGCGAATCTCAGTGCGTTGACATACTTGTACCTTCAAGTCCTTTACTCATTTTTCGCCTTAGTGATAATTATCTAGAGGCAGACGTTGATCCTTGTCAACTACCTAGGGAATTCAGCACTCCGAATGTCGAAAGGTAAGACACTGACCTCAAATATTGTTAGTATTTATTGACAGCTACAATCTCGGTGCTAGTGCGGACACCCAAGGATCCCCGACAGACTGTGGACAGAGGGCTCTTATCGCCGCCGAAGAGCCTATCAGCCCCCGAATCTGTACGTTCCTTCAGCATCGCCTGTCCTTATATTGAACCGTGTATTCTATTCCCTTCTACGATTTGACAGTGGTACATTGGATGGTCGTCACGGGACGAAACTTAACTCGCCTCGCCTCTCAACTACTCGCCCACGCTTTTTTCTCGCTGAGAATTCTGACAGCGACGAGAGTCCGGCCCAACCTTCAGTCAGACGCAAGAAGGTGAGTGTTTTTATGCATCTTATACATGGAAACTCAAGCCATTCTCTGTAGATTATCCTCGCAGGACCTCCCACCAACACTCCTCGTTTGATTCGGAATCGCCCACAGTTACCATGGGCATCACTCGTTGAAAGAATTTCAAAATATCAAGATCCACTGATGGTGTAAGTTCAAAACACTATAGTGTTGTATAGTGCGTATTGAATGTAAAGGTTATTAGGGATAAGCTCACCGACTTTGATTTTGATGTGGAAATCGCGGACTGGGGAGAGATCTGCACTGCATTGGAAATGATGAAACCAATGTGTAGAGCCTCTCCTTCCAATTCCAGTCTCACATATGACGGGGAGACCGAAACGTGAGTGCAATAATTATATTAATCTAATTGGCTGACTTCCTTCTTTGATGGCATGCTAGAACTCCCCGACCGCTAACAAATGATATTCAAAATGAGTACCTGGAGGAAAATATCACTTCCAGGCCCCGCCTTGAAACATTGACAAGGGCGAGGGAGCTGGGTGCACTCTCAGAAGCAAATATAGGTTCCGCCACAACATCATCCTCATTTCCCCTTGCACCAATCCCCAACCGATCCATCCGGTCAGAATCCTTTGGCGGTTTCAAAATGCCTGACTTAAGGTGCATCCGTCTCATCCAAGGGGACCTGGAACAAGACCAATGCTTATTTGGCCGTCAAAACTCACAAGTGAACACCATGCATCACTGGTTGGCCAGACACCTCTTCAGTCGTGAAAGCGATGTAAATATGGGTTTGTCTCATAAACAATTAGCCCACATTTACGGCTCATTGTTGAGATGTCCGGAAGAAAACTGTCCCCAACAAGGTGGATTCTTGTGGAAAGAAAATTTCCTAGTCCATATGTGGATGCACAAAGCGGAACTACTGCCCTGTCAGTCAGTGGAGGCCATTGAAAGGCGAGAGGCTGACATACTACGTGCGGCGCGCTTGCTCTCAGAGGAGGACGCAAGTTTCTACTTGTGTTGGGAAGACCATTTTATTACTCTAATGTTCACGCTATTATAGCGTGCTGATTATCCTTTAATAAACCTGGTTTTAGCATTATTAGTGATCTGTAGGACGCAAAGTAATGATGTCATCGGAGATCACCCTCTGGTGACGTGGCAAACTAAACCAAAACACCGTTCTTGCTGAGAAGAGATTGGATCGGGCTTTCTCTCCAACTATTATGCCCACAAATATCCGAAAGTGATTTTCGAAGTGACGCCACCTAATTGAATGACTTCTATGACAGATCATCCACATAAGCATCGTATTTAATGATCGTCCCCGATAAAACATCGCTATTGCTCCGCGCCCCATGAAACGCCAAGATGGTTGATTTGGGTACCTGATTATTCCAAGGTGATCTGGATGCGGAGGAAGTAAGATTAGCCTGCTTCAACGTTATTCGACGTCAATTGGTCTACGTCATACCCCTAACACTTGTGTTATCCACATTTGACAGCACCCTCTCCTACCTCTTATGTACGTGCATCCCAACAACAAGAGTTACTGTGAATCAAAGAAGGGCTCTCCCCATATTCTTCTCTACTCCCAACATGGAGGCATATGCCAATTACGTCCAAGCTGGCTTTCACTCCCAAATAACTCGGTGCTCTATGTTGGGGGACGCCATGGGACAAAGCCACGGACGATTCAAGATAGAAAACGATTCTTCCAATGTGATGGGAGGGGTAAAGTCATGGAATCAAGAATGTTCTGGATGTTCATTTTTTCGTTGGTTGTGACTTATACCCTTGTGAAATGTTCCGAATATTTCTGGTACTCCTGCATGTGACAGCTTGTTTATTTTGACTAAGACTCCGATGTATGACAGGTTCTGGCGTTAGCAAGTTGGTAGGAGTGATTATCTGCGAATGTGGCTCCTGCTAAAACATATTATAGCTATTCATGCGTGCACTAGTTGTTACATCGGTAATCCCCCATGTCTCCTTTCACACACAAGTGATGGATGGGTGGTCAGTGTGATCAACAGTTGAGGTCTGGATTGAAAGTGGAGAAAAATCTGAGACAGTAATTGATTGCAGATGACCACATTGATCCTGAGCAACAGCAGACTGAAGATGGTTATTAATGCTCCATGGAATACTGATTGTCCTCATCAGCTTTGGAGGCTCAACCAATGAAGTTGGCAGACAAAGTAGGAGCTAGCACAGTCTATTAAAGGTATAGAAAAGAAGTGACCAAACCTGAGATTGAACCAAGGCTATATATGCCAGTGCTCTTAACCACTGAGCAACTGGAACTATGGTCCAGTGTTATATTATGGATAATACTGTATATATAGGTCTTCTCATGGCAACCTGGCAGGTTTCTACTTTTGCTGGGAAGACCATTTTATTACTCTAATGTTCACGTAGACCAATTGACGAAGCAGGCTAATCTTTACTTCATCCGCATCCAGATCACCTTGGAATGACCAGGTACCCAAATAAATCACCCAGTAAGCCTCCGGCGTTTCAAAGGACGCGGAGTAATGGCGACGTTTCATCGGGGACGATCATTAAATGCGATGCGGATGGGGATGATCTGTCATAGAAGTCACTTAATTAGGTGGCCTCAGGTCGAAAATCACTTTCGGATGTTTGTGGGCATAATTGTTAGTTCTACACTGGGGGGAGAAAGCCAGATCCAATCTCTTCTCAACAAGCACGGTGTTTTGGTTTAGTTTGCCACGTCACCAGAGGGTGATCTCCGATGACATCATTACTTTGCGTCCTACAGATCACTAATAATGCTAAAACCAGGTTTATTAAAGGATAATCAGCACGCTATAATAGCGTGAACATTAGAGTAATAAAATGGTCTTCCCAACACAAGTAGAAACTTGCGTCCTCCTCTGAGAGCAAGCGCGCCGCACGTAGTATGTCAGCCTCTCGCCTTTCAATGGCCTCCACTGACTGACAGGGCAGTAGTTCCGCTTTGTGCATCCACATATGGACTAGGAAATTTTCTTTCCACAAGAATCCACCTTGTTGGGGACAGTTTTCTTCCGGACATCTCAACAATGAGCCGTAAATGTGGGCTAATTGTTTATGAGACAAACCCATATTTACATCGCTTTCACGACTGAAGAGGTGTCTGGCCAACCAGTGATGCATGGTGTTCACTTGTGAGTTTTGACGGCCAAATAAGCATTGGTCTTGTTCCAGGTCCCCTTGGATGAGACGGATGCACCTTAAGTCAGGCATTTTGAAACCGCCAAAGGATTCTGACCGGATGGATCGGTTGGGGATTGGTGCAAGGGGAAATGAGGATGATGTTGTGGCGGAACCTATATTTGCTTCTGAGAGTGCACCCAGCTCCCTCGCCCTTGTCAATGTTTCAAGGCGGGGCCTGGAAGTGATATTTTCCTCCAGGTACTCATTTTGAATATCATTTGTTAGCGGTCGGGGAGTTCTAGCATGCCATCAAAGAAGGAAGTCAGCCAATTAGATTAATATAATTATTGCACTCACGTTTCGGTCTCCCCGTCATATGTGAGACTGGAATTGGAAGGAGAGGCTCTACACATTGGTTTCATCATTTCCAATGCAGTGCAGATCTCTCCCCAGTCCGCGATTTCCACATCAAAATCAAAGTCGGTGAGCTTATCCCTAATAACCTTTACATTCAATACGCACTATACAACACTATAGTGTTTTGAACTTACACCATCAGTGGATCTTGATATTTTGAAATTCTTTCAACGAGTGATGCCCATGGTAACTGTGGGCGATTCCGAATCAAACGAGGAGTGTTGGTGGGAGGTCCTGCGAGGATAATCTACAGAGAATGGCTTGAGTTTCCATGTATAAGATGCATAAAAACACTCACCTTCTTGCGTCTGACTGAAGGTTGGGCCGGACTCTCGTCGCTGTCAGAATTCTCAGCGAGAAAAAAGCGTGGGCGAGTAGTTGAGAGGCGAGGCGAGTTAAGTTTCGTCCCGTGACGACCATCCAATGTACCACTGTCAAATCGTAGAAGGGAATAGAATACACGGTTCAATATAAGGACAGGCGATGCTGAAGGAACGTACAGATTCGGGGGGCTGATAGGCTCTTCGGCGGCGATAAGAGCCCTCTGTCCACAGTCTGTCGGGGATCCTTGGGTGTCCGCACTAGCACCGAGATTGTAGCTGTCAATAAATACTAACAATATTTGAGGTCAGTGTCTTACCTTTCGACATTCGGAGTGCTGAATTCCCTAGGTAGTTGACAAGGATCAACGTCTGCCTCTAGATAATTATCACTAAGGCGAAAAATGAGTAAAGGACTTGAAGGTACAAGTATGTCAACGCACTGAGATTCGCTATTCGTGTGAATGGACATTGGGGGTAGTGTTCACAGATGGGGGGAAAAGGCTTAGAAGCGGATCCCCGCCCGGAACCTTACTAGCCTAAATCACGTTAAGCGAGTCTCTACAACTTTAGAAGCGCTTGGAATCGATGTGGCAAACTGCTCAAAACAGTCACCTCTTAGTCACCAATGAATCAAATTACAAGCTTTGTTCATTATTCATCGTGAAATTATCTTCGACGTCGATCATTCGACGGTCGATGCATTTATGTAACATTACATAAAACTCGCATGGCATCAAAACATTCGAAACATTTGTTTTGTTAAATGCCTTTACAGCAATAAGTCACCACAGAGTCGCTTGGGGGTAGAAACTAGTGCAGTCGAATACTAGGGGACCAATACATCTGAGAGTCTGAAACTATGGCCATGCACACCGTTGTATCCTCAATGAATACGCATAAAATGCTTCTCAGCGCCGCAGTGCCCCCCCATTGCAAATGCTTCACCTGACAGTCCCACCATCGATTTCCAAAAATCAACCTTTTCACCGATCGCCGCATGACATTATTTTTGTTTCTTTACCATGATCGCTATCACTGGGACTTATTAGCTTAGCCATAATAATGTATACATCTCAATGTACCTAACGATGAGAAGAGCTGCCTTACCATCAAACCTTGTTACATCCTGCTTTACTGTTCTCCAATCAATCTTGATTCTACTCGCCGCTTACCGGAGGCCCCCCTCCCCCCGCTATAATTATTTCTGGGAATATAAAACTTCCTCTCATTACCTGACATGCATACCATACCATGTTTTCGCCGTTCTCTTCATTCTCTACACCTTAATTCAGTCTCTAATCACCTTGGACAGTTATATTGCGGAAGTGTCGGCCTTTAAAGACACCCTAAATGAATTTAACCTCTCCGGATGGTGTTTTTAGGCATATCTCCAACTCTGGATAATCCTGGAGCTTATTCACAACCGAGAGGCCGACATGCTACGTTCAGCGCGCTCGCATTCAGAGGAAGACGCAGGGTAGTACATGTGCTGGGAAGACCAGTTTATCATCCTAATGTTCAAGCTATAAGACGACGGTGATTATTCATGAATAAAATTGGTTTGGCATGATTAGTGATCTGATCTGGAGGACGGAAAGTAATGTTATCGCCGGAGATCACCATATGGTGACATGAATAACTTCACCTTCTGAAACGAAAACCCCAGGAATGGTAAGAAGATATTCGATCTAGCTTCCCACCACGGCGTGCAACCAACTATTATCCACACAAGCATCCAAAGGGATCTTCGAAGGAGGTTCCCGAAGTTCTTAGCTGCTACAGATGATCCATATCAGATTATATCTAAGCCTTTCACTTATTGATTGCCTCCGAGACACGTCGCTATTGCTCCGCGTCCCAACAATGCCTGAGGCTTACTAGGCGATTGATTGGTCTGTTAGATTTTATGACTTGGCACACGAGATACATGTTGTGTACTACCGTGGGTCTATAGTTACAGCTGTTCCGAGTATCTAAGGCGGAGTCCAAAGTTTAAAAAAAATTCCGCTTTCGACCTACAGACAAATTGTGCTGTATCTCAGGAAAGGGACCCAATTAAGACAAAATGATTTGGGGTGTGTACTATATAGTATAGGTCTATATATCTATGTATATAGTTGGCCTTATGAGATGCTATTTAATATTCAGTGAAATATCAGTCCAATGGCTCCCCTTCATTCAATTCTCCCTCAATTTGCATATAAGCTGGTGGGACTAATACTATATATTGTGTATGAATATTCCCTTAGCTGTGAGGCTTAATACCATCATTTGAACAAATTGTGCCACTTACTGTATGCACACTTGATAGTGAGTAGTATAACTTGTTCAAAAGGTAGTATTAGGCCTCACAACTCACATTATGTTTAGATACAATACATAGTATTAATTCCACCAGCTTATATGCAAATATAAGGAGAATTGAATGAAGGGGAACCATTGCAATGATATTTCACTGAATATTAAATAGCCTGTCATAAGGAGGATGGTCACACTTTATTGAATATACAAAATTTTACTGAATAATCCTCATATTTTTAAGTGAGACTACTTCCTCTGGCCATGGCAACTTATTCTATGAGTTTATATTTAATTACCTGAAATTTCATCTTTAAAATATGCATGCCCTTTTAAAATACACAAGATTATTTGTGTTAACCTACATTATTTGGGTTAATCTAGACTATTTGGGTTAACCTAGATTATTTGGGTTAACCTAGATTATTTGGGTTAAACAAGATCATTTGGGTTATGACTTAATCTTTGGGTTATGATGTATTCTCTTGTACTTTCAAATATATTTCATATAATTTAAATTTAGTTGGTTTAGAGAGTTAACCAGAACTATCTGGGATACCAATCCCCATTGTTCAATTTATTCCAAAAAAATAATCTACAGATGATTGTTTGACTAAATTTTGTCAGATATAGGATAAATATTAATATTTTTGCATTCTTCAGAGTGATACCTAATCAACTGAATTTGATTAAATATTAATTTTACAACAAACAATATAAATATATATACTTTAGTGGATAAATAACTTTTAAAGTTTTGGGTTATCCTCCTAAGGCCAAATATATACATCCATATATAGATCCATACAATATCATACACATAGAATTTTATTATGTCTTAATTGCCACTGATTCTGGAGATATGGCACAATTTGTCTGTGGCAGGATTTTTTTTAAATTCTGAACTCCACCTTGGGTACTCAGAACAGCTGTAAACCCTGGTGAATCTTCATCTCACTCATGTGTGTCCATGTCTGTGTCTGAGCTCCTGCACTTTCAGTGCCTTGCATCCACCTCCCTTTTTCATTTTAATAACACCTGCTGTACATATTCCATACAACCCCTATAGTGCATTTTCACACAAAATTCAATCATTGGGAGTAAATTTGCATATCAGGTGTTATCAAAGGCTATTTGTAATCCTGGCCATCTTACCACAGGTACACATTACCAATCAGTCACTGCAACACAGGCATGTTACTGATCAGGTCTCTATTGTCTGAACAAATTACCTTGTCCTTTGACCAGACTGGTTCCTTTTGTTCTTCCATTTTTGACAGAATTCCACATTAGATACCATCTCCTTTGTTCTTTGCATCCCATTGTTTTGTAAAGGATATATTAAAGCTCAAGGAAACATAGCTAGAAGGTAGAAGCTTCCACTTGTATTTTTCTGCCTACACTATTACTCAAACAGAGAAAACTTAGTCCTGTCTGCATTGATTGAGTGAGGTCACACAGTGACCTTACACTATTGTTACAATCCATTCCTGGATATTTCAATCTTCTGATATAATTCCCACCTCCAGAACCTTATCAATTCCTGGACATTCTGAACTCTGTCCTTGTTCTGTATTTGGTAACTTGTCTGTTGACAAGTATACATTCATTTGTTTATTATGTTCCCAAATCAAAATCCCTATCCTAATCCCTCTTATTGTAATATCAGTTTGTAGTACAATTATAAAAAGCCTATATTAGTTTTGCGCATTTTACTTACACCTTAGATCTTATCAACTTAGTTAGCTTATTCTTCTTTTCTTTCTGTACACTTGATATTCAGAACTCTTCCAAATTCTGAATATCTGTCAACTCTCCAGCATAGATGGAACCTCTGAAATTAAGGACACCCAAGCATTTGCATAAGGGCACAGCATGTAAACTGAGGCCAAGTCCTGACCCTACTTGGAGGTATCCTGAGTTCCTGGTTATTTACTGATAGTTTCTGGGATAGGTTTCTGATACAGTCCTTAACAGTATATCAGATCTCACACTTACAACTCACTCATTATGGGTCCCAAATGTAAAGCTACTGAAGGACCATCTCAACTTCAATCCTCTTTGTAACTCTATACCACCTTGTTAGGATTTCAGACCCCCATGACCTGTTTTAGACTCAAAACCCTTTGTCAACTCACTATCAGAACCCTGTCCAAGTATCACTGCTTGTGGCACCCCTGACACTTGTTTCATTATAGTAGTTGACCCTCTAGTCTTCCATTCTATCTCCATCCCATTTGCTCCCCCATCACCATCTCCCCCATCACCATCTCCCCCATCCCCATCTCCCCCATCACCATCTCCCCCATCACCATCTCCCCCTCACCATCTCCCCCTCACCATCTCCCCCTCACCATCTCCCTTTACACATCTCACTTGCCACCTCAGACCCCTTTAATATTGTTAAGTATTTTACATTTAGTCTCCCCACCTTTTCATCAACTTCTTATGATCTGTTTCACCCTTTGCTTCCTTGATCAGCTCTGGTCATCCATCTTGTTAGTATAAAATCTTCTTCATGTATGCTACAGTTCTTCAGTTTGAAAATTGAGATTACCCTCTACTAGTTCTCAATCTCATTCCTCCCTTCTCAATTCTCTTGAAGACATTCTTGGCAAGTGTTACAACTGGAAAACCTGCCAGACTCCAGGGACTACCCTATACGCACCCACTGTTAAGAACTGGAAACTGACTAATGTCAGTGGACCAACAGGGACTGACCGGAAGGACTTGGCTTCAGCTTATGTGCTGCACCCTCGCAGTTGTCCATCAGGTGTCCTTAAATTTTGGGCAGGTGAAGACTAGTCCCAATGAATGCCTCTTGGTGAAAACTACTGATCGGAACTGAGGGATGAGTCGAGTGTCGGGCCAAGGGGTCGGGGACCGAAGGGTGGCAAGTGCACGTGAAGGTGGAAGACGGGATTCTTAGTATGAGACTTCTGGAGGTGTAAGAGGGTATTCTGAGTCAATATTCAGATTGCCTGGTAACTACAACTACAGTGGGTTCATATACAAGTAACAGGCATCTAGGAAATACTAACTAAGAGAAGAGCGGAACACGGTATTGACAAATAAACTTGACTAGGAATGGGAAGTTTATGATTAGTTCGGAGGCTGATGATAACTGAGAGTGGAATTACAGTAAAAGGAAATAGTTCGAGGGTTACAAATATATATAGACATATGTGAAACATAGGATAGAGTGGATCATCATAATAAAGGGGACGTATCAGAGTTTAACCAGATAGTTCGAGTATGTTTTGACGTGGGTGTAAATGGGGTTTGATCACCGTGAAAGCATATGTCAGCTTCGGGAGGCCGATGGTTTCCGATGTGGTAACTTGAACAGTAACTTGAAATTGTCGATAGGTGGCGATAACCTCAGGGACCGATAGGGTTGTGACACAGTTGTAACAACCACACCCTACATGCACCAGTTATCAGTTTACTGGAATACCTGCCGGCCTCCAGATGTTGATCCTGTTCATGCCCGACCTTCACCATCTTATGTATCAGTCACCGGAATACCTGCCTGGGACCCATGCATGTCTGTCCTGTCTATCTCTGACCCTGTCCCATGTACCAGTCACTGGACTTCACTCGGAAAACCCATCAGCTCTCTAACTGAGCCACATTATTTGCCACCTCATACCATTTAGGATACCTTTGTTACATTGTATTTAGTTCCAGTGTGATCCCTACTACTTCCCATACTTCCTCTGACCCATCACCACAGTTCACTTCCTGATCAGCCTTCTGATCATCCACTATACTTTTGTATAAAGTTCCTACTATGTATTCTACTATTCTCCGGTTCTAATATCAACTTAGATTACCCCCATCTAGTCTTCAGTCACCTTACTCCCTCTCTAATACCCTTGAAGGCCTCATTGGCAACCCATGACTCTTAGCACTTTGGCTCTCCAGTCAAGTGAGCTAAGTGTTGTATTTAGTTCTTATTGTACTATCTGTTCTGTTTGAAATACTGGAGCACCTTAACAGTTCATATGAGGGTGCAACACATAGGTTGAAGCCAAGCTCCACTCATTTTATAGAGTTGGACCTCCTGACTAGTGTGATCACTACCATTGGCCCCCTGACTTTAGAGCCTCTTTCTCCCACCTTGCTCGGATCTTAACAATAACAACTTGTGCCTATTCTGCAGAAAGGCAGACACAAGGTTTCCAAATGCACTGTCAAGGCAAACTTTTCCAAGGCTCATATGGCAATTACCTCTATGTCAACTATGTCAAAGGAGAAACCCACCACAGAGTTGAAAAATAAGTAAGAAACCCTCCAGATTCTATACAGACAGAGGGTTGTGTTGACTCTCCATGTTTCTGAGATTATCCATTTCAATGCTTCTGCTCTTTCCAATACCAACTCATTATTTGTAAAACTCATTTCTAAGCTTCTTGGACATTTAGTGTTCTGACCTCTTATAAATTCCAGCTCCACCACTGTTTTATAGATACAGCTTTTGCCATGAAACATTAATCTGAAACTCCAATCTGTACCTGCAATTTCCCTGCAATTAATTGATGGCACTAGCAATACAGCTATTACTTAAGCTTGCAACCTGCCTATCCAGTTCCTGTGTGGAACATCTCAGGCAGTTACATTTTTATAACACAGTTGGACTCTAGTTGTTTGGTCATTCTAGGATACAACTGGCTCACCTGACACAATTTGTCAATTGACTGGGTATTGGGCAGTATAATTTTCCAAATTCCCAACACTTCCATTCCCCTGCAATATCTATTCTGGCCAGAGCCTCTTCAGTCTCAATGGCAATTCCAGCTTCTCCCAAAACCTCCAAACCTCCAAAGATTTCCCTCATCAATGTGGCAGCATTTGTTATGGTGAGTAAATTGGATGGTTCCCAGTGTTTTTCAATCAGCTTACAAGCTGATGAAGCATCTGGACATTTTATAACTCCAGAATTATCTGAGCTAACTGCTGATCTGAAGGAGTCCATGAAAATATTACAATTTCATGGATGTTTTCAGTAAGCAAAAGCTGACTGGCTTGTACCTCATAGGCCTTGGGACTTAAAATTGATATTGAGCCTGGGTCAAACCCTCCTCTAGGACCTAATTACCCTTTGTCCCAATCAGAACTTTCTTCTATCTGAGAGTTCCTGGATGAACATTTCTAGATAGGTTTTATTCAGCCCTCCAGGTCTCCTTTCAGAGTACCCATCCTTTTTGTCAAAAAGAAGGATGGATCCCTTTGTCTCTGTGTTGATTTCCAAGGCCTAAATTCCATAACACAGAAAGACAAATATCTGTTCCATTCATCACAGATTTACTTGATGCCCCACAAAAAGCCTAAATTTACATCAAATAGATCTTAAACACACCTATTACTTGGTCCAAATTGCTCAAGGTGATGAGTGGAAAACTGCCTTCCATACCCACTCTGGTTCTTTCAAATGGTTGGTTATGCCCTTTGGCCTTACCAATACTCCTGCTGCTTTTCAACATTTTGTTAACAATACAGTATATTTCCAACATGGTTGATGTATGTGTTATTGTCTAATTGGATGATATTTTGGTATTGTCTGAAGATCCCACACTTCATGATGGACAAGTCCATGAAGTTTTCTGAAGACTCTGCAAAATGGTCTTTTTACTAACAGAGACAAATTTTCCTTCAATATGGATTCTATTGAATATTTGGGTTTCATGATAAGACCTAATAGTCTTCATGTGGATGAAGCCAAAGTTCAAGTTGTTCACAATTGGCCCAAACCTCAGAAAGTCAAGGATATTCAATCTTTCCTAAGTTTCATGAATTTCTACTATCAATTTATTCAGAACTATTTGGATATTACAATACCTCTCACTTGCCTTACTTGCAAAACAACCCCTTGGGTTTTCAATGACAAATGTCATTCCACTTTTCAAACATTGAAGGATGCCTTCACTTCTGCTCCTATTCTGTCTCATTGGAAACCTGATGTTCTGATCATTATAGAAACCGATGCTTCCAACTCTGTGATTGCCACTATTCTCTCTATTCAAGACTCTGATGGAGAAATTCACCTGGTTGCATTTCTTTCCCAGACACTTTCAGTTTCCAAACTCAATTATGATGTTCATGATAAGGAACTTCTGGCAATTTTTGAGGCTTTCAAGCATTGGCATCATTACCTTGAAGGTTCCAGACTTCCAATTGGTGTTGTGACTGATCACAAGATTTTGGAATATTTTTTGACCACTAAACTCCTGACCTGTCAGAAAGCCCACTGGCCTGAATTTCTTTCCACTTTCAATATGATTATCCAATTCCAACCTGGACATCTTGGTGGAAAACCAGATGCCATGACTCCATGATGGGAGGTCTATCTAAAAAAGGGGGAAAGCAACTATGCTGTCATACACCCACACCATGTTAAATCAGTGTTTTTGACTCAGCAACTTTCTGCATCTATCAAGCTCTCCACCTCATTCATCATATCCTCTGTAGTGTTATGGTTATGGACATTGAAAAACTACATCAAGATATCCTATTTGCACTCTCTTCCAATCCTGTTCTAAAACCACACCTGAATATTCCTGAATATCCTGATCAACCCCAGTAGTCTCAACACTCTCAAGGTTTTATCCAACTCAATGGACATATCTACATTCCAGATTCCAACAATCTCCAACCCTGCATACTTCAGTACAAGCACAATCAGCCAGTCTCCATACATTTCAGCATTAACAAAACTCTTGGATTAATCCAATGGGAATATACTTAGCCCAATCTCTGATATTTTGTCACTCAGTACTGTAAGTTATGTACCACTTGCTTATGCTCCAAATCACAGTGACATAAACCATATGGTCTTCTCAAGCAACTTCCAATACTGGAATAACCCTGGAATTCATTCCATGGATTTTATCCAACAACTCCCCATCTTCTGAAGGCCATACATTGTAGACCAATTTTTGAAACAAGGAATTTTCATATCCACTCACAATACAATCACATCCATGCAACTAGGGGAATTGTTTGTTCTTCAAATATTTTCCAAACATAGTGTTCCCATGCACATCACTTCTGATTGAGGTTCCAAGTTTGTTTTCCACTTCTTCTCAAGTCCCACAGAAAAGCCCTTGACATGAAACTACGCTTACTTCCAGATATCACCCAGAAGGTGATGGACAAATGGAATGTGTCAACCAAACATTGGAACAATATCTCTACATTTATTGCAGCTATCAACAGGACAACTGGAAATCCCTTCTTCCACTGGCAGAATTTGCATACAATACAGTATTTACACTGTCCTCCATGGAACTTTCCACAATCTGGGATTTCCTGGACAAACATTTGTCCATAGGTTTTATCAGACCTTCAAAATCTCCCTTTGGAGCACCTGTTCTGTTTGTTAAGAAAAAAGATGGATCCTTTTGATTATGTGTTGATTTCAGAGGACTCAATACTGTTACATGGAAGGATAAGTATCCACTCCCACTTATATCTGACCTGCTCGACACTCCACAGAATGCACAGATTTATACCAAGATAGACCTTAAACATGCCTACCACTTGGTGTGGATCTCTGTGGGATATGAGTGGAAAACCACTTTCAGAACCCATTATGGGGCTTTTGAGTGGTTAGTGATGCCCTTTGGGCTCACCAATGCTCCATCTGTTTTTCAACGTTTTATCAATGATATTTTCTCTTGTAGTATGCATCATTGTTTACTTGGATGACATTCTTATCTACTCCAAAGACCCCACAGTACATGACAAACAAGTTTTCAAAGTTCTCCGAAGACTCAGACAACATGGCCTATTGTTAGGATACACACACAGGCCGGGTTTCCGGAGAAATCTGCAGGATATCCTGTAGGACTTGGCTTCAGCTTATAGGCTGCACCCTCGCTAGATCGTGTTGTCCAATTTCAAACGGACGGACGGGGATCCCGGGGAGTCCGGGCGGGGTTCGTGGGTCATAGGTCGTAAGTCGGGTCGTGGGTCGTAAGTCGGAGGTCGTGGGTCGTGAGTCGAGTAGGTTGAGAGAGATCGATGCGCCGGAGCCCATGGGCTCCGACTAGTGCGAGTGATGTGAAATGTAAGGTTTTAGAGCGGAAAATATTATTAGATTACTGGGGGGAATCTAAGCTAATTTTCTGACTGGATTGTATGTACAACATCTGCCAGTTTATATAGACCGTGGAATGCATGACATACCGAATCCAGTAATAATGAGACGAAACGAGCAAAACATAAAACGGGAATAGTAAACACCAAATTGGTGTTAGGAACGGGATGGAACGGAGCGGAGTCCAAATCGTGACAAAGCATAACCCATAACGGGAAACGGAGCGGGAGCGGAGTCCTAAATCATGACAGGTCATTTGACTAAAACGGGAACGGGGCTCGATTAGAGCGGTGACGGGATTCTAAGCGGGTTCCGGTGACTGATGCGTGGGACGAAGACGGACATAGACAGAGACGGGATCCGGGGGAAGTCTGGTGACTGGTATGTGTCTCAATGAGGTCGAACGTAATGAGTCTTGACGTAACGGAGTCCGGGCGGGAAATCCTATAAACAGACAATTGGTGCTTGTAGCGCGTGGGGGCGTACGAGTTAGTGCCCGGAGTCCGGCGGGATTTGTCTGGTCGTAACACCTATACACAAATGGTAAAAAATGTACTTTTGACATGGACTCTGTGGAATATTTAGGTTTCATAATGGGACCCAATGGACTGACTCCGTATGGATGAAGCCAAAGTACAAATCATCAAAGATTGGCAGAATCCAGAAAAGTCAAAGATATACAATCTTTCCTCAGCTTTTCCAATTTTTACCAACAGTTTATCTGCAGGTATTCCAAAATCACAGTTCCCCTTACTCATCTTAATGCAAGGGTGCCCTGTGGACTTTTGATTATAAGTGTCAAAAATCTTTCAATCTTTTAAAAGATTCTTTTTCCTCAGCTCCAATCCTTTCACATTGGAAACCAGACATTCCACTCATTGTTGAGACAGATGCCTCGGACTATGCACTTGGAGCCATTTTGTCTATCCAGGACTCTGACAGAGAAGTCCACCCTGTGGCTTTTCTGTCCCAGACTTTTACTGGACCAGAGCTCAATTATGACATCCATGACAAGGAACTCCTAGTGATTTTTGCAGCTTTCAAATCATGGTGACACTATTTGGAGGGCTCGGGAATTCCAATTGACATTGTAACAGATCACAAGAACCTGGAATATTTTTCAACCACAAAACTTTTGACCTGACAGCAAGCCTGCTGGTCTAAATACCTATCTGTTAAGGTGCATGCAGAGCTTAGCAGAGGGTTTCTGGAGAAACCTGCAGATAATCCAGTAGGACTTGGCTTCAGCATATAGGCTGCACCCTTGTGAGATCATAGTGTCCAATTTCAAACAGGCAGATGGGAAACCTGGGCAGTCCCAGTGTAGTTGATAGGTTGAAGGTTGATAGGTCAAAAGACCAGTCGGGAAGCCCATGGGCTCTGATGAGGAGCATTGTGATATGAGAGATGGGGATGGAGTGGGGACCAATCAGAAAGCATGCATGCTCTGATGAGGTCAATAGCCTTGTGAGATGGGGATGGAGCAGGTATATGCTAAGTAACTGGGGGTGGAGTCCAAAACATGACAGATCATTAGACCATAATGGGAATGGGGCTCAGTTAGAGAGCTGTTGGGTTATCTGGGTGGAGCCCAGTGACTGGTGCGTGGAATGGGGTCGGACATAGAGGAGTCCAATAAGTGATGTGTGAGACACAGAGGGTCAGGTGTAGATGGACTTGATGTCCAGGTCCTGGCAGGTTTTCTGGTTTAGCTGTAACTTGGTATAGTGGGTCAGGTGCATGTAGGATGGGGTCCAGAGCCTGGTGGGTTGAGAGGTTGGAGGGTCAACTGCAGGAATCCCACGGAGGTTGAGGGGTTGGGTGGTGATGGGTCAGAGGTTGCATGATAGATAGGTCAGAGCCCATGGGCTCTGATGAGGTATTTAGTGGTGTGTTTCAAAGAGGAATAGAGCGGAAAATGTACTGAAATTACTGGGGGGAATCTAAGCTGATTTTCTGACTGGATTGTATGTACAACATCTGCCAGACTATATAGACTGTGGAATGTATGTCATACCAAATCCAGTAATAATGAAATCCAAACTAGTAATCATGAAATGAGATAAGTGAACATCAAATTTGGTGTTAGGAACAGAATGGAGTCCAAAATGTGACAGGTTGTTAGACCATAACGGGAATGGGGTGGGAGCAGAGTCTGAAACATGACAGGTCATTTGACCATAACGGGAATGGGGCTCAGTTAGAGAGCTGTCAGGTTTTCCAAGTGGGGTCCAGTGACTAATGCATGGGACAGAGTCGGAGATAGACAGGGATGACATGTGCAGGGTCCAGGTGGGTATTCCAGTGACTGGTACATGAGATAATTGTGATGTATTAGCCTTACTTTGATACTATTTTCTGAAAAAGGAGTCCAATGCTCTATCAAAATGTGCAAATACTCAATTCACTGCAAGGTAAAATAATTTAAGTATTTGATATTAATCAGTGGCAGCCTAAATAGACTTAGAACCCCTGAAGTCAAGAGTTTACTTGAATATATGCACCCTACTTTGCAAAGAAGGTTTTGAGAGCTGCTTGTTCTTTTTCTGTGACAACAACTATTAAAATAAGAATAACAATTTACTGATTCCAAAGCTAGATTTAACTTCAATACTAGCTAGTTTATATATATTTTATACTATTTATCAAAGGAGGATAACTGAAAACTTTAAAAGTTGTTTATCCACTAAAGTATATATATTTATATTGTTTGTTGTAAAATTAATATTTAATCAAATTCAGCCTATCAGATAATATTCTGGAGAATAAGGAAATATCAATATTTATCTTGTATCTGACAAAAGTTAGTCAAACAAACATATATAGATTATCCTTTTGGGGATAAATTCCACAACATGGATTGGTTGGCCAGATAGTTCTGGTTAACTTTCTAAACCAAATAAATTTAAATTATATGAACTACATTTGAAAGTTTGTATAATATACAAGAGAATGCATCTCATCCCAAAGATTAAGTCATAACCCAAATAATTTTGGTTAACTATAATGTTTGTGGACATTTTAAAAGTTATGGAGATACTAGAGAATGTATTTTATCCCAAAGATTAGGTAACAACCCAGATAATCTTGTATAACCATGATATTTGTGTATATTTTAAGGGAGTGTACAAGTCTTAAAGATGAAATTTTGGGTTAATGAAATATAAATTTCTAAAACTTGTAGTCATAGCCAGGAGAAATAGTCTCACTTAAAAATATGAGGAGTTTTTCATAAAATTTTGTGTATTCAATGAATTGTGACTATCCTCCAAATAGTAAAAATATTTATAAACAGGTCAAAAGATTAGATATAGAATAAAACACTATTTGGCTAATATATGCTTTATTTACACTAACCTACAAGGTCTACTGTGATATTAACTTATCAGGATCTTAATGTAGTCTTAGGATCTTGCAAGGATATTCTCAGTATTTATATATGTGAATATGCTTTACTGATTCACAATAAATGAGCAAGGGAACAGGGATTATTTGTAATGTAATAATCAGTCAAATTACTCAACAAGAGGTGACTGAAGTTTTAGACTACAAATAACAATGTAAAGAAAACTAATAATCAGTACTCAATTAAGAGGTGACTATAGTATAAAGGATTAATACCAGAAGCTCAACAAGAGGTGGCAGGGAATCCTGATTGTAGGATTATAGTCAAATTACTCAACAAGAGGTGACTGAGAATCCTGATTGGTAGGATTATTGTCAGAAGCTCAACAAGAGGTGACAAAGGAATCCTGAGATAACTTAGGTCAGCAGCTCAACTAGAGGTGACTAAGTGTTTGTATATATTTATCTGACAGCCCAACTAGGGGTGGAATAACTGCTTGCTGCAGTGGCACACTGATGTGGCTGATAAAGTGTAGTAAAGATGATATATATTCAAGGCTGGAGCTGAGCTCCTTATATACATTTTGGTCTGAGACATTTAGAAGATTCTAGAAGATTGAATGATGTCATTTAGAATTTCTAGAGTATTGTGGAAGGTTCTAACTACTTCTCACTATAGAATATTCTTGGCATAATAGAACTTTCTGGAATCTTATAGAATATTCTACAATATTCTATCTATTATTAGTATCTACTATCTACTATTCCATTGGAAGCCACTGGAATATTCCAGGGAATTTCCGGTTTTTGCTGTAGTAGCATATATGATGACATAATGCTCTCGTGCCTGTGTGCGCGCATGACACCCTTTGCATCTTGTGACTGTCACGTGTTGTGACTGTCGCGTGCCTGTGCGACCGTTGTGTGCCTTTGTGACCATTGCGCCCCTTTGCGACCATTGCGCGCTTTTGTGACCATTGCGCACCTTTGTGACCATTGTGCCCCTTTGTGACCGTTGCGTGCCTTTGTGACTGTTGCATGCCTCTCTGACCATCCCACACCTCTGTGACCATCGCGCACCTCTGTGACCGTCGCGCACCTCTGTGACCGTCGCGCGCCTCTGTGACCATCCCGCGCCTCTGTGACCGTCACACACCCTTGTGACAACTGTCACTTGTTGTGACAAGTTTCCCACGCACTGTATAATAAACACCAGGTGGCTGGCTTTATACTATTATATTTTATTATATTTATTTTTAGTTAATTATAAATATAATAATATTTTATTATTATAATATATAATATATATTTTGCCTTGATAATGCGTGATTTGCATTTTGTTGGTGTCGGAGTTTGAAATGTCATGTGAATATCACATGATCATTCGCGCGTTGTGAATAAGCGCTGAGTCGCCAACATATTAATCAAAAAAGAATAAAAGGTAGAATTTCAATAACTTGCTCAATTTACAAGATAAAAATACACAGTAAATTGTAAAAATTCAGGATAAATCAAGACAATATTTTACAATTTTATCATCGCAATATAATTACATTTAAATATTCGTTTTCACTATTTGTTAGGGGAAATTGGTTAAAAATCGGAAAAAGCTTAGAAATACATAACAATAATGAAGGTCAGGGAAGGTCAGGTCTGACATCTGGGTTCCAGCAGGTATTCTGGTAAATTGATGACTGGTGCATGTAGGGTGCAGGTGCATATAGGGTAGTGGCCAGAGTCCAGTGGGTTTTCCAGTTGTAACATCTTGGCAGCAAACCTGACACTTTGACTAGATGATGGGATGTCTATCCTAAAGAGGTGCTATGACTGGAAAACCTGCCAGACTTTGGATATACACCTGCACCTTACATGCACCAGTTATCAGTTAACTGGAACACCTCCCAGGACCCAGATGCCAAACCTGCCCATGTCCAACCTTCATTGTCTCATGAATCAGTCACTGGAATACCCGCTGGGACCCATGCATGTCATACCTGTCTATCTCCAACCCTGTCCCATGCATCAGTCACCAGACTCTGCTCGGAAAACCTGTCAGCTCTCTAACCCCATTCCCATTATGGTCAAATGATGTGTCACATTTCAGACTCTGCTCCTACCCCATTCCACTCCTAACACCTAATTTGGTGTTTACTTATCTCATTTCAGTTTGGATTTCATTATTACTGGATTTGGTATAACATACTGTCATGAATGTACAATCTCAAATTTCAATAATATTCAATTTAATATTTCTTCGACATCTCGAATATCTTCAACTTGTCTCAGGTTGATGTCATTGATGATTTCACTTTGATATCATATTATCATTATAGGTAAATGATATATAGTATATAAGGGCAATGATAGGAACGAAGGAAGTCAGTCAGAAAACCTGTACTATATTATATTATTACTGTATTATATAATTGTCAAACTTTTTCTGAGCCTTTCTTCAACTTAATTATTCATGAGCCTCTGTGTTCTATCTTTGCCTCATGCTTTATCAACAGGATGAATTAATACATCTTCAAATGAGGCATCTGTATTCGATATTGTTGAATATTCTTTGATTGTTTATTCGACTTTATTGAGTAAAATTCGATTTGTGACACATACATTCACAGTCTATATAGTCTGGCAGATGTTGTACATACAATCCAGTCAGAAAATCAGCTTAGATTCCCCCCAGTAATCTCAGTACATTTTCCATCTATTCCTCTCTTTGAAACACACCGCTAATTACCTTGTTGGCACCCACAGGCTCCAACCTATCTATTGCTTGACCTCCAACCCATCACCACCTGACCCCTTGACCTCCATGGGATTCCTGCAATTGACCCTCTAACTTCTCAACCCACCAACTACACCTGGACTCCCCGGGATTCCAGTCTGCCTGTCTGAAATTGGACACCACAATCTCACGAGGGTGCAGCCTATAAGCTGAAGCCAAGTCCTACCGGCTTTCCTGTGGGTTTCTCCAGAAACCATCCAATAAGCTCTGCATACACTCCTTAACAAGAGGGGAGCAACAACTCTGCCACAGTAAACCCACATAACTTGAAACCCATTTTCACAAATCAGCAGCTTACTGCATCAGTCTGTGTGGGTTTTCTCATCTATCCCATCATCTGTGGAATTATCATTATGGATATCAAGAAACTACATCAAGAGATTCTGTCAGCAATTCCACTAGATCTGATAACCAAAGCACACCTTGACAATCACATGGACCCTAGTCAACCCCAGTGGTCTCTTGATCAGCATGGTTTCATTAGACTTTACAATCACATATATGTACCAGACTCTGATGGCCTCTGCCTCAGGATTCTCCAGTACAAACATAACCATCCACTCTCATGACATTTTGGGTTCAACAAGACTCTATCATTGATAAGAAGAGAATATACTTGGCCCAGACTCTGAGATTTTGTTAAGCACTATTGTAAATCTTGCATTACTTGACCACACTCTAAATCACAGTGTCACAAGCCATATGGCCTTCTGAAACAACTCCCAATACTGGAAGACCTGTGGAATTCCATCTCTATGGATTTCATTGAACACCTACTGGACTCCGAAGGCATATCCACCATTCTAGTCATTGTTGACAGATTCTCAAAACAAGGTATTTTCATCCCTACACATGACACCATCACATCCATGCAGCTAGCAGAACTTTTTATTATCAATGTATTTTCTGAGCATGGAGTCCCATCCCACATAATGTCTGATCGAGGATCAGAGTTTGTATCTCACTTCCTTAGATCCCTCAGGAAATCCTTGGACATGAAAATACACTTCACATCCAGATACTACCCAGAAGGTGCCAGACAAACCAAGTATGTCAACCAGACATTGGAACAATATCTCTGTGTACAGTATATTGCAACTAACCACAGGACAATTGGAAATCCTTGTTACCACTTGCAGAATTTGCTTACAACAATGCACCCTTGGCCACTACTGGCATTTCCCTGTTCTTTGCAAATAAAGGGTACTATCCAAATATTACAGTACATCCAGAATGGAACCTTGGCTCTGCCCGTGCTCAAGAGTTTATCATGGACCTCCACAAGCTCCATGAGGAACTCTGGAGTGCAATAAAGTCCACCCAAGAGCAATATCAGCATTCAGCGGACAAAAACTGGATTCTGCCACCCAACTTCAAAATTGGTGATCATATTTTTGTCAAAGCTCAATTCTTCCAAACTACCTATCTATCAAAGAAACTTGCTGAAAAATATTTAGGTCCATTTGAAATAATAGCACAAGTAGGTTCAGTTTCATGGACCCTACAGCTTCCGGATAGCATGTGTGGGGTACACCCAGTATTTCATGTTTCAATGCTAGAACCATGTACTATTAACACTATCCCAGACCACATGCAATCTCTGCCCCCTCTGGTCATTATTGATGGAGAACCCAAGTTTGAAATCTCACAAATTTTAGACTCAAAAATAGATAAGCGTCAATGCACTTGTAAACTGCTTTACTTGGTCAAGTGGGCAGGTTACAAGGGCACAGATCAAGAGACATCATGGATTTTGGCCATGGAACTCAGTAATGCCACAGAGATTGTCACTGACTTTCACACAGCTTACCCACTCAAACCCAGACCATTATCCTCTCTCTAGCCATATTCCACAGAGCCTGTGTATATGTTGGATTCACTTCATTTTTCCTTGTCACCCTATGTCTCTCTTTGCTTTTACAGGTTTCTGACTTGTTTTATTTAAGTCTTAGCAGGCCTCCCACATATTTTTATGTTTCACACTTTTATTTTTTATTTTTTTTAAAAAAAAAGAAGAATTAATTAAATTTTATTATTGTTTTCTTTTCATTCTACATTTATGGGGCTATGCTTCTGCCCACTCTCATTGAACTCTTTTTGGAGTTCTAACCACCTCCTCGGCTACCCCATCCTCATCCCCAGGCTCCTCAGAACTCCTGACCTGGGGTTCCTGATACACATACCCACCATATTCCACCAAGAACCCCCAGAACTCCCCACAGAGTCCCTGGAGAGTCTCCACCACAGTCCCCTGCATCCAGTTGCTCTCTTCAAGCAACCAGTTCTGGGCCTCTCTGCCTGCAGCTATCCACCCCAAAACTTCCTCCAAGGCCCCAGGCCTGTCTGCTGAGCAATCCACTTCCCATGCCACAGACGCTGTGGGCTTGTGAACCAGTTTGAGGTGTGCACACAGCCAACAGCCTGGTCCCCACCCAGACTTCTGGTAACAGTCTGTGTTCCAGTCATTACAACCAGAGCACTGCAGGTCGTTTTTTGCCTCCAAGCAGACTGGAGCAGTTTTCATTGTATTCTGTTGATGTGGTCAGTACCCGGACATGCCTGTGGACCTGTTACTTACCTTTTGAGGGCTCTCAGCCTCCTCCTCGGACTCTGACTCCATTTCTACTGCCTTGTACTAGAAACCAAAAGTCAGTAAAGTCAATTAGGTGAATCATTTGGACTTACCTTTCCTGCAGCAACCACAGCCCTCTCTGTGGCTGCTTTGGCATGCTCTGCTGCAACCTGTGCCACCTCCTCATCATCATCTTCTGCTCCTCAGCCTCTTTCTCTGTAGTCAGTGCCACCTGGTACTCCCTCTCTAAGTCAGCCTCTTTAGCCCTCTTCTCCACTTTCTCCCTTTGTCAATGCTGCTCCTCCCACTGCACCAAGATTTGGGCAGCAGTGAGCAGAGCCCATGGAGGGCCAAGCAGTGGTGATTGGTTTGCAAGGCATTGGTTTTGGACCCATGGTGAATGGATGATGGGGGTATAAAAAGAAGAAGAAATTTTATATTTCAAATTTTTATATAGGCTCATCACATTTGAACCTTACCTTCCAGATCACATGACTTTTTGACACATATGTGTAACCAACAAACTTTACCATGTTCTAGAGTCTCTATGGGACTTTGGCATAAAGGGAGGGTACTGTTAGGACTGGAAAACCCACCAGGCTCCAGAGCCCATCCTATATGCACCTGACTCTCTATACCAGGTCACAGTTACCTGGAAAACATGCCAGGCTCCAGACCCTGCCTTATAGGCACCTGACTCTGTCTTGTGCATCAGTCATCAGACAACCCACCAGGACTTGTGCTTGTCAAACCTACCTATGCCCGACTCCACTGGGACCTGTGCACTTCAAACCTGTCTATGTCTGACTCCATTTCACACACCAGTCACTGGACTCCACCTGGACAGCCTGCCAGCTCTCTAAATGAGCTCCACTCCCATTATGGTCAAATGACCTGTCATGTTTCAGACTCTGCCTCCATTCTGTTCCATCCCTAACACCCTTGGTGTTTATTCATCCCAATTTATGTTTACTTATTTAGGCTTTCATTATTACTGGAGTTGGTTTTGCATACATTCTACAGTCTATATACTCTAGCTGATGTTTGTACATACAGTCTAGTCAGAAAATCAACCAAGTTTCCCCAGTAACCCTAGCACCTATTCTACTCTATGTATCTCCACCTCTCATCTCACAACACTATTGACCCTGTCAGAGCCTGCAGGCTTTCTGACTGGTCTTTTGACATTGACTTTCAACATCGACCTATCGCCTATCACCCATCAACCTATCAACTATACCTGGACTCCCCAGGTTTCCTGCCCACTTGTTTGAAATTGGACACTATGATCTTGTGAGGGCACAGCCTATAAGCTGAAGCCAAGTCCTACTGGAATATCCACGGGTTTCTCTGGAAACCCTCCACTAAGCCCTGCACATCCCTTAACAAGTTGACTTTTCAGGAGTCCATGGAAAATGTGGTAGGTCGATCACAGAAGTTAAAGTGACACTACATGAGGAAGGTGGACAGTTTGTTGGGGTTGGAACCCATGAAGGGTTCTGGAGCATTGACTTTTGACCATGGAGGTTCCTGCTCCTTCTTTCATTCTTCAAGTAGGTAAGTCATAAATTTATCTATAGTACCTGCTAACAATTCAGAAGTGGGATCTTTGAGATGCAGTCATTCCATGGTTGGGGGGTTTTTGACACCTTTACCCAACAGTGGACTCTTGTAAGGCTGTCGTCAATCAGCCTCACTGGGTGTCCACGGGTCACACAAGTTGAGAGGACCACGCTATATTGTTCAGAGCAGAACAGCTATGACAGGTGTACAGGAAAAACAGGGTGTTATCTAATGTAGTTAAAGGTCCGCTGTAGTATGCCTGGAGCACCAGGCTTACAACTCTTCATGCTTGGAGTCATCCACATTTTCTGGTGCTTCTTTGAAACAGGATTCATCCATAGTGTCTGGGTTGTTTCTGGATGTCTGAGTGGTGTACAAAATGAGTGGTGACCAAAGTATAGAGGGCTCCAGTTGTTTGGATAGTTTTTCTTGAGGCATGATCAAGACAATCTGTGAGATCTGATCAGAAAATATTGTTAAGTGTGGGGCTTATAGGTGGGTCTCTGGGGAAAACCCACAGAAACTCCAGGGAAAGACTTGGCTTCAGCTTATGTGCTATCTCATTGTCCAAGTTCAGACAGGAGTGGATGGAAAACCCATGGGTTCTGAGAATATGCTGAGGCAGATACTAAGTTGAGGCTAAGTTGATTTTCTAATTGGATTGTAAGTACAGACAGTAGCTAGACTATATAGACTAGTTGTGAAGAGTCATGTAAGTTTGGACCATTTTATATATGAAGTATATCAACCTTTTTGGTGCGATATTAGAGAGAGTGAAAGATAGAGAGCACAAGATGATGCAGGAGTCGACAAGTGCAATGGATCAAGTGGAGGCCTCGACTGGTACAGTTTGAGGCCAGAAGTGTTAGTCAGCTCAGATAATGCTACCTATGTGGTAGCTGACATGTTATCCTGATCACCGCTCACTGTAGACCTAGTTTATGTCTTACAAGTGGTGGTGCTTGGGTAAAAAGTGTGTCTGAGTTCTTTGGCACTGAGTTGCCCACAAGTATACACAGGACTTCAAACTAATGAAATGGTGCAATAGTTGAAGAATGTAAAGGATAGGAAAATATGAATAAAATATGTAAAATATAAATGAAATGAAAGAAGTATTTTACTGCAGTGAAACCATGGTAAAAGCATACTCCTCACACTAGTAGATTATCGTACTACATATCCAGAGAGACAAAAAGACATAACAGGCATACAGTGACTCCAAAAACCCTTTCCATGCTAACCCCAAATGCAGTGTGTGAAGTGCACCACCTTACAGCATGGGAATTCCGCTTAGCTTTGGTGGAGTCATACATAGTACATATCCTTGGCTACAGGATTGCTCCCTGGGTCATGTGATTCGGGCCACAGGGTGTAGAGATATGATCAATTTAAAACAGCAATACTATGGAAAGGGTTTTTTCACTTTTGAACTGATGACTAGGATCTCAGTCAAATCATAGAATAATGGCCATTATTTGTTAGTACAAACAAATATATACATGTAAATAGTATGTCTGAGTTTAAAATAGTTCCCACACTTCCACACTTCTTGATTCCTAACCACCATCATGGTCAGATCCCTCTCTCTTACTCAACAAAACACCTCTCCTTGCTTGATTCTGGCCACTCTGGTGAAGCCATTGCCAAGAGAACTGGTGTTAGCCCATCTGCCATATCCAAACTTTGCTCCAAACAATGTTCTCTCCTTCCCAAAGCTGTTGGAGGTCATCCCTCAAAGCTTTCCCATACCAATATCTGACATGCTCAACATCTCATCACCTCTGGCAAAGCTGAAAATGCTGTCCAAGTGACCAAAGCCCTCACCAACATTATCAACCAGCCCCTCTCTGCAATACAGTCTGCCTCCACTTGAAGAAAGCTGGTATGAAGGCTGTGGACAAGTCAAAATGCCCCCTTCTTTCTGCTAGGCATTGCAAAGCTCGCTTAGACTTTGCCTATACTCACAAGGATTGGACTATGGAGGACTGGAAGGTCATATGGTCTGATGAAACCAAAATCAATCGCCTAGGGTCAGATGGACATAAATGGGCATGGAAAAGGGCAGGTGAAGGCCTGAATGATAGGCTGGTAGAGGTAACTCTGAAGTTTGGAGGAGGTTCTCTCATGATGTGGGGCTGTATGACTTGGGAGGGAGTTGGCTTTGCTACCAAGATTGATGGTAGGATGGATGGAGACCTCTATCTTCAAAATTTGAAGGATGAGCTCCAGCAAACCCTGGAGTATTATGGTCTCAATCCTCCTGACATCATCTTTCAGCAGGATAATGACCCCAAGCATACCTGCAGGCTGGTCAAGAACTGGCTAGAGGAGCAAGAATTCAGGACTATGGTTTGGCCTGCACACACTGGGGGCACCCCAAGGTTTTTGGAGTTGGAGAACCTTCCAAAAATCCTACTATTTGGCCAAATTTTCTAGGAATTCTTTGAACTGATAAATGTTTTGAAAATTTCAAGTTTTAGCAGGATTTTCCAAGGTGGAAAATCATATCTGAAAACTTTAAATATTTGTATCAAAAAACTTTGACTACTGATGTTTCCTCAAATTTCATGATACAAATATTTAAAGTTTTTAGATATGATTTTCCACTTTAAAAAATTCTACTAAAACTTAAAATTTTCAAACAATTTATCAGTTCAAATAATTATTAGAAAATTTGGCCAAATATTAGGATTTTTGAAAGGTTTTCAAACTCCAAAAACCATTGGATGCCTCCAGTGACAGTCCAGACCTGAATCCTATCTCAAGAGAAGGCTTGCAGAGCATGAAACCCCCCCCAATGGAATCCATGAATTGTGGGAAAAGGGTTCAAGTGGAGTGGGATAGAATACCAGTCAAGGAGTGTCAGAAATTGATTGAAAGCATGCCTAGAAGGGTTCAGGCAGTGCTTAAAGCAAAAGGTGGTTATACCAAGTACTGATAATATGTAAATACCTTTCCAGTTCAAAAGTGAAAAAATCCTTTCCATGGTATTGCTGTTTTAAATTGATCATATCTCTACACCCTGTGGCCCAAATCACATGACCCAGGGAGCAATCTTGTAGCCAAGGGTATGTACTATGTCTGACTCCACCAAAGCTAAGCGGAATTCCCACACTGTAAGGTGGTGCACTTCACACACTGCATTTGGGATTAGCATGGATAGGGTTTTTGGAGTCACTGTACAATAAGACAATAAACCAGATGTCAAATGGATTAGGAAACAAGGGGTAGACTGAACCAGATGTCAAATGGGCAAAGACAGATTGGGAACAAGGGGTCCAGAATGTCCAAGTGGAGTCTGGTGGCTGGTTCGTACAATATAGAGAGTCAAAATACCTATAGGATGGGTTCTGGGTCCTGACCAGTTTCCCAGTTCTAACATTAGGGCAACATAAATGCCATAGCTAAATTGGAAGGAGTTGAGACAGACTGTCACTCACCAAATGATAGTCTTAGCTAAAATGCTGGGTAGGGAAGAACAACATCCAAGTACCAGAAAGGTGGCTTCATGAAAAGCCAAAATACTTAGACCATGAACTATGAGAGCTATACTGAATACTGAGATAACCCCCCTCTCCAAAAAATTTTAGGATTTATATAAACTCCCATAATTATACATCCAATCCTTATGAGTTAAAATTGGTTAGAGATTTTTTGAGGATCCTAAAGTTCATTGGATTCTAAATCCTGCAATCACATGTTAGATCCTTAACCAATTTTAACTCGGTTATGGATCTTTTAAGGATCCAAAAGTTCGTTGCACCGGGAAAAGACCTTGCTCCAAAATTTTTTAGGATCCTCAGTAGAGGCTTATTTGATATAAACTCCGCCAATCACTCATCGGATCCTTAACCGATTTAAAGTCGGTTAAGGATCCAACATGTGATTGGCGGATTTAGAATCCAACGAACTTTTGGATCCTTAAAAGAGAGTTAAAATCGGTTAAGGATCTAACATGTGATTGCAGGGTCTAGAATCCAATAAACTTTAGGATCCTCAAAAGATCCCTAATCAATTTTAACTCTTATAAGGATTCAATGGATGACTATTGGAGTTTATATAAAATACGGCTCTACTAAGGATCCTAAAAATTTTTGGAGGGAGGGTTATTCCGGTGTTGGATTCTAAACTCGCCAATCACATGTTGGAGCCTTAATCGACTTTAAATCGGTTGACGATCCGATGAGTGATCGGCGGAGTTTATATAAAATAAGCCTCTACCGAAGATCCTAAAAATTTTTGGAAACAAGGGCATTTCCCAGTGAGCTAAATACAGTCATATTGACATTTAAAAAGGCCTAAATTACTTATTCAGTTGTCATTGAAAACTGTATTAAAAATGATATCCCTATAATGTGTCTCAGTGTCATATATCACAGAGGTGTGCGACGCGGTATAAATGTATTAAAAAGAAAAATAAATGGGGTGTACACGCGATGCAAACAACAAAGATATGAGTGGCACACAAAGGGAAAATATAAGAACAAAGGGCAAACATGCGCAACAAAGGAGTGAGCCATTGTTAGATTTGTGCCACCATTGTTCGCCTGGTTCCAGTAGTGGTCGACCCTGAGGCATACATGTGGTCTTTCCCTACTACGCTACGCGGTGTCTTTGTTTCTCAACGAAGCGAAATAATAACCACAGCGCTGAGGTTCAAATCCTTAGCCCCCTAAAATTCGTAGAAAATATGAAGTTCACCCGAGAATGTTCGAATATTAGGAAATGCGCCAGAAATTTTATATATTCTAAAGACGGTATTTTCAAAATAACCTATGCGAAGCTCCAAGTGCATTCTCAATGCTAGAATATGTATGAGACACGCAATATTTTCGGTTCGTAGCTAGCGGAGGACAAAGGGGGATCCTTCACTTGACAAAAAGTCCATACTGCATATTCTGGCATTGAAGGGTGTCAGACAGCAGGGAATCGGAGAAGTCTGGGGACTCTCAAGGGTCTGCAGGGTCCGGGGGCTGGAGAAGCTGCCCCAAAAAAATTTATATAGTTCCAATTTGAAACGTGCCTAGATAATTCTTCAAATATATGAAACGTCCATTTTTAAAAATTTGAACATTCTCGGAAAATTCCATATTTTCTACAAATTTTAGAAGATATTCCAAGACTGAGAATTCGAGCCTCAGCGCTATGAATGCACATCTTTAAAAAATATGTGAATGATTTAGGGTGGTACTTACGAAAGATGCTGGTTGATGTTTGTGTCATTAACTCATCATATGAGCCAATGTCAGTAGGTGCACCCGAGCTCGAATCTCGGTGAGGACATTCTTTTAGTTAATCTGCATCTTTTGCCTTGAACAGATGCTGTTGCATAGTTTTCTGCCTGATTATGTCGTTATTCAAGAACCACTAATAAGTGGCCGTGTGTAGACCTTATATTTACCTTATTTCTCCTGTTCAACAGCTACTGCACCCTGGTCATCGCCTGGGCGGTACCAATAAAACTCATAAGTTGCAACCCCTGAGTAAGAACGCCGAAGCGTTGAAAGGAACGCTTGACATCGTCACCCTATACTTGAGGCTACAGACTCAGTGATTTTATCGATGGGAAGGTGAATCTCCTGCTGGCGTTTTCGCCTTGATGCACGCGCAAATGCATTCCCCATGAGGCTCTGTATATGTTTAATATTAGTATAAATCATCTGTCTTTCTCTTTCCGTTACTATACCCCACCAAACCTGGCAAGAGCCCGTCTCCAAAAATTGGGAAGCTCCCCTCCCAAAAAAAGAAGATAAGGTTAATTTGGCGACAAATCTAGAAAGATTTGGGCTTTGAACCTTTGGGAAGCATAAAGTCTCATGGTTTCACGTTGATGCGAGAGGAGTATCCTTTCAATCTTAGAGTTCCCGGGGTAGTTGGGAGCCACTGGCAAGAAGATTGTTTGGATAGAATACCGTCATAGACAATGAGGAAAGATGACATGGGCTGTAATGTGATTCGTGTAATGAAAAAAAAAAAAGCCATGTCGATTGCGTAAAACTCTGAACCATAAAAGGTAGAGTCTTCACGGGGTTGAAAGGCAGCGAACATATTGGATGGAGGACTCAGCGTTTAATAGAACTGAGGAATGGAGCTGATAGATCTCACAGGGCTGGATAGTGAATTATAAATCCACAGAGAGTAAATAACGGATCCAACACTGATTATGCATAGACTACCAAACTTTGCAAAGGTACCAACTACCGGGGTTTTTGACTGGGCCTAGGAGGTTTGTTATCGTTACACCTTTTGTCACTTTTTCCGGGATATGCCGATGGAATCAACACTAAGTCTTCTTAAATTTGTGAAAGATGGGGCGAACTGCAGTGCACAAGTACGAATTAACGACGTCGCCTTGTAATGGACAAAACAATGAGAGCGACACACTTGGAGTTAGATCTTAAAGGAACCGATGCCGTGGTTTTGCCATTGAAAAAAAAAAATAGGGTTGACATTCGTTTGCAATAGCGGCGGGTTCCGTTTCGAACAAAAGGCGTGTCGTAGGGAATGTACCACAAGGACGGAGTCGGATTGGATGCTGGGAGCGTTTTCGCCAGCCTTCATATTACGTGCTTCAGGGTGAAAAGGCGGTATACATCCTTGGGCAGATTATCGAGCGCAGAGATATAATCTTCCTTGTTGATGGACATGATACAAAAGTTGCCAAGGGAGATCTTCGACCGTATCCAAGCTCTAATCTTTATCACGCTCTCGGCCAACGGCTGCATGACATATACTTATGACGACAACTCACCAATAAGAACATGCTCAGATAAGTATGGTAGTAACGGCATATTTCTATTCGTAAGCTGAGGTGCTGTTTTTTTGATCGGATATAAGCTTCCAGACAGTTTCGTAATGAGTACTTCGATAAGTTCACCGGTAGAACTCACAATTGCGTTACATAGCTCGCCATATCGCTACCGTGGCCCGCGTTGTCACTTGTAGGATAGATGGCATCCAGAAGCTGTATGTAGCAAATTAATCCAAAGCATTTCTGTAATGTTTTCCTGGAAGCCGGAATCGTCCCTTTATTTTAAGCACTGGACACTGGGACCTTGCTCCGCCATTCCAGTAAGAGAAAACGCCAAGGAAAGAGGGTAGCGAGACAGCTAAGTTTCATCTATATTAGAGTATCTGAAAAGCCATCAATAATTAGAATTTTACAGTAGATGCAGCGTCGGCATTGTGGGACTATTGCCCCTAGTAAGAAAGCCACGAGGAGCGATTTGACGAAAACTTGCAGATTACGGTGGTCTGGGGATATGAGTAAATAGTTCAGCTACGTTTTTACGGAACTTGGCACATATATATATAGAGAGAGAGAGAGACGTTCTGCAAGTACATTCGTCGGCTGTTCAGTACGGTGGCACCAGGGGGGAAGACTCGGATTGACACGGAGCGCTCCGAGTCAGTCTCGTGACAAGAAAATGAATCGTGTGGTGTGGTAGATTAAACCCCGTTGACGATGGATGGGGGAATTGTGTTCGTGATGAATGAACGTGGTATAACCATCGTGGGAAAGGGCGGGTCAGTGTACAGTATGATAAGTATGGCATAATGACCGCAGTCACCAGCCGAAATGAGATACTGCAGAATGCAATCCATGGGGTTTTAAAGTTATCCTCCAGTGCCCCCCGCCCCAGCCTTGCCAAGCGGATGCCATCGCCGCGACAGAGGATAAATATGATGGCATCATGGGGTCCCAAAATAGATCTAGGAGAGGCTAGCAAGTGAGACCAGCTTCCTTGCTCTAAATGGTACCTCTAAGGCCTTGGTTTCAAGGTCAAAGGATACTTCGCAAGTTGAGCGTTTGAGGTGATACCGTGACCCGGACATTCTCACGGCCTATCACCGATTACCCTCGATATAGTTTCGAAGCCAGTCTCAATTGATTGCTTGATCAGAGCTAATTAAGATGAACGCAATAATACTCATATTTCGCTCAGACAAGTGCGCCAACTGAGCCCCTTGTGCTACATCGCCGCCCATGGCACTTTCCAGTGCTCCAGACGCTATGTTGGATGTATTAATGTACCGCCGCGACCCATCGGACTGAGGTACTACTACCTCGGAATTATCACCTGGATTTCAGCACTCTGTTCATTTAATGCCATTAAATAAAGCTTCGAGACAAAAGTGACCTTTTCTCGGGACATACGTTGACCCGCGGTATATTTTCTGCGAGTGTACCTCCAGACACATTTGTTGTTGATGGGGTTCCCACCCGCTTACATATGGTGATTTTTCCTTATTTTATTAAAATATGAAAAGTTTTGTTTATCAGAATGACTTCAAAGCCTTTGAATGCTTAGCTAATTGAGGGAGATTAAGATGCGCTGTGACGGAAACAAATGTGGGTGAACTGTTTGACAGAAGGAACGCCACCCCAAAGCGGTGAATTTTCGTGCAGTAACAACGCGGTCGCCGTTCCGCTTCCTTCGGTAAGCTTGAAGGGATCTGGTATGCATGTGAGTTGGCTTCTCGCTGGCAGCTTATCAGACCTCTCTCCGCTTCATATTACGGGTTGACCAACCAGAACGGGATCACACGGTCCCTATGTAAAATAACGAGTGGTGCAGATCACGTGCAAGCCAAGACCAATTATTGACCGCCCGCTAATTTGTCGCCATTGATCAACCGCCAGTGTGTCCGGTCTCCTCCCGGCTATCTAACTGATTAATCACCGGGGGACGCCGGAGTGTCTCGTGCAAATTTATGATGCTCCGTTGGATTTTTGTTTTATTTTTTCCTTGCGAACAATCAGCATAATTTATGAAAACAAAAAAATGCTATTATGACTGTGTGAATCAGAAAATGCACGGAATATACCGTGACACCGGCATTCAAGCGCGCTGTGACGCAACTAGGATAGGGTCGGACGAGTATGCCTGGGCATTTCCATATCTACACTGTGGGCTGATAGAGTATAGACAAAGGCTGCCTCGTCCTATTACCTTCCCAATATGACTGGGCTCTGCACCTCAAATACTCCAATTAGTAGACAATAACTTCTTTCGGCAATAATTTTCTCGGTGTTTCACGGCTTTTTATTTTAAATTGGCACCCTGAGACAACTTATGTGACAAGAACCGGGTTGCCTTGGTGGCGTCTCAGAAGGAAACCAACAGCCAAAGTCCGCACGGCGGTTGGCTTACTTACTCGCTTTTCTCGGCTTCAAGCGCCACGAGGCACGCAGTGCCATCCGATGTATAAAACCAGCATCTCCGTCGCAGGCGTCCTTCTCATCCACATCCCTTTCCATCCTTCGACACCCACTTCAACTGCAGAGCTCTACACCCCTCCATCTCAATACATACTCTGCTATGAGTAAACGGCCTGTTCCACAATACTCCATGGGCTCTCCTCCCCACTCATTAAAATTAGACTTGAGAGATCCTATACCGGAGTCACATCCTGACTCCGAAGCGGATGCCTTTCTTGCTCGTATTCCGTTTGCTGGACTTCGTGGCGAGCTAGTCATTCAAATACCCCAGTTTGACGACTACTTCAGGGAGCCCTTCGTCATCAGGGTCCCCGACACGACGCCCCGATGGACAGTGTACGATGTCTTGACGGCCATGCAAAGGCAATTTGTGATGAAAGCACGGCAAGATCATCAGCGCTATCTTGACGGGATTGACTCCATCCGGGAGGCTCGATCTCAAAGGCTTGGGACTGCGGAGCCTTCTGACCCCTACCTTTTTGTCGACATACTTGGGAAGCAATATATCTTTGACGGCCTCATGGTAATATCATTCAACACCTTCCGATTGAAGACAAGATCGATTAGAGATCGCCCCAGCGAAAATCAATGGTCGTAGTGGGTCACACTCCACGGTATGCCCAGTTCATTTTTTGTTATCACGCCACGCCACCAACGTCCCATCCGAAGCATGCACCGTCTGTGCCATATTCTTTGACATGTCACAGATTTTATAGAAAAGGTTCCAACGGCCTCTACTTAACACCATTTTCCTTATCAACATCGAAATGACCCTCCACATTCCATGGCAGACCAGTACAGCACGACACCCCTCCACATCTCATCAGCCCAGCATAGCCCAGCACCGCACACCATTCTCATAACACCGCCGCCGCAACAGTAGGTAGTACCATTTCACTTTCTAGCCTTTGGAAGACTCGATGCTTGACTCGTGATCCCTCGTTTTATTCGACTGTTTGTATATTCTCCAGCAGAAATCAGCAGACCTGTAGTACCTATCTCCATTATTAGACAACTCAGACAATGATGTCAATATACTTGTGTGAGTATTGACAGAAGAAGTCGCTGGGCTACCATTGCCCTTAAAATTTCCTTTAATGTGGTTTACATAAACTTTGGAGCGGCTTTAGCACTTTGGAGCCAATGAGCTGGATCGCTACCCTTATATGGTCTCTTTACCCCGCCTATCTCAGAATCAAAAACGTCAGTTTCCCCTAAATTGATTGTAGTTCTATCAAGTGAGTTATAACTGGACTTTGTTGTATATATAATAGTAATGAGCTCTCTGAATTTGAATTGTGGAGAGGCGGGCTGGTGGAGCCTCGAAGAGCAAAGATGGCCTGGTCTCGAGACAATGATTTTCCAGGAGAGTTTCAGTAGTAAACGCTGTCGAGCTTCACAAAATCTCAGACAAAAACTTTCAATGTGTAAGTCCTTACCGTAGTAATATTTCCTCGGCTTGTGAGATACTGCGTACATTCATGATGAAGCTGAAGGTAGCAGTGTGAAAGCATCCTTAGGTATATCACGGTACCCCACTCCTTGTTGAAAGGAAATGTACGACAGGTGTTGTTGACGGGTGACAAAGTCCCCTTGTAGAATGCAAGCAATGACTAAGCTACTGTAAAGTCCTTCTTAGCCGAAAAAAAGACAGCGAGCGTCCTTAACGGCTTGCAACAAAAACATCACTAGATCCCAACATATCTTGCATACCGAGACCACCTCCAGCTATGGAAACACGGCCTAGGTGGTAATTTAAGAACGTCATTGTGGTTGTTGACAGACAGAACAGACCATGTCAGACAGATTGACACCAACGTCGAATTATGGTCATTGATTCTGGTTCGTTCCCACACAAATCAAATACTCCACGTCAGAATGTGTTGGACAATTTTAGCACTCAGTGACTCAGCCTGGGTGTGTTATGGAAGGATCTAACCGTGACCAGTCTGAGTCGCATTTTGCACTGTAGGAATGTAGCTAACAGTCTACAAGGTAAGTCGACTCACTCTAATTATTTCCCTAGTCGAGTCACATATTTGCGACAGGGTACCGCGAGGACATTGGTCAGCATGTCAAGAGCGAAATGAAATTGCTTCCCGCTGGACAGATATCGGGTTCAAGTAAATCGGCTTCGGCTCTCCCAGAGGAAGCGGCGGCTCCATATGGCATGCGTCATAAGTATGCACGATACTCGTTATATTCTCCCCTTTGGCATCGTTTAATATACTATATATATATATATATTAGCTGTTTTGCATACAAATCTCGTGCACGATTGAGTGTATCCCCGCTACATACTGACTGCGTGGCAGAGACACGCGCATTCCATTATGACTCTATCGCTAGTCAAGGTCATGATTAGTTCAGAACCAACTTACAGTTTTTCCTGCTGCGCACTTCTCTTTTCAATATCTACAACACTACCCGCCTCTGAACTGTAACCTAATAGTCTTCTTGAGATTCACAGTCATTTCACTATTAATCACCGTTATGGGACTTTCGACAGCCAAGGCGCAAGCATGCATCTATATCCATCTACATAATTTGGGAAAATCTCTGCAGCACCGGCTGTGACGCATTGATGGGTAGGTGATTCCTGCCTTGATGGTCCAGTTACTTTCACATATGAAACCTAAGCACAAAGCTCTTGCCATCCGGGTCCTTCCATTGTGGAAAAGGAATCATGGATCAAGAGAAATCTCATTTATTCAAGATGTCGCGGTCTCCTTTCCAGACCTAGAGATGCAGTGGCAAGCCGATGTGGCTCAGATGACAGGCTAAACCGTCTATAAATAGGAATACATGCTATAACAATCAAATTAACATCGGTCTGGAGAGCGAATGTTGTTTAAAATCATTGGTTGCGGATATCAGACGATTTAGGACTTGATTTAATATCTACATAGGTAGGTCTTTCAAGAATGAACCATTCATATTATATCAACCTCAAACGTCGTAAATAATGAAGAAAGTATCATGCTGAGAGCCTCATAGTTTGTCCTGTGTAGTTGAGTAGACAATATACTTATATAAGCCCCGCCACGCACGTGATTTCTGAATAATTGCGAGATGGCCTCACTGTCGAGTATGGCTTGCCAGAAAGATTTTACCATAAAGAAAATTCGATCTAAACATTGCAAAGTTCAGTCCGAATGCCGCAGCCAGTAACGACGTCCTCCGCTACCTACGGAATTTGATTAATCTGTCTTACATAGGTGACAAGTCGCCATCTAAAAAAGGGAAAAATGAAGGAAGGGTAAGGAAAATTGGCAGCTGATGACTACAAAACATAAGTGACTCTTGAATCACGAGCAATCATTGAGTGTTAATATATTTGACTCAATGGAGGCAACTTCAGACGAGCTCAAACGGCGGGGCAGCGCTCAGTGCGGAACGTGTTCTGCCCTGCCTCACTTTCCATCATCCTGAAGAACATTTATGACATATTATTTCAGAACCCGTGAAATATGTGGTGTGTTTTGACGCGACAAATTGTTTTCGAAGTTTTTTCCATGGATACTCGAGATCAGAAATCCCGTAGATAAAATATAGAAAGGTGATTATTAAACAAGTTGTGCATATACAAATGGGATATATTCCCACACGGCTGCTGGCGCCTAAGTGACTAATGAAGGATAGACGCTTATTACAAGTGGATGACTAATCAGCGCGATTTTTCCACCACCCTCCCGCCAGCGAGTCGCTCACCGCCCACCATAAGGACGAGAAAGGAGGAAATTATGTGATGTGTGGTGAAAATAGTCAAAGATCTGTAATCGGCGGTTACCGCGCCGTCTTGTAAAGTGAATCTCGTTCTCGGCAGTCTTGAAGTTGCATACAATGGTGATGGGGAGGGAGTTGTACCACACAGCGGGGGGCGGGAGGCAGGGAAAACTGGTAATATATAGTATAACATGTCGAATCGTCGCCAGACCCACCCTAAATCTTAGGGAGAGCCGCGTACGGCGTTACAGGTGCATATGTCATCGTTGGCCTCGCGCAGTACGTTGAACGCGACGATGAAGGCGAGCCTGACGGCGTCGGGATCCCAGCTGTACAGGTGTGTGTTATAAAACTCACATGGAATTATTATTTGAGTAATAGTATGAACGTACTTGTACTTGGTTGACGTTGCTGGGTTGTTGTCGATATGTCTGGTAATGGTATGCACAACATTCTTGGTGCACCCGGGGTTGCCAGCGGCGGAAGCCCTAGCGTCTTTGCCTGGGCTGCGACGGGGTGCGAGGCAGATGCACGTGGGGAGAAAGTGGAATAGGACATCGATGGATGGACTTTATCTCAAACTGTACAATTAGCTGGTGAGGATGCTGTGGGCAATAATGCCTCTGAGTGACTGGTGGGTGGGTCTTGGAGACTTGAAAAGAGACGAGACGGTTGATTCTCATAATTTTTGAAAGAGAGGCTTATATATGATAATCGAGAGTGGTCGCCGAGGGGCTGTAAGAGGTGCCTGGGGGACTTGTTATGCTATCGCCGAAAATAATTGTGGTCCACTGATACTAGCGCCAGCGAGGAATTGATATCGGCTAGATTGATTCCCAGGCTCTCAATCTACCGGTATCCCTAATAAAGGAAGAATCACTTCCGCGCGTGGTATGCATTCGCTACTCTCAGTGTAATTCTAAAGAGGAAATTGCGCATGGCTGCCTCTGGAGCTCTGACGTCTTTTTTTCACAAACTTACTCACGCCAGTCTCTGAAACTCCCCGTGGACGACATCAAGGCTACATCTCGGGGACTTGCGGGGGATGACCTTGAGGTCTTGCATAGGAGTCGCTGTCTAATTGTCCCATTTGTATCAATGGTCATGTCAAGACAATATCTGGGAATCTACAGGACTAGGTGGCCGCCTGCGCATGCCATTGAGTGAGTTTCAGGGACCGAAGTCGATATTCTGATTAACTTGACCATACAAGCACAGAATGGTAATGGTTCTTGCCCGTTTCTTATAACAGGCTAAAGCTGTATTAAAGAGTAGTCTAACTTAAAAACTGGAAATTAGGACCGTCTGCGTAGTTGGTCTCTATCAACGAACAACTGTTCCAATTGAGATCTCCATGACATCAAGCTATCGGAGGTTTTTCTGAGCACTGAACGAACCCACTCTCTGACTTACATTACCTTAGGCGACTGTACCCCGCGAGGGCGGGTAGAGAAACAGTATATTAGTGGCCTTCGACATTTCTCCGTGATAGAAAAATAATAGAAATTCAAGCATATCTAAAGAAATTGTTTCAAAATTCCACACATCTTTATTTTATTTTATTTTATCTTAAAGAATTCAGAGGTGTTCCGCCGCCCACGGTAAGACAGTTCTACGAACGCAAAATTACAAATAAGATCAAAAAAATCGATATAAAATATCATGACCGTGATTTCACAAAATAGCCCGAATTAACGAGAAAATGACTTGATTCTTCAACAAGAAATAGTGACAGGGTTAAATAATAGAGAAATTGGGCTCATTATTATTGAATGGCCAAAAGTCCGAAAAATATAACAACTCATTGAGTAAAAATGAGGACGAGCTGAAGAAATCATAGGTACAGGGGGTATCGAACCAAAAATACACCAATTAACCACTAAACCATATAACCTCTTAAGGTTGGTTCTATTTTCAGACTATATGTTGTACTTCGTCAATTGGCAAATTATCGTTTATACTAGTTTCAAGGCACATTTTTCACCAGAATAATATTTAATTGTATTTCTACAGCTATTTCCCGAAAATTACAGCTGATATATTTATTATGTACCTACCTCAAAATTGTCGCGAATGCAATTTATAGGGAATAGCACATTAGGCAAGTGCCCGCTCACCTAATGAAATCTTCCCACGTGGGGGTGGGTATTAAAAAATTCAGGCATAAACGATTACTTAGAGAGCAGATGTTTTTAACATGTGAGATAAACACACGGCGGGTGAAGGGGGTGACAAAGTCCCTCATTGATTACAGTCGACCCCTAAGCCACTGTAAAGTACCACATAGTCGCGTCTCCATCAAATAAGTCGAATATCCACCTGATAAAGTATAATCAAAAAAGGGCACAGTAAACCGTGAGCACCCTCAACAGTTTGCAGCACATTATTGAGAACTTCGAACAATCAACACTAATAATGTATAGCAACACCAAAGGCGACTAGGAGTATTACTTATAAGAGACTTACAAGGTTATGACCTGTGGGGGGGCAAGCCCCCCACCACCCCACCATCCCACAACTTTACTCTGTATTAACAGTTTTAAGTATCTATTAAGGCATGTGATCTGTATCAGCAATTCTAAGAAATTATTTTTACAGTGATTTATGTTTATTAATTATTTATAATTATATACAATTATATACTCTTGTGAATTCACTGAAAAGATAGAAGTCAGTCTCCTTTCACAACCTTGCTAAATACTCACTCATGTATCAATAATGACATCCTTAAACACTACACTTGCAGTCATATCAATCATGGAGTAGGATTTTCACTCTTCCCCAATTTGTCCTTCTTGAAACACCAACATAAAACTGTCCATGTGAGAACACAGGAGTATACAGATCCAATCCAACTAATTTGAAAGATTGACCCTGTGACTTATTGATAGTCATAGAAAACCCTAGCCTGACTGGAAACTGCTGATGATGCAGTTCAAATGGCACTTGTTTTGTAGTTGAAATAATTGTTATTTGAGGGATGAATGCCAGCTCTCTGTCAGGCCAACACTTGTACAAGTCTACCAAATCAAAAGATAAATTACAAGGACCTTAGTTATGAGGTAGATGAAATGAGAGAGATGAAAGTAAAGGAATAAAGACCAATGATGTATGTAGGTTTTCACTTGTGACTAGTGGGAATCCTAAGAGATTGAAGCTAAGGCTAACTACTGTACATGCAGGGTATTTATACTACTGAGGATATATAGAACATTATATAGCATAATAGCATTGTATAGCATCACTGCATCACTGCATCACTAACAGAAGTAGTGATACCCTGACACTTTCCTGCTAAAGCTCCCATAATGATCTTTACTTGAAGTACTTCATGAGTCATTGGCATTAACCACAGTCTTGTTCCATCCCAGAGTCCTTGTCCTGGATCCAAGTTCTGAAGAAGCATCAGTGACACTCCAGGTTTCAAATGCAATTTACTTGATGGACAATCCTCCAAAGTTGATTGAGTTTAAGTGTTCAGCATGATATAATGTCCCATTGCCTCCATCTTTGACACTGTCTGCACTCTAGTGGGTTTGCCCAATACCTGGAAATTTTTTAAATAGCATGTCACTGATTTCATCTACATCTGACTTTTGAGGACAGAGAATGGCCTGCTCCAAGAAAAACTTATCAGCAAGAACCTTAGGATCATGTATGTATGTTTGGATAAATAGTGAGACTAAATTATCTACTGTTGGTACACATAGCATGTGTTCAGGTATTCTAAACATACAATTGAGAGGCATGTCCTTTCTGTAAAGGGACTTCTAGTACAAGACCTCCCTATATACATATATGTCCCTGCTCTATTGTAGTCACCAGCTATTTTTTTTGATGGTTCAGCAATTAATTAGTGGACTCAGAAGCTGAGATAGTATGGCCCAGTGTCTCAGGGAACCTCTTGAAACCCTCTAACACCTTCCTTCCCCATTTGATCATACCCTTTGCCTAAGTGCTATTTTTAGTATAGCGAGTAGATAGGAGCTGCACCTTGCAGAAGGGAATATTTAGACTGTTTCTCTTTGGATTTCCCACTGCTAGGTGACCATAGTTAGTTATCTAATGATGAGTGCCACACAATCCCTAGCCTGCTGGGAGTTTCAGCACTCAATGTCCAGCTGAGTGTAAGGAGAACTCTCACACCTTCATTCTCTTATGACTACTCTGTTGATCCACAGCCTTTAAAATTTCACTCACTGACATCTTATCATTCATTTAAGCTTATTTAATCCAACCATACAGCTCCTCACACAGAGATTCTGCATTAGATGAAGCTGGACTTGTATGTAGTGTCTAATAAACTTTGGATTTCCCTCTGCTAGCTTAGTGTGAGTACCACAGACAGCAGGGGTTGTGTTAAGTGCTGTGTCAGAAACTTATTCTGGAAACTATCAGAAAATAACAGGGAACTTGGATACTTCCAGGTAGGGGTCAGGACTTGGCTTCAGTGTTAAGACCTAATCAAGGGGGCAAAAGAGGCTTTGTGTTGGAGGGCTAATGATAGAGATCATACTAGGCAGGAGGTCCAACTCTACAAAATGGGTGGAGCTTGGCTTCAACTTATGTGTTTCACCCTTGTACAAACTGTTAAGGTGCTCTGGTATTTCAGACAAAGCAGATAGTGTAATAAAAACAGACAACACTTAGCTCACTTGACCAGAGGGCCAAAATGCTAAGAGTTGTGGGGTAAAGGGTTGTGGCTTGCTAGTGATGCCTTCAAGGATATTAGGGAGTAAGGTGGCTGAAGACTAAATGGGGGTAATGTAAGTCAATGTTAGAACTGAAGAGTAGTAGCATACAGTACATGGTAGGAACTTTATACAAAGGTGTAATGGATGAGCAGAGGTCTGATCAAAGAAGTGAGTGTGGCAAAGGAAGCATGGGAAGGGGTAGGGATCAGACTGGAACTAAATACAATGTAACAAAGGTATTATAGAGGGTATGAGATGGAAAATAACATTTACATGTAGAGTGGGTGATGGGAGAGGGATGTAATGACAAAAAGGGAAAACCATAGTGAACCAAGTGTTGGGGCATCACAGGCAGTGATACCATTGTTGGGGGTACTGATAGTGGGAAGCTGGAGGGTGGGGAAGGGAAAACAAGGTTGCAGGGGGCTGAATGACTGGGATCCTAACATTCAGCTTATGTACTGTGTCTCTATTCTATGCAAACACTTGTGTGTCCTTAATTTAAGAGGGTTGATATGTGCTGGAGAGCTCACAGATATTTGGAGTTCTGAAGAGTTCCAAATATTGAGCATACAGAAAGAGAAGAGGAATCTAGCTAAGTTGATATCAGATATGAGGTGTAAGTACACATGTGTGGAAACTAATATAGGCTTTCTTGTAATTGTACATACTACAAACTGAGATCACAATAAGATGGATTAGGATAGGGGTTTCAGATTGGGAACATAATAAGCAAACAAATGAACACTTGTCAACAGACAAGTTACCAAATATGGAACAAGGGTGAAGTTCAGAATGTCCAGGGATTGATGGGTTTCCAGAGGTGGGAATTATATTGGAATATTGAAATATCTGCGAACACATCATAACAAGTTACCCTTACACTTTCCATGTCCAATCTCCAAAAGCCACTGAGCAAATACAACACTCTCTTGATTAGTAGGATCTACATGCATATTCTCACTCAAAAATTGAGTCTTGATATTGTTCCAAAGGTGAGACTGTGAGATACATGCACCAATAATATCTTCTTTGGAACCTTTAGGAATGAGAGGCAATGTCTCTGGAAAGTCACCACCCCACTGCACTGTACTGCCTCTAAAAGAGACATCCTTGTTAAGAATATCTCTAAGGCTGCAATCTTCTGCTTCACAGGTGAAGTGATTCTATATTAGAACCTCATCCCAAATAATAAGGCTAACTGTTATGACCCATTCCCGGATGTTTCAATATCCAACTTCCGACTTCTGACGGAACATCATAGTTACCATATCTTCCGTATTCTTCCCTTGTTATGCATTTGGTAATTTGTCTGTTGACAAGTATTCACTCATTTGTTTAATATATTCCCGTTTCAGAATATTGTCTCCTCAATTCATCTTATTATATTCCCATTTCAGAATACTTCCATTTCTGTCTTATTGTGGTCTTAGTTTGTAGTACAATAACAAGAAGACTTATATTAGTTTCCACAGATCTGTACTTTACTTTAGATCTGATATTGACTTAGTTTCTTATTCCCTCTCCCGTCTTTCTGTATGCTCAATATTTGGAACTCTTTGGAACTCTGAATATCTGTATCTTCCATTGTAAGTCTCACTTTTGAAATTAAGGACTTCTGAGCATTTGCATAGAGGCGCAGCACATAAGCTGAAGCTGATGTCCTGACCCTATCTGATAGTTCCCGACTTCCCAGTGATTTTCTGATAGTTCCAGAATAAGTTCTGACATGGCACTTAACAGTATATCAGATCTCAATTCTGCGACTCACTCATCATGGGTCCCAAATGCAAAGCTGCTGAAGGACCATCTCAACTTCAATCCCCATTACAACTTTATACCACCCAACCTGAAACCCCAAATCAGCCGACAGCATCAGCTTCTGTCGAAGAAGTGACTGAGGTTGTTACCAAGGTAGCAAAGGATCTCAATGCTCCCAACACTTCCGACAATGAAGTAGAAGAACAGCTGGCAACATTGAAAAAGAAATCTTCCAATGAACAGACTGAAATGTTGTTTGTCAACTCCATTGTGAAATTCACTGACTATTTGAAATCCGCTGACTATTTGAAATCTGCTGAGGAAAGCAAAGAATTATCCTGCACTGGAGTCAAAGAACCTGAACCATTTACTGGCAAGGATCTGAAAAAATTGATGAATTTCCTTCTCCAATGCCATTTCAGTTTCTGTGATCAACCTGCTGCATTTAAATTCCACAGTCGAAAAGTCAATTTCGTGCTCTCTTATCCCAAGGATACCACTCAGGATTGGTTTGAACCTGGAATATCTGGAATATCTGATGAGACACCCGTATGGCTTGATGACTGGGATGCATTTGTGGAAGAAGTGGAAAATGAATTAATGACGCTTAAGATGAAAGACAATCAACAAGTCTCTGATTATCTTGTTAAGTTCAATACCCTCTCTGCATGATGTGGTTGGGATGATTCTGCCCTCAGGCACCATTTTAATATGGGACTTCCATCACACCTTAAAGACAAGATCTGCAAAGATGGGAAGCCAAAAACTCTCCAACTCATGCAGATTAAAGCCCAGACATCCAATGCCCATTGTTGGGAACGAAAAGCCAAGGTCTCCTGAGAGAATCTGATGGAATGTTCTCAAAACAACAAGGCATCGACTAGCAAGTCTTCCAGCAATAACTCAGGCAATAACACTGGCAACTCTGGCACTAATACTGGCAAATCAAATTTCGATCGGAAAAAAGACAAGAAATCCAACAAGGAAAAACAGTCAACTTCCGACAAACCCGACATTTCCCACTTGTTGGGCACTGACGGTACACTCACCCCAAAGGAGAAACAATGATGCATGGATAACGATCTCTGCCTTTGCTGTGGGAAAGGCAGACACAAGGTTTCCGACTGTACTGTTAAGTCTAACTCTTCCAAGGCCCATGTGGCAACTTCCACTATGACTACAACATCCAAGGAAAAACCCACCATGGAGTCGAAAAAAGAGTAAGCAACCCTCCGGAATCTGTACGGACAGAGGGTTGTGTTGACTCTCTCCATGTTTCTGAGATTATCTGTCTCAATGCATCTGCTCTCTCTAATCCTGACTCATTATTTGTAAAACTCGTCTCTGACCTTCTTGGAAATTTAGTGTTCCAAGCTCTGATAGATTCCAACTCCACACACTGTTTTGTAGATACCACCTTTGCCATGAAACATAATCTGAAACTCCATTCTGTTCCCACAATTTCTTTGCATCTGTGTGACAGCTAGCAATACGGCAATTACTCTATCCGGTTTCTGTGTGGAACATCCCAGATGGTTACTTTTTTCGAAAACAGTTGGACTCTAGCTGTTCGGTAGTTCTTGGATACAACTGGCTCACCCGATATAGTTGATTGACTGGGTATTGGGCAGTATTAATTTCTGGATTCCTGACACTTCTGTTCCTCCTACAGTGTCTTTTCTGGCCAGAGCCTCTTCAGCCTCAATGGCACTTCTGGCTTCTACTGAAACCTCCGAACCTCCAAAAATCTCTCTCATCAATGCTTTGGCATTTGTTAGGGCAAGTAAACTGGATGGATCACAGTGTTTTTCGATCAGCTTAAAAGTTGATGAAGCATCTGGATGTTTTGCGACTCCAGAATTATCTGAGCTAAAAGCTGACCTGGAATGAGTTCCCAAAAAATACCATGATTTTGCAGATATTTTCAGTAAGCCAAAAGCTGACCAGCTTGCACCACACAGGCCCTACAACTTAAAAATCAATATTGAGCCCGGTTCAAACCCTCCGTTAGGACCTACTTACCCATTATCCCAATCACAACTTTTGTCTATTCGGGAGTTCTTGGATGAACATCTGTCAATAGGTTTTATCCGTCCCTCAAAGTCTCTGATTGGAGCACCCATCCTTTTCGTCAAGAAGAAGGATGGTTCCCTTCAACTCTGTGTTGATTTCAGAGAATTAAATTCCATTACACGGAAAGATAAGTACCCACTTCCGCTCGTTACCAACTTACTTGGTGCCCCACAGAAAGCTTGGATCTACACCAAAATAGACCTCAAACACGCCTATCATTTGGTCCGAAATGCCGAGGGCAACAAATGGAAAACTGCTTTTTGGACTCGCTATGGATCCTTTGAATGGTTGGTTATGCTGTTCGGCCTTACCAACGCCCCTTCTGCTTTTCAACATTTCATTAACGATATATTTTCCAATATGCTTGACATATGTGTTATAGTCTATTTGGACGACATTTTGGTATTTTCCGAGGATCCCGCTCTTCATGACAAACAAGTCTGTGAAGTCTTCCAAAGACTCCAAAAACACAGTCTTTTCACCAACAGTAAAAAATGCTATTTTAACGTGGATTCTATTGAATACTTAGGTTTCATTATTGGACCCGAGGGTCTCCCTATGGACGAAACCAAGGTTCAAGTTGTCCATGATTGGCCCGAACCACAGAAAGTCAAAGACATTCAGTCATTTTTAGGTTACACAAGCTTCTACCATCATTTCATTCTTGGATATTACAATACCACTCACTCACCTTACCCATAAATCTCAACCATGGGTTTTTGATGACAAATGCTGCTCTGCTTTCCAGACTTTAAAAAATGCTTTCACTTCTGCCCTGATTCTTTCTCATTGGAAACCTGATGTTCCAATTATTGTGGAAACTGATGCTTCCGATTATGCAATTGCTGCAATTCTTTCCATTCAGGATTCTGACAGTGAAATTCATCCAGTTGCTTTCCTTTCTCAGACACTGAAAGTGTCTGAACTCAACTATGACATTCATGATAAGGAACTTTTGGCAATCTTTGAAGCTTTCAAACATTGGCGCCATTACCTTGAAGGTTCCACAACTCCCATTGACGTTGTTACCGATCACAAAAATCTGAAATATTTTTCTACCACTAAACTTTTGACCCACTGGCAAGCCCACTGGTCTGAATTCCTTTCCACTTTCAACATGATTATCTGTTTCTGACCCAGACATCTTGGTGGAAAACCAGATGCCATGACTCGACGATGGGATGTCTATCCTAAAGAGGGGGAAAGTAACTATGCCATTGTTAATCCGCATAACTTGAAACTGGTTTTTACAACACAGCAACTTTCCACATCTATTCGAGTGACTTCCCTCTACTATCCAATTATGCATAGCATTTTGATTATGGACATTGAGCAATTACATCAAGATATCCTTTCTGCACTCACTTCTGACCTGGCCCTCAAGCCACACCTAGAAGTTCCTAATAATCCTGACCAACCCCGATGGTCACAAGACTCTCAAGGTTTTATCCATCTTGATGGATGTATCTATGTTCCAGATTCCAATAATCTCTGACTCTGTGTACTTCAGTACAAACACAAACATCCAATCTCTGGACATTACGGCATTAACAATACTCTTGGTCTAATCTGAAGAGAATATACTTGGCCCAACCTCCAAGATTTCGTAACCCAGTTCTGTAAGTCATGCACTACCTGCTTACACTCTAAAACCTAGAGACATAAGCCATATGGCCTTCTCAAGCAAATTCCAATAGCAGAAAAACCCTGGAACTCAATTTCCATGGATTTTATCAAACAACTTCCGACTTCCGAAGGCTTTACATCCATCCTAGTTGTTGTGGATCGATTCTCAAAAGAAGGAATTTTCATACCCACTCACGATACAATCACATCCTCACAATTAGCAAAACTTTTCATTATTCACATATTTTCCAAACATGGTGTTCCATCTCATGTAACTTCCAATTGAGGCTTCAAGTTTGTCTCCCATTTCTTCCAGGCCCTCAGAAAAGCCCTCGACATGAAATTACACTTCACCGTGGGATATCATCTGGAAGGTGATGGACAAATGGAACGTGTTAATCAAACACTGGAACAATATCTCTGCATCTATTGCAACTATCAACAGGATAACTGGAAATCCCTTCTTCCGATTGCGGAATTCACCTACAATAACTCTCTGAATGCAACTACCAGCATCTCTCCCTTTTTTGCCAACAAAGGCTATAATCTGAATCTCACAGTACATTCCAAATGAGATTTGGCTTCTATCTGTGCTCAAGAATTTATTACCAATCTCAATGAGTGACATCAAGAACTTCAGAAAGCTATTTCTTCCACCCAGGAATATTATCAACGTTCCATGGACAAAAACAGGATCCTGCCTCCTAACTTCAAAATTGGTGATCAGGTTTTTGTAAAAGCTCAATTCTTCCGAACTACCTGACCTTCTAAAAAGCTTGCTGAGAAATTATTACCCCTTTTTGAAATTATAGCACAAGCCGGTTCACTTTCATGGACTCTCCAACTTCCCGATAGTATGCAAGCAGTCCACCCTGTTTTCCATGTTTCCATGTTAGAACCTTGTGTTCCTAACAATATCCCAGAACATATTCAACCTCCACCCCCTCTGATCATCATTGACAGAGAACCTGAATTTGAAGTTTCCGAGATTTGGGACTCTAAAATCGACAATCGCCAATGTACTTGTAAATTGCTCTATCTAGTCAAATGGGCAGGTTATGAAGGTACCGATGAGGAAACTTCATGGATATTGGCCACGGAACTTGGACTTGCTATGGAAATTGTTATTGACTTCCACACAGCTTATCCGAGCAAACCCAGACCTTTATCATCACTCTGACCTTTTTCCATTTTCTTTCTGTTCAGTTTCCGATACTTCCAATACTTCTGATATCACACTCATTTTTGAAATCATACAAGTCAAAAAATATATTTGCAACTATTTCAAAGTTTCTGACACCCCAAATCCTCCTTCCGCCTCAACTCCTGTATCATCCACAATCTCTGCACTTTCTACCATATCCTGCCCTCACCATCCTCACTTTCCAGCCCCTTTCCTGACTCCCACCTTTTCTTGACACATTCTGCCAATGGATCATTTGGCTGTTCCCTTGCCTTATCAGAAAACCTTTCGGAAACTGCAATAATGCCGATGCTAACCATTACCTTCTCCATAAATTCATTTCACCTCCAGAAATTCCAGGTCAATGACTGGAAACCTTTTTCCTGGATATTGTTATGGTGCTCCAGAGCATCCCACATTTTCATAAGTTCCATTCAATAAAAACCAATGTGTCGACAGTGTCCTTGAGGAGCTCAATGCCAGAACTATCCATACTTGGCACTTCAGTTTCCACAATCTTGGACATTCCAAGATTTTCCACATCATCAGTTTTCTGAGCCTTCTCACCTTTCAGAACCCTCGTCATGGTGAGAGTGCACAGAAGTTTGAGAACCATGCAGGGATAGCAAGTTCCACCCCATTTTACCTTCTGTTTCCAACACATCAAATTCCAAATTGAACATCAATAATGTTACAACCGGAAATCCCGCCAGACTCCAGGCACTAACTTATATGCACCCATGCCCTATACGCACCCATTATCAGTTTACCGGAATTCCCACCAGACTCTGTACATCAGACTTGTCTACGTTCATCTTCGTTACATTGTGTTTCAGTCACTGGAAAACCCACCGGACTCCATCTCTGTCTATATCCGACCTTGTCCCACATGTCAGTCACTGGACCCCACTCGTAAAACCTGTCAACCCTCTAACAGAGCCCCATTCCCATTTTAGTCAAATGACGTGTCACGATTCGGACTCCGCTCCCACTCTGTTTCCTGTTATAGTTTATGATTTGTCACTATTCAGACTCTGCTCCATTCTGTCCCATTCCTAACACCAATTTGGTGTTTACTATTCCCGTTTTATGCTTTGCTCATTTCATTTCATCATTACTGGATTCGGTATGACATTCACTCCACGGTCTATTTAAACTGGCAGATGTTGTACATACAATCCAGTCAAAAAATCGGCTTAGATTCCCCCCAGTAATCTAATACATTTTCTGCTCTAAACTCCTACTTGAATCACACCGCTTACACTAGTCGGAGCCCATGGGCTCCAGTGCATCTATCTCTCTCACCTATCTTGACTCACGACCCACAACCTCCGACCTATGACCCCTCGACCCACGACCCCCGCCTGGACTCCCCGGGATTCCCATCCACCTGTCTGAAATTGGACAACACAATCTAGTGAGGGCACAGCCTATAAGCTGAAGCCAAGTCCTACCAGATATTCCGCAGGTTTCTCTGGAGACCTGCCCTGTACGTATCCTAACAAATAACACAGACTGTCATGGACAACTTCCATCCATTCCAGAGCTTTTACCTTTTGTTTCTGTTTCAGAAATTAATCAACTTCTGACTATATACAAAGTCACTTACTTTGGGACTCAAAGGCCCAGCCTCTCCCTCTACCTCCACCTCCACAGCTTTTCGCTGTATTCAATTGTTATTGGATGAAAATATGGAAAATTGTTGTTTTGACTTACTTTTCCCTCCCTTATCTCTTTTGCTCTCTTTTCCACTGCCTCAGACTCCCACTGTTTTTTCTCCACCTCATCTTTCTTCTTCCAATCCTCTGCCATCTTCCACATCCACGCCTCCTTTTCCACCTTCACCCACTCCAACTCGTGTTTTTCTGCCTCTTCCACCTCCTTCAATTCCCACATCAACACCTTTTCCTCCTCCTCTTATCGTCGCTTCATCTCCTCCATCCTCTGTCATTTTTGTTGAAGTTCTTCAACCTTCAACATTTTTTGAAGCATGGAAATTTCAGCATCTGAGTCTTCCAGGGTAGTGATAAACAAGGGTCAATGAATTGATATGCAAGTTGTGGTTAAAGAAACAAAATCATTAATTCAAATATTTGGAAGTTTTTATACTCAGACCAGCAGCCGAAACTCTCACTTCCAGAATTGCATAAATTTCACGACACATAACGATCAGCCATCGCTTCAATCACTTAGTACCTAATCACCTCTATGGGACTTTGGCCTAACAGGGGGGTACTGTTACAACCCATTCCCAGATGTTTCAATATCTGACTTCCAACTTCCGACTATGGAACATCATAGTTACCGTATCTTCCATATTCTTCCCTTGTTCCACATTTGGTAATTTGTCTGTTGACAAGTATTCACTTGTTTGTTTATTATATTCCTGTTTCGGAATATTGTCTCCCCAATTCATCTTATTGTATTCCCATTTCAGAATACTTCTGTTTCTGTCTTATTGTGGTCTTAGTTTGTAGTACAATAACGAAAAGACTTATATTAGTTTCCACAGATTTGTACTTTACTTTAGATCTGATATTGACTTAGTTTCTTATTCCCTCTCCCATCTTTCTGTACACTCGATATTCAGAACTCTTCAGAACTCTGAATATCTGTATCTTCCAGTGTAAGTCTCGCTTTTGAAATTAAGGACTTCTGAGTGTTTGTGTAGAGGCACAGCATATAAGCTGAAGCTGACATCCTGACCCTATCCAATAGTTCCTGACTTCCCAGTGATTTTCTGATAGTTCTGGAATAAGTTCTGACAAGGCACTTAACACTAACCTCTTTCATCAAATTGGCCTTATCTGAGCCTTTCTTCATTGTACAGATGGATTTCTCATCAACTTAACAGGGAATTGAAACATGCTGTGAGTCCACCCACCACTCAGAATAAGTGAAGCAATGCCAGAGGAGGCAACACAGAGTACAATAAGCCTTTGCCTCTGCAGGCATGTGCCAAAGTATTCCAAAAAAAATGATTTTCCAGTATCCCCAGGTCCATTCAAAAAGATATCTACTCTTGTTTCATGCCTTGCAATGACAACATCCATGATTTCATTGTATGTAATCCTCTGGCCCTTATTTAATTTTTCAATATTAATATCTGCTTTGATTTATTCAGCTGACTGGTCATAAGCCCTCTGTTCATTGATAAATCAATTTCCCACACTCTCTTTTCATGGTTCTATATGTTGAGGCATATGAGGGTACTCTGAGAGTGGTTTCCCACTTATATGAAGAATTTCAACAAGCTTAAAGAGCCTAAAGTCATAGACTGTGTCATCAGATGGTATCTGATGAAGATGTATCTGAAGGATGTATTTCAAGTCATCACAAATGTCTGCTTTAAATTCATGTCAGAGTGCAGCTGGATAAGAAGGAAAGCATTGGCTGAGAATAGTGGCAAACACTTCATAATTGAGATCCAGTCTGTGTGGCCTTTGCTTCTTGAAGGCACAACTTCCATTCTTTATCATTTTCAAATAGACCACATGCCATGCAGGCTGCCTGGAATGAAGGATAAACCTGTCCCTCATGGGTCCTGATATCTTCAAAGGAAGTTGTCCCCTGGACAACTGTGAGCAAAATGTGTAAAAAGAACCTTGGGCCACTTGAGGATCCTGTAATATGAATGTGTCCAATGGTAAATCCCCTCTTCCTTGTATTCCATTTTCTTTTTTTTCTTTTTCTTTTGCATTCCATGTGAAAAATTCTGGAAACTCAAACATAGTGAAGTGAATGGGCTGCCCTACCATTAAGGCCTATTGCATTTTTAGCATTGGCCTCAAAGTATGCCATTGTCACGACCCATTCCCAGATGTTTCAATATCCAACTTCTGACTTCCAACCTCTGACTACAGAACATCATAGTTACCATATCTTCCACATTCTTCCCTTGTTCCACATTTGGTAATTTGTCTGTTGACAAGTATTCACTCGTTTGTTTTATTATATTCCTGTTTCGGAATATTGTCTCCCCAATTCGTCTTGTTGTATTCCCATTTCAGAATACTTCCATTTCTGTCTTATTGTGGTCTTAGTTTGTATTACAATAACGAGAAGACTTATATTAGTGTCCACAAATTTGTACTTTACTTTAGATCTGATCTCGACTTAGTTTCTTATTCCCTCTTCCATCTTTCTGTACACTTGATATTCGGAACTCTTCAGAACTCTGAATATCCGTATCTTCCATTGTAAGTCTCACCTTTGAAATTAAGGACTTTTGAGCATTTGCGTAGAGGTAGAGGTGCAGCACATAAGCTGAAGCCAACATCCTGACCCTATCCGATAGTTCCGGAATAAGTTCCCAACACAGCACTTAACAGCCATCAACTTGATCTCAGAATGATGGGCAGTATCCAAAGCCTCTTCTGGACCCTCCATACCATCAAAGATAACTGACTGTTGATTCTCTAAATTCACAGGGAGGGCTATGACAACAGGTATTTGAGTATACAATATTTCATTTTCCAAAAGTCTCCAAAATGCTTCATGTGCACTGACATAATAGGTATCAATATTTTTGAATTTCACCCTTGTTCTTTCCAAACTCCATTGTTGTATAATCATGTCCTTTGTATATGTATATACTTGTGAATATATTTAATGGAGCAAACATTAAAAGTCATCTCAACATTGATATGTCATTCCAGAATGAGGAGAAGAACACCAGAGTAAGGGACAACATTTTGATTATCCAGCTTATGACCTCTGTGTTAAGACTAGAAAACCTGCTGGGACCTGGACCCTATTCTATACATGCCAACTCTCTGTATCATACAAATGATGCACCAGTCCCACCTGGACATTCCAGACCCCCTTGTTCTCAATCTGTCTTTGCCCATTTGTCATCTGGTTTAGTTTACTGCTGTGTTTCCCTAATTGTTTGACATCTGGTTTATTGTCTTATTGTACTCTTGATATGTCTTTTTGTATGTCTAAGTTAATAGTACAATAATCTACTAGTCTATATAGTCCAGTAGTTATTTGTACATACAATCTGATCAGAATATTGACTTAGTTTCTACTTGTCTTTGCTCCCTGTGTATTCTTGGAACCCATGGGTTTCCCATCCACTCCTGCTTGAAATTGGACAATACAATCTGTGAAGGTGCAGTACATAAGCTGAAGCCACATCCTTCCCAGAACTTCCATAGGTTTCCCTAGAGACCCACCCATGAGCCCCATGCTTAACACTCTGACTTTATGTTTTCTGCCATCATTTCCATGGTAGTGCTTTGAATAGTCATTTTCATTAATACTTATAAATTCATGAAAGGGCTTGGGAAAATGCTTAGTGCACTTGTTATCTTTGATACATTTTTCACCACATATCTGAGTCATGAGCTCAGATAGCAATTTGTATAGCTTTGGATACTTGTCTTGATCAGGAAACTCTGCAGATATCACTGAATCAACTTCTGCAGGAGTCCAAAACTTTGCCTCATTTTCAAACCATATGAGCAAATGCATACAAGGCATTCTGAAATCCAATGATATGTATGGACATAGGCAACTGTTTTTTCTAAGGACATTTTTCTTCATAATCAGGTGAAGCAAGTGTGCCATTTTCAATGCAAAACATGTGACAGTATACAGTATCTGGGTAATCAGCAACAACATGCCCTAGAGGGAGGAAGTGCTTCAGTTATTTCCCTCCATTTGGGATTGGCTATCATAGTAATAAACATGCTTGCATTCCCATACTTGCAAGATATAATTTCGCAGATTTTCCATCATATCCTGACCATTACCTTGGAAGGTTGCTGGCAGTATAAATCTATATCTAATTTCATTTGGCTCAGGTTGCTGGTTATTATCCTGTACTGTGAAGGCATCAACTGTTAAGTGCCGTGTCGGGAACTTATTCTGGAACTATCGGGAAGTCACCGGAAAGTCGGGAACAACTAGATAGGGTCAGGACGTCGGCTTCAGCTTATGTGCTGCGCCTCTATGCAAACACTCAATGTCCTTAATTTCGGAGGTGAGACTTGTGATGGGAGTTACGGATATTCAGAGTTCCGAAGAGTTCCGAATATCAAGCGTACAGAAAGATGGGAGAAGGAATAAGAAACTAAGTCGATATCAGATCTAAGGTAAAGTACAAATTCGCGGAAACTAATATAAGTCTGCTCGTTATTGTACTACAAACTAAGACCATAATAAGATGGAAACGGAAGTGTTCTTAAAACGGAAATACAATAAGACATATTAGGAAGGCAATATTCCGTAACAGGAATATAACAAACAAACGAGTGAATACTTGTCAACGGACAAATTACCAAATGTGGAACAAGGGAAGAATGCGGATGATACGGTAACTATGATGTTCCGTAGTCGGAGGTCAAAGTCGGAAGTCGGGGATCGGAAGTCGGGAGTGGGAGACCGGAAGTTGGATATTGAAACATCTGGGAACGGGTCGTAACATCAACCAGCTGATAGTACAGTACATTTCTGCTTGTAAAATGCCTTGATTGTGTTGTATTCATGATAGCCTGCTCTGCTCTGCTGCTGCCCATGCATCTGCAATGTATTGCTGAAGCAGCTTTCCACCCCTCAGAATTGTTTCTTCATCAATTTTTTGAAAGAGTCAATCAGCATAATATTTTATCTAGGGGAATCCTCTGACTTGTTCAGCTTGTTCAGGTTCAAGTTTTTCAGTAATTCCTTGCATTTTGGTTTCATTAGATCACACCACCTTCTTCCAGTCCTCCACAGTCCAATACTGATGTGTCACAGTAAAATCCCTCCTTGCCTTCCTATGCTTCTTGCTGGGAAGGGGCTTTTTCTTCTGCAGCTGCTGAGTACAAAACATGAGTGACTCTTGAATCATGAGCAATCATTGAGTGCTAATATATTTGGCCCAATGGAGGCGACTTCAGACGAACTCAAACAGCGGGCAGCACTTAGCTCTCGCTGCGAAACGTGTTATGCTGTGTCTCACTTTTGATCATCTTGAAGACGCTTCAAGAACATTATGACACATTATTTCAGAAAGATGTGTGTTTCGACGCGACAAATTGTTTTCGAAGGTTTTTCCATAGACACTCGAGATCAGAAATCCCGAGATAAAATATAAAAGGGTGATTACTAAACAAGTTGCGCAGGTATACAAATGAGATATATTCCCACGCGGCTGCTTGCGAGGCTGTGCAGTCCTAAGTAAGGTAAGTACAACAAGTGGATGACTAATCAGCGCGATTTTCCCATCACCCTCCAGCCAGGGGGTCGCTCACCGCCCACCGCAATGACGAGAGAGGAGGAAATGTATGTGATGTGTGGTGAAAATAGTCAAGGAATTGGAATCGGCGGTTACCGCGCCGTCTTGTAAAGTGAATCTACCGTTCTCGGCAGTCTTGAAGTTGCATACAACGGTGATGGGGAGGGAGTTGTACCACACAGCGGGGGGCGGGAGGCAGGGAAAACCGGTAATATATAGTATAACATGTCGAATGGTCGTGATCCCCACCCTAAAGCTTAGGGAGAGCCGCGTATGGCGTTACAGGTGCATATGTCATCGTTGGCCTCGCGCAGTATGTTGAACGCGACGATGAAGGCGAGCCTGACGGCGTCGGGATCCCAGCTGTACAGGTGTGTGCTATAAAAATCACATGGAATTACTATTTGAGTAGCAGTATGAACGTACTTGTACTTGGTTGACGTTGCTGGGTTGTTGTCGATATGTCTGGTAATGGTATGCACAACATTCTCGGTGCACCCGGGGTTGCCAGCGGCGGAAGCCCTAGTATCTTTGCCTGGGCTGCGACGGGGTGCGAGGGAGGTGCACATGGGGAGAAATTGGAATAGGACATCGATGGATGGACTTTATTTCAAACTGTACAATTAGCTGTGTACAATGTTGTGGGCAATAATGCCTCTGAGTGACGGGTGGGTGGGTCTTGGAGACTTGAAAAGAGACAAGAAGGTTGATTCTCATAATTCTTGAAAAAGAGGCTTATATATGATAATCGAGAGTGGTCGACGAGGGACTACGCGAGGTGCCTGGGGGACTTGCTATGCTATGCGCCGAAAAAACATGGGTGATGACACACATACTAGCGCCAGTTAAGATTCTTAGGCTCTCAATCCGCCGGTATCCCTAATAAATGAGAATCACTTCCGCAAGTGGTATGCATGCGCTACTCTCATTGTAATTCCAAAAAGGAAATTACGCATGGCTGACTCTGGAGCTCTGACGTGCCCCGTGGACCGCATCAAGGCTACATCTCGGGAACTTGCGGGGGATGACCTAGAGGTCTTGCATAGGAGTCGCCGTCTAGTTGTCCCATCTGTATCAATGGTCATGTCAAGACAATGTCTGGGAATCTGCAGGACTAGGTAGCCGCCTGCGCATGCCACTGAGTGAGTTTCAGGGACCGAAGTCGATGTTCTGATTAACTTGACTATACAAGTACAGAATGGTAATAGTTCTTGCCCGTTTCTTATAAGAGACTAAAGCTGTATTAGAGAGTAGTCCGACTGAAGACCGGAAATTAGGACCGTCTACGTAGTTGATCTCTATTAACGAACAATCGTTCCAATTGCGATCTGCATGACATCAAGCTATCGGAGGTTTTTCTGAGCACTGAACAAACCCACTCTCTAACTTAATTAGGCGACTGTACCCCGCGAGGGCGGGTAGAGAAACAGTATATTAGTGGCCTTCGACATTTCTCTTTGATAGAAAAATAATAGAAATTCAAGCACATCTAAAGAAATTGTTTCAAAATTCCACACATCTTTAGTTTAGTTTATTTTAAAAAATTCAGAGGTGTTGCGCCGCCCGCGGTAAGACAGTTCTACGAACGCAAAATAAGATCAAAAAAATCGATATAAAATATCATGACCGTGATTTCACAAAACAGCCCAAATTAACGAGAAAATGACTTGATTCTTCAACAAGAAAGTGACAGGGGTAAATAATAGAGAAATTGGACTCATTATTGTTGAATGGCCAAAAGTCCGAAACATATAACAACTCATGAGTAAAAATGAGGATGAGCTGAAAGAAATCATAGGTACAGGGGGTATCGAACCTAAAATACACCAAAAACCATATATAACCTCTTAAGGTAGGTTCTATTTTCAGACTATATGTTGTACTTCGTCAATTGGCAATTTATCATTTCTACTAGTTTCAGGGGACATTTTTCACCAAGAAAAATATTTAATTGGATTTCAGTTATTACCATAAAATTACAGGTGATATATTTATTATGTACCTACCTCAAAATTGTCAAGAACGGTATTTATAGGGAATACTACATTAAGCGAGTGCTCGCTCACCTTAATGAAATCTTCCCACGTGGGAGTGGGCATTCAAATATTCAGGCCTGAACCATTACTCGAAGAGCGCTAAATGCGAAGCACGATAGATGTTTTTAACATGTCTTTAAGTGAGATTAATGTTGAAATACACGGCAGGTTTTCGTGCGGGTGAACAGGGTGACTAAGTCTCTTATTGATTACAGCCGACCACTAAGCTACTGTAAAGTACCACATAGTCGCGTGTCCATCAAATAGATCGAATATCCACCTGATAATATAGTATAATCAAAAGAGCACAGCAAAACTGTGAGCGTCCTCAACGGTTTGCAGCACATTATCGACTTCCAACCATCAACATTAATAACGCACAGCAACACCAAAGGCGACCAGTAGTATTACATCTAAGAGACTTATTTTACGGCCAACCGCAACCTTGAAATATCTTTGTTTCTAGACATGTCTATACCGGCCTAGAGAAACGAAGGTATAAAGATACTTAATCCGCATTTTTGGATAGATGAAGATCACACCTACAAAGGAAACTAATAGAATTGTTTGCAATAACAATGGATAACTTCTAGTTAACACAATCAAAAGACGAATACATCAATATTACACTTGAAGGAGGTTTTATTACTAATTATGCGATACAAGATACATAAATGTTTCGTTGGTGGATTAACAGACATTTCACTATTAATCACCATTATGGAAATTTCAACCTCCAAGGTGCAAGTATGCCATCTAACTTAGGAAAATCTCTACAGCTGACAGCTGTGACACATTGATGGGGTAAATGGCTCCTGCCTTGATGCTCCTACTTTCACATATGAAACCTAAGTGTATAGGTCTGGAGAGAGAATGTTGTTCAAAATCATTGGTTGCGGATATCAGACAACTTAGTTTGGATTGTATAGCTAATACTAATAGATAGGTGGGAGGTCCCTCAAGAATGAACCATTCCCATTATATCAGTCACCTCAAACGTCGTAAATAACGAAGAAAGCATGCCGAGAACCTCATGATTTGTCCTGTGTAGTTAAGTAGACAATATATATAAGCCCGCCAGGCACTTGATTTCTGAATCGCGAGATGGCCTCACTGCCGAGTATGGCTTGCCAGAAAGATTTTACCGTGAAAAATTCGATTTAAACATTCAAAATTCCAGTCCGAATACCGCAGTCAGTAACGACGTCCTCCGCTACCTAATATAGGTGACAAGTCGCCATCTGAAAAAGGGAAAAATGAAGGGAAGGTAAGGAAAATCGGCAGCTGATGAGTACAAAACACGAGTCACTCTTGAATCATGAGCAATAATTATTTGACCTAATGGAGGCAACTTCAGACGAGCTCAAACGGCGGGCAGCACTTAGCTCCCCCTCACTGCTGAACGCGGTACGCCGTGTCTCACTTTCGATCGTTCAAGAACATATTTTGTTCCTCAGAACCCGTGAAATATGTGTGTTTCGACGCGACAAATTGTTTTCGAAATGTTTTTCCATGGATACTCGAGATCAGAAATCCCGCAGATAAAATATAAAAGGGTGATTACTAAACAAGTTGCGCAGGGATACAAATGGGATATATTCCCACGCGGCTGCTTGCAGTCCTAAGTACAACAAGTGGATGATTAATCAGCGCGATTTTCCCATCACCCTCCAGCCAGGGGGTCGCTCACCGCCCACCGCAATGACGAGAGAGGAGGAAATGTATGTGATGTGTGGTGAAAATAGTCAAGGAATTGGAATCGGCGGTTACCGCGCCGTCTTGTAAAGTGAATCTACCGTTCTCGGCAGTCTTGAAGTTGCATACAACGGTGATGGGGAGAGAGTTGTACCACACAGCGGGGGGCGGGAGGCAGGGAAAACCGGTAATATATAGTATAACATGTCGAATGGTCGTGATCCCCACCCTAAAGCTTAGGGAGAGCCGCGTACGGCGTTACAGGTGCATATGTCATCGTTGGCCTCGCGCAGTATGTTGAACGCGACGATGAAGGCGAGCCTGACGGCGTCGGGATCCCAGCTGTACAAGTGTGTGCTATAAAAATCACATGAAATTATTATTTGAGTAGCAGTATGAACGTACTTGTACTTGGTTGACGTTGCTGGGTTGTTGTCGATATGTCTGGTAATGGTATGCACAACATTCTTGGTGCACCCGGGGTTGCCAGCGGCGGAAGCCCTAGCGTCTTTGTCTGGGCTGCGACGGGGTGCGAGGCAGATGCACGTGGGGGGAAAGTGGAATAGGACATCGATGGATGGACTTTATTTCAAACTGTACAATTAGCTGTGTACGATGTTGTGGGCAATAATGCCTCTGAGTGACGGGTGGATGGGTCTTGGAGACTTGAAAAGAGACAAGATGGTTGATTCTCATAATTTTTGAAAAAGAGGCTTATATATGATAATCGAGCGTGGCCGCCGAGGTGCTGGAAGAGGTGCCTGGGGGACTCGCTATACTAAGGCTGAAGTATGGGATATGATAGCTGGAGCACTAGCGCCAGCTAGGAATTGATATCCGCTATTGATTCCCAGGCTCTCAATCTGCCGGTATCCCTAATGAAGGAGAATCACTTTCGCAAGCGGTGTACCATGCGCTACTCTAAGTGTAATTCCAAAAGGGAACTTACGCATGGGTGACTCTGGAGCTCTGACGTGGTAGTCGAGTCACAACACTTTTCTCACAAACTTACCCGCGCCAGTCTGTGAAACTCCCCGTGGACCGCATCAAGGCTACATCTCGGGGACTTTCGGGGGACGACTTTGAGGTCTTGCATAGGAGTCACTTCTAGTTGTCCCATCTTCCCAGATATTGTCTTGACATGAATATTGATACATCTGTAGGACTAGGCGGCTGCCTGCGCATGCCACTGAGTGAGTTTCAGGGACCGAAGTCGATGTGCTGATTAACTTAATCATACAAGTACATACCTGTTTCTTATAACAGAATTAAGCTGCATTAGAGTAGTCCGACTGAAAACTGGAAATTAGGACTTTCTACGTAGTTGATCTCTGTTAACGAGCAACTGTTCCAATTGCGATCTGCATGACATCAAGCTATCGGAGGTTTTTCTGGGCACTGAACGAGCCCACTCTCTGACTTACATTACATTAGGCGACTGTATCCCGCGAGGGCGTAAAGAAACAGTATATTAGTAGCCTTCGACATTTCTCCCTAATAGCAAAATAATAGAAATTCAACCACATGTAAAGAAATTGTTTCAAAATTCCACACATCTTCATTTTATTTTATTTCTTCAAAGAAGAAATTCAGAGATGTTGCGCCGCCGACAATAAGACCGTTTTATGAACGCACAATAATAAATAAGATCAAAAAAATCGATATGAAATATTTTGACCATGATTTCACAAAACAGCGCAAATTAACTAGGATATAGGTACAGCGGGGATCGAACCTAAATTACACTAATTGACCACTAAACCATATAACCTTTTAAGGTAGGACTATATGTTGTGCTTCGTCAATTGGCAATTCATCGTTTATACTAGTTTCAGGGCACATTTTTCACCAAAAAAAATATTTAATTGGACTTCTACAGCTATTTCCAGAAAATGATAGGTGATATATTTATTATGTACCTACCTCAAAATTGCCGCGAACACGATTTATAGGGAATACTACATTAGGCGAGTGCCCGCTCACCTAATGAAATCTTCCCACGTCGGGGTGGGGGTATTCAAATATTCAGGCCTGAACGATTACTTAGAGAACGCCAGGTGTAAATGACGATAGATGTTTTTAACATGTCTCCAAGTGAGATTAATGTTGAAATACACGGCAGGTTTTCGTGCGGGTGAACGGGGTGACTAAGTCCCCTATTGATTACAGCCGACCACTAAGCTACTGTAAAGTACCACATAGTCGAGTGTCCATCAAATAGATCGAATATCAACCTGATAATATAGTATAATCAAAAAATAGCACAACAAAACTTTGAGCGTCCTCAACGGTTTGCAGCACATTATCGAGAACTTCCAACAATCAACATTAATAACGCACAGCAACACCAAAGGCGACTAGCAGTATTACATCTAAGAGACTTATTTTATGGCTAATGGCAACCTTGAAATATCTTAGTTTCTAGACATGTCTAGACCCGCCTAGACAAACGAAGGTATAAAGATACTTAATCCGCATTTTTGGATAGATGAAGATCACACCTACAAAGGAAACTGATGGAATTGTTTGCAACAACAATGGATAGCCTCTAGTTGACACAATCAAAAGACGAATACATCAATGCTATACACTTGAAGGAGGTTTTATTACTAATTATGGGGCGATACAAGATACATTATATTATATGAGTGTTTCGTTGGTGGATTATTATTATTATAATCGACGAGGATATGGTGACCAGACCAACATATCAAGGAGACCAGTTCAGCTGGTCAATGACATACGATAATTTAATCCCTTGGGGATGTGTATCAGTTAGATTGATATTGGGCTTCCGCAATATTAATATTTGGTCCTCGCGGGATCGCCGGGGAGGGGTTGATAAGGTGTTGTAGGCGCATACAAAAGTGGATTTTGGTACGAGTGCGAGGATGAGGATGAGGATGACCCCCTCGGTGGCGAGTTGGGTGGTGTTCGCGTGTGGTCTACCAGAACGTGTCAGATGCATGTTTGTTAAGCGTTGTTGCATAGTTGCTTACCTGTCCGCGGACTTGGAGAATAATATGTAGTATTTGATTTACTAGATCCTGTGTTCTGTTGTGGGGCACGATACCCTATTTTACATGAGGAGTTCAGTTCTAATAAAATCAATGCAGGTTAGAGGGATGCTCACCAGTCTGCAAATGGTGATATGCGAAACTTGATCCTCCACTTGGCAGAGGAACGCAGGGCGACGAAGGTGCATTCAAACCTGGCGACGAGGCGGGGGATGGCAAATGATGCGGGACAGCCAAAACTTTACTAGTAGCTTGGGCTGGTGTGTGTCGAATGGGTGTGGAGGAATAATAAGTCATGGTAGGTAAGGTAGCAGTAGGGTTGAAGGTAAATGCTAAGCCGGTCGATATAAAATGCGAGGAAGTGCGGCTTGACTATCCATTCCTACTCTGCGCTTTCTCTTATATATAGTTACGAGCATGGCGTGGTGGCAGAGGTAGGTAATAGTAAGAAATGAAAGATAGAGGTCGGACCCCTAATACCAGATCGGGGGTCTGTGCTATCGCCTCACAGCCCAGTGCCAAAGTGATCTATGATCTTCAAACTCAGAAAACCTTTCTATATGGAGGCGAGTTATGGCTCGATCATGTACTTGATGATCTGAGCTACTTTTGCGGAATTAACTATCATATATCAAGATTGAAAGTTTGCCATCCTGCTGTATGATGCAAGAAACGAAAGAGAACTCACCATAACGGCGGCGTCAAGGCGTGGATCACGAAGGTATTATCACTATTGTAATCCGGTGCAAGGCCACCAAAAGACCCACAATTGGCATTTTCACTGGCGTTAACGTAACCCGCGCAATTTGACTGGTTGCTGGACACCGCATTGCTATGCGGCTTCTAAACATTTTTCAGAAGAATCCCACCAAATGAGTTCTAGAATAGTTTGTTTAAACTCTTCCTCGATAGACCACAGCGTTTCGAAGCGGGCACCGGAATATCGCTGTGTAATGCAGGCACTCCTTACACTGCACTAATTGAAGACTTTCTCACTGCTTTTAAGGTCAGGTGGGCTTGCGTCTACGGCCCGCATTCCATAGAATGGGGCATACAGATACTTACTATCTCATCAGCTATATTGGTTCTCTGGCTGATAGGCGACAAGTTCATTTACCAAAAAAATATATTATATTCTGCAGAGCTCATCTGCAGTCATTGCCCAACGATTGATGATATTTTGTTGATATATCAGTAAAACACGGTGCTCAAAACTCGAACGAGGAATTGGATAAACCTTAGTTAACGTGCTTCTCACCGGGTTGTTCCCGCCAGAGACACTTCTGTAGATAGTTATTCATTCTTCATGTAAACCGCTAAAAATTTTAGGTGCAGACGCCCCTTGCACTTTTGACAAATATATATATAATATTACAGTGCAAAGTCCTGCGTAATTCGAAACTAGTCCGTAGAATTTAGTGTAGCGAGCGATCAGATAAGAATAAAATCGTCAAGACAGGAAGCCAAATATAGCAAACCAAGTATGAACTTTTTCCACAGAAAGGATAAGCCCTTTTTCAATTGTCTTTGGGACTACCATGTGAAAAAGGATCCCATGTGGAAGGGATAGAAACAATTCACCGGACCTCGCAATTACCAATCGGAGGTGAGTTGCCAACGGAGGGCCAGAAATCCTGGCTAGATCAGGGTGATCGGAAAATAACTCTCGGTGCCTGATGGTTGCAAAGAATACGCGCGAAGATCAGCTGTTGTAGTGATGATCTGTATCGGGGCCAATCTTTTCTTCTGAGCAACTTTGAAAGAGTGAGAGGGCGGAGTGTAGTCGCATGATGATTGGCCCCGCTCGACAAATAAGATATTAATGCCCTGACGAATAACAGAGCCTCAAGCCACCACAGATGAGCGCTACACGAGATGTAATCAGAAAGTATGCTTTAATTCACGAAAAGGCTATTGTACTTGCCTTGAAGCGACCAAGAAGGACAGCACAGTGCCTCGGGTCTACGTATAATGAACAATCGGATTATTAAAATAAATAAAGTATCTTTATTTTCATTATGAAATAGCTGAATATCGCCATCGACTCGAAAGAGTCGCACAACGCCGTATGTTATTCGTATTTTTAAATATAATCTTATAGGTAAATTTGAAACCGTTGATCGCGTTAAACAGAAATATATTGCGTCGTGCTGGATGACGGCTACTGATATTTTATGTTCTTTTGAATTTTGAAGTATAATATTATGTGATTCAATATTTTGCAGTTTATTCTTTACATCCAGGTTTGATTTTTAATTTGGACTAAACTTGAGGTTTTTTTCGATACTTGACACCAACGAGTCTTGATGTTATTATGTTGAGATGGAGCAGAAATTGGTTCAAAGAAGATGGGGTTGGATAAGTTTGATGTATAAATATTGCTACAGCGTCCCAGGGTAGTAACAGAAAGAAACTGTAAAGATAGTTCTAGGAAGAAAGGGGGTAGAGTGGGGATATATATGGGTATAATAGTTGGGTTTGGGAATGTATGTTGGAACAATATCTGGGGTTATAGTGTAATATACAAATACAGCACTGGATTCTCTATCGGAAGAGGTTTCGGATAACGAGAAATTTAACAAGCTGGACGCCGAGAAAACATAACAATATGAATCGGTGCGTTATCATGTTCATGACTGTTCCGCTGGCAACCCATGTTCTCAAGCTGTTTGCAAACTCCAAATGACTCCGCTACTATCTCCAGAGATCAACGAATGGAAGGCTGTGTGACCTCCAAGAAAGTCAATCATGCGAAAGTGGTCGTCTGGAACGTATCGTGTACGAGTTGCGCGAGCCTTCTGCACTTCGGAGCCGACCCGAGTTGTATCGATAGGTATAATTTGGGCGAAATGGGCGTGCAGCGCATTCAGTAGGTCGAAGCAAGTTATAGCGTATGCCCTATTAATTGTTATGGTCGATCCAGTGCGAGAGCATAGAATTTGCAAAAAGCACGTCGACGGGTATGTCGCGGGCTCCGAAAAGGGAAATGGTTTCTGACAGTAGTTTTGAAGTGCAACTGACTTCGGATCGGAAGCCAAATTATAACAGATAATGGTCGGGGAAGTTGTAAACACAGCGTTGGGCGTCAATTTCAGGCTTCCCCTCGAATTGACAAGGCGCTGGCGTGGCAGAGAACTTAATGAAGGGGTCATGCGGCCTGAATTAATAACGGAATTAGTGAGGAAGATGAATAGCATGCGAACAAACAGACCAGGCACTACACAACCACCCTGCGATGGGGATAACGCATGATAATAAGTTGGCGGGGCAAAAGGAGTCGCCAACGTGCTAGCTGTAGAGGGTAACGATGACGAGAATGTCAACGAAGGGGTACTACTTGTCCTCTCGGATGCCGGTTCGGGAGTGGGGGTTTGAACGGTGGGAGAGCCAGTGTAGTAAGGCATATGATAGGAAATGGCGGGATGGCGAGCGGTGTAGTGAGTCGGGGAGGCTTCCACTTGTTTTGACCAACATGACTCGACGGGTTTTTATACACAGGCAGGGGCGGCGGCAATGAGCGGGATCCATGTGAGTCAAGCGCCGCCGCGTACTCATCGCGCCTTGCTAAAGTCGCTGCGCCTTGGGTGCGGTTGTGCAAAGTGAGGTGGATAGTGGGCTAGAGATAAGCGCATCTATCAGGTGACCATGGGATTGTAGCGGGCTCATGATAAGCGAGCGATAACAACTATCCCGTAAGGTATCCCGCCACGTAATTCAAGAAATACGCCAAATCGTGGCTTCTTTTCGTAATCGTCGGGGACACATGACCGGCGCGCTTCCCGCCCTCTGCGATAACCGAACGATCGAGCGTTTCGGGTGCCTTTGTGCACCACATATTATATTATTAACCCCATATAGCTAGGTGTTTTAACGCCACAGTGCATGTTCCGATGTAGACCAACTTTGTAGAACTTAAGCTTTACATGAATGAAGTCGGATTGAATCCTACGACCTCTTGCGCAACTCCATGCCAGGAATACGGCTCTATCCCGCTCTCCGTTATTATCCTCAAACTTCCCTCCAACTGACTCGAGTCATAATCATCAGATATCCAACCTCGATGGGTTCAACTAGTGTAACCGAAAAGGCTGATACCTTTTCAATATTACTTCTCGCCGAATGACTCACATACAGGATTCTTGATTACAACATACTCTAGTTTTGAAATAGTCCCCAGCAGTTCAGACGGACATTCTTAGACATCAATGGCGCCCAATGCAACGGCAACGCAATATTTGCTCCCTCATGATCGAAATGCTACATCTAACTTCCAGTAGCTCACTATTCCCAGATGATTTGCTGGAACAATGGGTTGGTGATGTCATGTTAAGCGCAACTCAAGATGTCGGGTATGGTCAAGAATTGAATTTCGGTGTTAACCGTGTGCGTGCATCAAACTCTATATTTGCGCAGATCGGACAATCCATTAGCAGTAATTGGCACAGGCTATAGGATACGGAGTTCCGTCCTTATGGCTTCATTGGTATTGTCGGGTGATCGTGATGGCTGGCAGACAATGGCACCGATAGAGCTTGAGTTCAGGATTATTTTATTCGCGAGTTTGACCACATAATCATATTAAGAAAGAATGCGCCCATGCAGGGCTCTACAACCTTAATAGTCATGCCATTCTTCAGTAGCCTGAGACCGTCATCTTGTATAGATATAGGTTCTGCCCTAATAGAAGAAAATAGAGTCAATAAAAAAGAAGGGAAGAAAAGTCTAGCTTTCGGTATCCTTTTATAACTTTAAATTTATAAACGCGTAGATATGAAAATCTCTTGGTAGCAGATCCCAACAGCGCTGAGGTTCAAATTCTCGATCTCAGAATATTCTTTAAAATTCATAGAAAATATATAGTTTTCTCGAGAATGTTCAAAGTTTTGAAAATGCATAAAAAGGCTTATACATCTTAGAAGGAAATTATCAGGCACTTCATTGAGAATGCCCCGGAAACTTTATATAATTCAACCTGGAAAGTGCCCAGAGCGGTCTTTGGAATTTATTGCATCTCCAACACATGTTCAAAAACTGAATTTTCTCAAGCAAGCATTATATTCGGCGTGAATTCACAGGATATTCCGTGATGAAGAAATTGATCCTTAGCGTTGTGCTTCACAGAAATATATAAAGCATGGGTGAAACAGACAGGTGAGGCGAAACTACGACTTTTGCATTGATCTTCCAAAGAACCTTTGAAAAAATTATGCTAGCGTTCAACTGCGATGGTTACCGAGTTGAACCCATTTTTGTGCCCCGGTTTTCTTCCCAAGCTCGAAAAAGGGTTTTTTATTATCTTTGTTATGCAGGGACCAAATCACCTAGAGACAGGGTACGTAGTGATTCAGTCGTCTGGACCAGAGCAGCTATGCTAAGGAACGCCAGGGATATGAGACCAAGTGGCCCATGTGAATGGACAGTCGTAACATGAGGCATCTTCGAATCTTTCCGAGAAATATACGACATACTCCACAAGAGAACCCTGAGATGTCGAGAGGCACATGCACCATGGGGGGCCGAAAGTGAACGGAGGGTAGAAGCACCGAAACACTAAGGTTCGATCGGAGTGTCAGATATACGAAACATGTGTTAACAGTACCTATTTGCTGACGACTAACATTTTCTCGGATTTATTTCAGAGCCTAAAGTATTGAATAACATCTGATAATAATAAAACCACTGCCAGGATGTTTTATACAGATTTAGAGCGATGATTCGTGTCGGACGGCAGCTAATCACAGCTTGAGCGCATTTCTGCCGTCCTGCTCCGTGACATAGAAATTCTTATACTAAGTTGAAATAAATCGAAATCAATAATTGAAAGATCCTACCAATAAATATCCTACCGTTTTCTTGAGAGTCATTGTCGCAGCGTAGAAAATTGTATAGATTGTAGCAATGCGGTGCACTTTTTTTAGCGAACACCAGGGCCACTGTGGAGCAATTAAGTTAAGAATATTATCCAGTATTATGAGCTTAACTCTAAGGAGCCAGGTTTCCACGTCTGACTGAAATGTCAGCTCAACAGGCGTTAGCGTGCGAAGTGGTTGCCGAGATGTCCAGAAACTGGGGCAAGGCTGACATTTCTCGTGACGAAGAATCGAACAGTGTTATAGAAATGTGATTGGCGGGATAAAAGGATTGTACCCCGAGGACTATGTATATTGCAGCAGCGACAAGAAAGCGCCACAAAGATGCTGTTGTTGATCGGCGCATGTTACGAAGAATCTATCACAGTCACAATGTAGGTCTATCATTGGAAACTGCAGACATCGGTTAACAGGTGCCATTAAAACGGAAATGGCCATAGATACACAAAGGAATCTTGTAAACGGACAAATCGGATGCGTAAGACCACGCAAATAAGTAATGTCTTGGATTGCTTCAAGAAAGGGTTTCCTATTCTGGAAGGTCAACCTAAAAAAGTACAAGGAAAGATGTTATGTGACACAGAAAGGGCCAGTTAATCCAATAGGTTTCATTGGGGAGATAATTGGGGAAAGCCAGCCACGAGGAAAATGTTATTGGAACATGTATCGGAAAGTTCCAGAGAAAGATTCGATCAGATATAAGTCAAAGTGTCATAAAGTACCCTGAACTTCTATGAATAAAAAATATTTCGTGAACGTGATCAGGTGGTGGTACACAGAACTCACAGGAAAAAATGATAGAATGAACATCACATCCGACAATCGCTGAATGTCCTTGTAGAAGGGTGGAGTAGTGCAAATAGATTGTTCATCAAAGTTCTAAGTGTGTTATCTGAATCCTTAGACCAAATGAAGCGTTTCATGTCCCACGGAAATGGCCCGAGAATGAGTCTGCCAAATGTCAATGAATCTTCCTCCCACGGATGCGAGGGGTTTAAAAGTACCGATCCCTGCATTGCGAATGTATTATTTCACGTGGATAGACCGAAGTACGGATGACCCACGATGTACCGGAGAAAAATGGTGGAGCGATGGAAAGCCAGGAAGAACATGAGTCAGAGGGCATACGTTGTCGGCATTTCCTTAAGTGATTGATGTGAATTAATAAATAGAACGTATACTTCCAGATAATGGAAGATGGTTAGACGGAAAAATATCACTCAGTCTACAAGCGTTAGGGACCCAGGTGCCGACACTTGCCCCTTGGGCCCAGTCTCAACCAACATACTTTACTGGCGAAAGACAGCGCCAGATGACGTATGTGTGAATAAAGTGGAGCATACCGTGCTTCCTTGGCCATCAACAGTGTGCCTGTGTAGATAGGAGTCAGAGTATGTGTCCGTGAAACGTCATAATGCAAGGCGCACCTTACGATCTATTTAGGTGCGATATGCATTCATATAGATGAATAGAGTGTATACTTACAGATAAAGAAAGATGATCAGGCGGCAAATTCCATCACTCAGTCTACAAGTGTTAGGGACAGGTACTAGAAAATATTTGCAATTAATATATATTAACAAACTGAATGGTGTTCCTGATATGAATATCAACTGACACATGCCCCTTGGGCCCAGTCTCAACCATCATACTTTCCTGGCGAAGGAAAACGCCAGATGACGTATGCGTGAATAAAGTGGAGAATACCGTGCTTCCTTGGCCATCAACAGTGTGCCTGTGTGGATAGGAGTCAGGGTATGTGTCCCATGAAACGTCATAATACAAGGCGCACCTTAGGATCGATTTTGGTGCGATATGCATGTCGTCATAGGTGGTTATTTACTAGTAATAAGTTATTAATCCTTAATATGGTGATATCAAGGTATTTTTCACCTTGTCATGTATTTAAAAGAGTCAGGGACAAGGAACAGGCCGGAGAACTGCTCAAAACCATGCGAGGAATAATATCTGCCACTGATGGGCTGGTTAACGCAATGATATACCAGTCCGTAACGGAAATATTTCATACGTTTAACACCACAAAAAAACACGTACTTTCATGGTCCTTAACGATGTGGACATCGCTGTTCTTGTGAAGTGACATCATTGGAACCACCAAAACGTGCTTGTCAACAAAGCGCCCTCTGATTACACTTGACATGACAGTGACACGTTTGAAAATGCTTAAAATAATCTCAAAAAGAAATGGGACTCATTGTGATAGATTGATGCCGATACTCTGTTGAAGATCAATGACGAAAGTAGGTCATGCAAAGCGGACGACGCCAGGTCATTGTTCCATCGGCCCCAAACTGATCAGAATCCACTACTGGCGCTTTTGTGCCACAAAAACTTTCCCAAGGAGATGAACTGTAAGAAATGAATTTTATTTTTGAACTAAATCTTAATTAAAATAGACATTTTAGATCACACAAAAATGGAATTAAAGATAACCTTTAGTTTGAACTTAATTCAATGTCAGTAAGTATCACATCTTGTTTCAATATTGTGCATGCCAAAATATACCCAAAAATGACATTTAAGCAGCATCTTGTGAATACACAAATTAAGTCATTAAAGGCAATATTAGAAGGAAATAATAGTTGACAATTAGATGGATTTTTGTGGGGCCAAAAAGTATGACATTTCGAATCTACTTTGGGAAGTACTTAAATCCCATTCCTAAAGGCGACCTTTTATGATGTCCTTGGGAAAAGAAATAGCAATGAGATTTTTGAGGCCATCAAAACGAGTCATTTAGGAACCGGATTTGCCGGATTTACCTCCGGAAATGGGTTGCCATACGACTTGTTGTGATATATTCTAAAACCTGATTGCTAGCAATATTTTTTTTTTTTGAAGTGGGTCACAGAAGAAAACTTCTGGAAATGGCATAGGTACCAATGAAGTAAGCACAATCGGTAGTTTGTAATATCATTGCTCTGATCATCTTCTGCTGTGAAGCAATCTCACCCAGATCCGCAGCCTGCTTCAAGCACAATGGTGTAAATGCCCCTCATTGACTCCAGGAGCTATTTTATACGATCATCACGATCCATCTGAGCAAAAGCAGCCTGCTATGCACATTCAGTCATTATGCATCAACTTTGTTGGATAAATAATTCGCATTGGGAATGTGAGAGAGGGTACTCCAAGCCATTTTAGCATATGGATGAATCTGTGGAAGATGGATGAAGACAGATAGATTAGAGAAATATCATGATTCAATACCTCCGCAACTTTCTCCCCCACCATTGTAAAAGCCTTGATCTTCTCTAACAATACAGGCCACGCAACACTCGGAGATGGCATGCTCGACACATCAACTAATGGAGAGATCTACTAACCGGATGGCAACATGGGCAGCGACTTTATTTTCTTGAGATGACCATGACCGGTAGCATTCGTGGCGGCATGCATCATCTGGGGGGTGTCGGCAACTGCTGGGGAGGCCCCTGTGCATAATACTGTGAACGGCAGGGTGGTCGCTAATTGTTGCGAGGAAGAGGGGCCATCAGTCCTCATGAGATCCCGATTTATAACTGGAATGTGTTCTAGTGTCGGGATAAAAACAGACTTGCAAAAATAGAGATATAAGATGATTGATCAGATCGGATATTTAGTCTTGAAAGAGTTTAGCAGGAAGCAGAGAGAGGGTACTAATACGTATCTCTAATTACAACATGTGTGATGCGTGCCATTGTCATGACGGTATGCGAATGGCTGATCAGACAGATGTTGCCAGTTGGTAAGACTTGAAAACGTCTAAACCAGTCTAGGATAGCTTGAATGCAATACGATGTTTGTCAGCTCAGATTTTGGCGGTAATTGTGCTAGGCGGCAGCAAGATATAGTAATAATGAATTTAAATAAAAAATATCTGGTATTGATGATTAAGTTCCAGTTTATGAAAACATTTCTAAGGCTTCATGGGGGAAGGGGAAGTCTGGGGATGATCATGCCTGTGCACTGGCTGCTAAGTACATATTCTTGTCATATAGCATCATAATGGTGATATATAATGGTTGATAGAATCAGTATCAATTAATTGGGTGCTTTTGGTCCCTTTGCCAGCTGCTTGCTCTGAAGAGGTCTCTGCAGAATTCTAGAGTATGATATTATATGAGAGTATATTGGTGAAACAACAGTTAGGGGTTATTTCGAGGAAACTTTAGGCATTACCAAGGCTAGGATATGCTAGTAGTGCTTTTTCACCACCTTGCACTTTCAGCCTTCACTCTCATCATTCTGTATCCTCCATTACCCTAATTTAATGCTTACATACTGTACATTCCTTTGCAGGTTACGTATAAGTCAGATAATCCCTGGATACTACCAGCATGGCTGCAAGTGTTAGAAGTGATGCTTGACACAGATTGAATTTTCTCTACAGTTGTTGAATAATAGTTGTAATACTTCTACTATGTCAAGTAACAAAGTATCTGTTAAAAGTGAAGAAAATGAATGGCCAGACTGGGGATTGAACCCAGGGCTTCTGCATATATAGCAGGGGTGTTAACCATTACACCACCTGACCCTGGGAAGCACTGCTAGCATTACTCAATCTAACAGTATCAATTCACCCTGATGATGAAATGTGAGGCCATATTAGGATACAAAGGCTCATGAATGATTATGTCAAAAAGATCTTGGAAAGGTTTAATGATTAGATACATAATATGGAGACAGACCAACTAAAATACAGATTTTCTGACTGATTCCCCTTGCTTCTTTCATTGCCCTTTTTGTGCCTTTGAATGCCAGTCAATGACCATTATATGACTTAAGAATGGGATCATGTATGAAATAATGAATGATGTCAATCTGAGAAAAGTTGAAGGTTAAGTTGAAGAATGTCAAAATTGTCAAAAAATTGTCAAGTCAAAGAGTTGAAAAGTTGTTGGGAAGTTTGTCAGGACTGGTCTTGTGACAGCTGTGACAATGCTGCTACTCCTGTTAAGAACACATTGTCTCAGGATATGATTACAACAATGTCCCATTGGCTAAGCATATCAAGTAATAATGCCAGTGTTGGGTGAGGATCTTTTAGGCAGATTTTGTACTTCTTATATATCCCACTCAAGGTCAGAGCAAAGGAAGATAATCTTCAGGGATATGATGTAACAAATGTAATATCTACCATAAAGAAAATAATGAATTAATACTATTGTTGAAAAATGAACTAGAGATGGGGTAATGTACCTCAGTCAATGCACAGTGTGAATCAACTGAGGTATAGTCTAATAACCTTAGCTGTTCTTATACAAAGTTCAAGGGTGAGAAAATAAGTGGCAAACAATATCAGAGAAATATAGGATATGGTGATTGAAGAATGGTTGTAAGACACAATTGGTACCTTGTACCCTATGGTATGGTATAATGGCTTTGGTCGTTCTCATGATCAGGAGCATGCAATACCCCCTTAACTACAACACTCCCCTGGCTGAGCAGGCTCACATAAATAGAGTAAGACACATTGTTTCTTGTGCACTGAATGAACAAGCAGTTTAGTGAACACATTGGTGAGATTACTAGCTGATGCTACATGGTGCACCTTGATATTGCCATCCTTGACCAAATTGCAGATATAGTGATAACAAAATACATTATGCTTAAAATTCTTTGTGAGTGATAGCACTAGTGTTGTTGTTCCAAATGAGTACCAGTCAAGGTTGTGGGTATCCTATTTCTTCCATTGCTGAATACATCCATAGGATCTGTTTTATCCCTCTTGTGAGTGCCATATACTCAGCCTCTGTGGTCAAGAGGCTACCATGGGTTGATACTGTGTTCCACACACCATCAGCCCACCTGCCTGGATAAAAATGTGTTCAGAGCATGAATGGCAGCTGTCTAAGTCCCCCCCATAATCTGCATCCACATACCCCACTGGTTTGAGGTCTTTATAGTTCCTCCCATAAGTAATTCCATAGTCAATAATACCCTTAATATACATAGTGTAGGACATAATTTAGGGTGTTCCAATGCAGTCGTCCTGGATTCAATGTGAGCTTTGAGAGCATAGATATTGCAAAAGACACATCCAGTCATGTTGTGATTTGGGGATGCATGATAGAGCTGAGCAGTCCATGATATGGTTTATCAGCCATGAACATATGATCCTCTTTTGTGGCTGGTGCCATTTCAGGTGTGAGAATGAGGCCAGGTGACAGAGGAGTACTTCTGGGATTACAATCTGCCATCCCAAATCTGCGGAGAATGTGCTTGAGATATGTACCCTGTGATATGTGGATTGTCCCAGCCATTCTATATCCCTGTCAATCTGAATTCCAAGGACCAAATTGGCATTGCTCAGATCATTCATTTTGTATGCCCACCCTAACTCTTCTTTGGCTCGATTGGCCTCCTCTTTCGATGATGATATTCCCATTGTATCATCAATGTACATAGGTACTTGTTATCATGATGTTCCTGTTAGCATGTCTTGACTGAATGGTGGAGTCTACTCTAGACCTGTAATACCCCAGCTCCCTCACTTCTTTATCCAACACTTCTGCCCAATTGTATGCTCTGTCCATAGTCCTGTATAATGCCTTGTTGGCACCCTATCTTTCCATCTACTGTTACTCCATCTGGTAGTTCAATATAAGTGATTGCCTGTGGATGGGAGTTCAGGTAAGCTGCCATGTAGTCAATTTGCCATACCTCAATGTCCATTGCCACTGTGATTGCAAGGTTCATATGTAGTGACTCATACCTAACCACAGAGGTGTATGTTTGAAGAAATCCACTCCATAATTTGCATGAAACCCTTTGCTACCAGACATGCCTTACATGTGACCAGGTTACTGTCACCATTATATTTGTTGGAAAAGGTCTACCAGGTTTTGATTAGGTGAGCATCAGTGGGAGGGTCAATAATGTCCCAATTGTTGCATTCTTTCATGACTGCTAGCTCCTTCATAATTGGGTCTGCTCAGATATCAGGGTGTGTCATAGCCTTGGTGTAGGGAGTAGGAAACCAGTAGTTTTGTGGTCTAGCAGCTCATTCACAGGTGTATTAGTGTGGAAAAAATGTTGACTATGTTAGCACCTCCTGATATATAAATCCTCATCTGCTGCCCAACCCAAGCTGCACCTCCCTTTTTCACTTCCTTAGTCATTCACTCAGATGCCTGTGAATTGAGCACTGCTTGAGTGGCTGCGCATGCACATGTGGACCAATGTAGTAATACAGGGTCTGACAATGTGGTGAGGACACTTGTGATTGTATCCTTGGGGATATCCTTGGGCAGATCACTGATGGTTGTGTCTTGATTCACTGACCCATCAGAGGACAGTTCATGTGCATGTGATTCCTCTTCATTTGATGAGTTAGCCAATGTTTTATGACCTGCTTTCCTATGGCATCTATTGTTACATCATGTTACATCATGCATTGTTAGCCTGGTGATGACATCCACTGATGTCCTTTTCTCATAAAGCATGCTGATGTACATATATGGACCATTCCCTGGGCATTGACCCTAAGTATGGAACTTGGAATCATCAAATGTGCTCCCCTGTCTAATTGCTCTCTCCCATGCCTCCTGAAGCATAGCAAAGTGGGATGTTACATTGTTGCCATCTATGTGTCTAATAGATCAGAGTTCATTGTCAGTGTTGAGGTGGCCAATGTCAGAAATGGCATCATATGTGGTAATGAGTGCAGCCTAAGCCTCTGCTGTGGTGTGTGTTGACTTAATTCTGAAGCTAAGAGGGTTCTTGACATTAAGAGTGATCATACTTTTGTGTAGGCATCACATTGTACCCATTCATCTAGTGTTGGTGTCTGTTAGGGTATGTACACAATGGGTTTCCGGAGAAACCTGCGGAATATCTGGTAGGACTTGGCTTCAGCTTATAGGCTGCACCCTCGTGAGATCCTGTTGTCCAATTTCAGACGGGCAGATGGGAATCCCAGAGAGTCTGGGCGGGGTTCATGGTTGAGGGGTCGTAGGTCAGAGGTTGTGGGTCGAGAGGTCAGAAGTTGAGATAAATAAGAGAGATAGATGCACCGGAGCCTGTGGGCTCCGACTAGCATGAGTGGTATAATTCAAATAGGAGTTTAGAGTGGAAAATGTATTAGATTACTGGGGGGAATCTAAGCTGATTTTCTGACTGGATTGTATGTACAACATCTGCCAGACTATATAGACCATGGAATGAATGACATACCAAATCCAGTAATAATGAAACAAAACTAGCAAAACATAAAACGAGAATAGTAAACACCAAATTTGGTGTTAGGAACGGGACAGAATGGAGCAGAGTCCAAATTGTGACAAATCATAAACCATAATGGGAAATGGAGTGGGAGCAGAGTCCGAATCGTGACAGGTCATTTGACTAAAACAGGAATGGGGCTCTGTTAGAGGGATGATGGGTTTTCTGAGTGGGGTCTGGTGACTGATGCGTGGGACAGAGTCAGACATAGACAGGGATGGAGTCCAGTGGGTATTCCAGTGACTGATACACAACGTAATGAAGTCAAATGTAGACAAGTCTGATGTACAGAGTCCAGCAGGAATTCCAGTAAACTGACAATTGGTGTGTATAGGGCACAGGTGCGTATAAGTTAGTGCCCGGAGTCTGGTGGGAATTCCGGTCGTAACAGTGTCATAGACTGTTACGACTGGACAATCCCACTGGACTCCGGGTACTAACCTGTATGCCGCCATGCCCTACACGCAATTGTCTGTTTATAGGATTTCCCGCCAGGACTCCGTTACGTCAAGACTTGTTACATTCGACCTCATTATGACACATATCAGTCACCGGACTTTCCCTGGACTCCGTCTCTGTCTATGTCCATCTTCGTTCCACGCATCAGTCACTGGACCCTGCTCAGAATCCTGTCACTGCTCTAATCTTGAGCCCTGTTCCTGTTTTAGTCAAATGACCTGTCACGATTTGTACTCTGCTCCCGCTCCATTTCCCATTTTGGGTTATGCTTTGTCACGATTTGGACTCCGCTCCATTCCGTCCTGTTCCTAACACCAATTTGGTGTTTACTATTCCCGTTTTATGTTTTGCTCACTTCGTTTCATTATTACTGGATTCGGTATGACATTTACTCCACGGTCTATTTAAACTGGCAGATGTTGTACATACAATCCAGTCAGAAAATTAGCTTAGATTCCCCCCAGTAATCTAATACATTTTCCGCTCTAAAACCCTACTTGATTCACACCGCTATCTATCTCTCTCACCAGTCTTGACTCACAACCCACGACCTCTGACTTACAACTCACGACCCACGACCCCCACCCAGACTCCCCGGGATTCCCGTCCACCTGTCTGAAATTGGACAACATGATCTAGCGAGGGCGCAGCCTATAAGCTGAAGCCAAGTCCTACTGGATATCCCGCAGGTTTCTCCGGAAACCCACCCTGTACGTATCCTAACATAGACCTCCAATAGATTGTCACTGTTTGTGCCATTGAAATTTGGGGTTTGTAATATCACCACAAAGGTCACCATGCACTCTGTGAGTGTTTGCTGCAGATAAGGTCATTTCTTTCCAGGAGTACCATTGGCTCCCATTGGAACATTTGTCAGCTGGAAACTGAAAAAGGGCCAGTTGTGCAGACATATTCAGGTATAATTTTGGCTCATATTTCAGTGTGACACAGCCTTTTAGTAATGCTGTATATGTTGGCTTTTGGTTTGGGTTCATATCAGAAAAGAAAAATGTTTAGTTCAGTTTCAGTTCAGATTTTCAGTGTGACACATCCTTTCAGTAATGCTGTACATGTGTCAGCCTTCTCATTTGGGTTCTAATCAAAGAAAATGTCTGATTCAGCAATGTGGGTTGGGACCCATGACTTGTAACACATGTAATATCTACCATAATGAATTAATACTATTATTGAAAAATGAACTAGAGATGGGGTAACATACCTCAGTTGACATCCAGTGTGAATCAACTGAGGTATAGTCTAATAACTTGGCTGTTCTTATATGAAGTTTAAGGGTGAGAAAATGAGTGGCAAACAATATTGGAGAAATATAGGACATGATGATCAAAGAATGGTCATAAGACACAATCAGTAACTTGTAACCCTGTAGTATGGTATAACAGCCTTGGTTGTTCTCATGAGTAAGAAGTATGTGATAGCCCCTCAACTACAACATATGATGAATTGAAGCTTCTGTGATGATCTTTCCCAGATAGTTCAATCTTCTGATCTATTTCCTGCCTCTGGAACTTTACTAGTTCCCAGAAATTCCAAATTTTGATCCTTGTTCCATATTTGGTAACTTGTCTGTTGATGAGTATTTATTTGTTTCCTTATTATGTTCCTGATTTGAAATCCCTATCCTAATTCATCTTATTGTGATCTTAGTTTGTAATACAATTACAAGGAAGCCTATATTAGTTCTGCAGGCTTGTACTTATAACTCAGGTCTGAAATTGACTTAGTTAGCTTATTCCTCTTCTCTTTCTATATGCTCAATATCTGGAACTCTTCAGAACTCCAAATATCCATAAACTCTTGGTGTAGATCAACCTTCTGAAATTAAGGACACTCCAAACATTTGTATAGGGGCAGAGTACATACATAAGCTGAAGCCAAGTCCTTGTTACAACCGTGTCGCAACCCAAAGATAACCAACAATGCTACAGTATCACCTCAAGTTATCATCACATCTTCATATCGGCCACTGTCGGTAAACCCAACACTGATGTACACCCTCATGGTGATCAAACCCCACTACAGCCCCTGTCAAATTATACTTGTACTATCTGGTTATACTCTGATATGTCCCTTTATCCTTTGATAATCTGTTTATTCTATGTCTCACCTATGCCTGTATATACATACTGTGGACTGTTTCCTTTTGTGTAGTTATCACCCTAGGTTATTCATGGCCTCTGACTTTATTGTAACCTTCCTGTTCTTGGTCAAGTTTATTTGTCATTGGGACATTTCCTTAGTTAGTATTTTCTAGATGCCAATAACCCATATATAAACCACTGTGATGTATATAGCTACTGTATTAAGCAATGAGAATATCGACTGAGATACACCTCTAGTCTCTGACTCCACCATCTGATTTCATGGCCTCCACATTCCAATGCCATCCAATTTCACAACCCAACCTACATTTACAACTTTGACCTCAACTCCAATATTCATCACTTTGGTTTCCAACTGTTCACAAACAGCTCGGTTTCCGATCACTGAGTATTACCCTATACATTTGAAATTTAAGGAGGTTTGATGGTACCTTTGTGAGGGTGCAGCACATATGTAAGCTGAAGCCAAGTCCTTCCATTTGGTCCCCATCAGTTCCCTGAACCTCCTGTTCCAGTTCTTAACAGCTTGATCACTACCTGGAAGCACTTGAATTCTCTGGTCACTTTCTGATAGTTTCTGAAATAAGTCTCTGGAATGAAACTTAACAGCTCCATTTATTCTTCTGTGTTGTGTTTTGTGCTCTATTATTTCTTGCATCTGTTGCCATACATGAGCCATTTATCATTCCTTTGCACCAGAATGCTAAAGCCATTCCCCAGTTCTCCCTGAGTGCTGAAAATGACACAGGCAATTGTCTATAATTTAAATTCAGATTTTGGCCTTAACAATGCTGCCTGTAATGCTCTTAAAGGTACACAGGATTCTTGGGTGAGAAATGATATTATCTGACTATGGTACAACTTGTTGCAATACTCAACATTAAGCAAAGATACAAATATGATCTGTGGCTTCTTTCTTGTAATTATTCCAAGTGCATGCCACTCCACCTATCATAAATTTGAATAGTTCCAGGATGAAATCTCAAGTTTCATGGAGTGCCAAGAGTGGGAACCTGATAATACAATGAAAGGTGAGAGATGAAGTGACATCAAGAGTCTTGAGATATCTTTACAGCAAGCCATGTTGGATATGGTTGGTTTGACAGCCTATATTCAGCTGTAAAGCAGTCCAAATGTGACTGTCTCTCACAGTTTCTATGTATATGGAATGTCAATGGCTGTATAGAGTTGACTTCATGTGAAGATCTGTTCCCGGAAACTCTTCAGAGTATTTCCCAGATATTATCTCTGGGTCTGAACCATCTTCCAGACCAGTATCAAGATCTGGAATCCACTGGAACCCAACCCTCATTTAGACACCTCCTGTTATGACCCAGAACTCATTGGACTTTGCCCTTCAGAGTTAACTTCTACACATGTTCTGTGGTCATTTCCTGGCCCAGATTCCCAGGCAGACTCCCGGTCAGACTTCCAGTCAGACTCCCGGTCAGACTCCCGGTCAGACTCCCGGTCAGACTCCCGGTCAGACTCCCGGTCAGACTCCCGGTCAGACTCCCGGTCAGACTCCCGGTCAGACTCCCGGTCAGACTCCCGGTCAGACTCCCAGTCAGACTCCCAGTCAGACTCCCGGTCAGACTCCCGGTCAGACTCACAATCAGACTCCCAATCAGACTCCTGGTCAGACTCCCAGTGTTACGACCGGACAATCCCGCCAGAGTCCGGGCAATAACCCGTACGCCCCCATGCACTACAAGCACCAATCGTCTGTTTATAGGATTTCCCGCCCGGACTCCATTACATCAAGACTCGTTACGTTCGACCTCATTATGACATATCAGTCACCGGACTTCCCCCGGACTCCGTCTCTGTCTATGTCCATCTTCGTCCCACGCATCAGTCACTGGTCCCCGCTTAGAATCCCATCACCACTCTAATTGAGCCCCATTCCCGTTTTAGTCAAATGACCTGTCATGATTTAGGACTCCGCTCCCACTCCGTTTCCCGTTATGGGTTATGCTTTGTCATGATTCGGACTCCACTCCGTTCTGTTCCGTTCCTAACACCAATTTGGTGTTTACTATTCCCATTTCATATTTTGTTAGTTTCGTTTCACCATTACTGGATTTGGTATGTCATTCACTCCATGGTCTATATAAACTGGCAGATGTTGTACATACAATCCAGTCAGAAAATTAGCTTAGATTCCCCCCAGTAATCTAATAACATTTTCCGCTCGAAAACCTTACTTAATTCACATCGCTCGCACTAGTCAGAGCCCACGGGCTCCAGCACATCTATCTCTCTCAACTATCTCGACTCACGACCCACAACCTGTGACTTACGACCCACGACCCCTGACTTATGACCTACGACCCACAAACCCCACCCGGACTCCCCGGGATCCCCGTCCGTCCGTTTGAAATTGGACAACACGATCTAGCAAGGGTGCAGCCTATAAGCTGAAGCCAAGTCCTACTGGATATCCCACGGGTTTCTCCAGAAACCCAGCCTATGTGTGTATCCTAACAGTATTTTCTGACTAATACTCACAGATTGTTTTCATTATGCCACCAAGAAGAAGTACATGCGCACAGTCATCAATACCTGGACCGTCGACTCTTCATTCCCCGTTAACTCTGTATACCAGTCAGACACTTGCGAACCAGTCAGAACCCATGGAAGAAGCCCGTATCGAAGAAGTCCCGGAAAACCAGGACGAATCCGAGCATGAGGACGATTCTGTGGCCCCCGACAAGGGCAAAGGTGTCAAAATCCCTCTCGAAAATCCTCCGCCTGTTCAACGACCGCACTTGGGGGATCCTACTTCTGAATTTTTAGCAGGTACTATAGATAAATTCATGATGCACCTGCTTGAAGAACGAAAGAAAAAGGAACAAGAACCTCCACGGTCAAACGTCAATGCTCCGGAACCCTTCACGGGTTCCAACCCAAACAAACTCTCTACTTTCCTCATGCAATGTCACTTCAACTTCTGTGATCATGCCACTGCATTCTCCACGGACTCCCAAAAAGTCAACTACGCACTGTCATATTTGTCGGGATCCGCGTTGAAATGGTTCGAACTGGCTTTTAGTGGGATTTCCAAGGAAGAGCCGCTCTGGCTTGAAAATTGGGAGGCATTTGTTGAGGAGCTTGAAACCAACTTCGGCCCATATGACCCGACAGGAGAAGCTGAGAATAGTCTCACAAATCTTCATATGAAGGACACGCAGCACATCACAGACTACATCGTCCAATTCAATAATCTTGCAGCTCGTTGTCAGTGGGGCGATCCCGCTCTCCGCCACCAATTCTACGCCAGTCTGCCGTCCCGCCTTAAAGACGAAGTCTCGAAAGGAGAAGATGGCAAGCCAAAAACCCTGTCCCGTATGCACCTCAAAGCTCAGAACGCAGATGCACATTATTGGGAACGTCACATGGAAGTTGCCCGCGAGACATCCGTGGACAAAGTAAACAAGTCCAAGGACAATAAAAACAATAACAATAATTCGTCAACCAGCAACCAGAACTCCACGCAATCTGACAAGAAGAACGATAAAAAGTCTTCAAACAACAACAACAATAAGGACAATAAGGACAACAAGGGTCAACAGTCTGGCAAGCAAGCTGGAAAACCTGACCTCTCAGGCAAACTGTTAAGTTCCCGAACAAAGCTCCATGGATAGTCCCGCGGAGGTTTCCAGTAACTATTCCGAACACACACTTGCTTCCGGGAATAGTCCCACGGAGTCCCTGGGTAATAGGTCCCGGAAAAGTTCCGGGGATTATTAGTACAAGGAACGGTGATATCAGAATAATTACCAGAAAGTATGGTGAACGACTGAGATGGACTTGGCTTCAGCTTATAGGCTGCGCCCTCGTACACTCATTCGGGTGTCCATATTTCGAGCTGACAGAATGCATACAGGAAGATATAGATTCTGGAGTTCCCGTGGGAGTTCCGGGAATCGAGTGTGCAGACAGACAAGAGGACTAGAGACTGTTCAAGGATCAAACTTGTTCGGGGGAAAACTAGTTCGAGATTGAAACTGGATTCTAAGTACATGAATATAGCAGACTTATATAGACTGTGAAATGTAATAATACCAAATCTGGTATTAATGAGAGGCAGAACTATTAAACATAAAACGAAACAAGTAAATACTAAACTGGGAATTAGGGACGGAATGGAACGGGAGTGGAGAATGAATCATGACAGATCATTTAACCATAACTGGAGCGGGGCTCAGTTAGAGGGGTTCCGGAAGTCCGGTCAGAGTCCGGTGACTTGGTGCACAAGATAGTGTCGGGTATAGACAGGCTTGATGTGCAGGAGGTCCAGTGGAGTCCGGTGGGTTTTCCAATGACTGGTGTGTGAGACGCAGAGACAGATAACAGGAGCGGGGTTCTATGCTCTGTTAGAGGGGTTCCAGGAGTCCGGTCGGAGTCCGGTGACTGGTACATAAGACACAGAGTGTCGGGTGTACATAGAGTGGAGTCTGGAGTCCGGTGGAGTCCGAGGACTGGTGTATGAGACATAGCAGGTTAGGTGCAGACAGGTGTGGTGCATACAGAGTCAGGCATAAACAAGTTGACATGCAGGCTCCCGTGGGAACTCCGGTTGTTACTATACAATATAGAGGGTCGGGAGCATGTAGGACGGGGTCCGGGGGCCCGGAGGCCCGGAGGCCGGCGGGTTTTCCAGTTCCTGACACAAACTCGGACTTAATGGCAAATTGACTCCACAAGAAAGACAACGTTGTATGGACAACAACCTCTGTCTCTTGTGTGGGAAACCCAGTCATCGAGTCCCGGAATGTCTGCTGGCAAAAGCAAACTCTTCAAAGGGTCGAACAGCCAAGGCCTCCACAGAAACCCCATCGAAGGACAAACCGGCTTCCGATTCGAAAAAAGAGTAAGCAACCCCACGGACTCTGCATGGGTTAGGGGTTGCATTGCCTCTCCGCACATTCAAGAGTTCACTCGCCTCAACGCATCTGCTCTTTCACATTCTGATTCATTTTTCGTTAAACTTATGTCTAATATGATTCCGAAATTCATTTTTTCAGCTCTTATAGATTCCAGCTCGACTCATTGTTTTTTAGATACAAAATTCACACAAAGAAATTCTTTGTCAACTTATTCGATAAATCCCATCACTCTCCGCCTCTTCGATGGCACAAGTAATTTGGTTGTTACCCAAGCTTTTGATTTACCCATCAATTTCCCTTGTGGAACATCTCAATTGGTCACTTTCTATGTGACCCAGTTAGACTCAAGTTTGCTCGGTGGTCCTAGGACATAACTGGCTTACCCACTACAATCCGTTGATTGACTGGATAGCTAACAGTATTACACTCCGGACTCCCGCGGTGACCGAGAAAACTGCGCCTGTCTCGGCCTCTGCGGCACTCATGGCCTTCCCGGCACCTGCAGTCTCGAGGACTCCTGTGATCCCTACGGCACCAATAGCTTCCCTGGAACCCACAGCTCCTCCGTCCATTTCTCTGATTAATGCTGCAGCTTTTATTAGGGCTTCAAAAATGGATGGGTCCCAGGCGTTCACTATCAACTTAAAAATTGATGAAGCAACTGGATGTTTTTCAACCCCGGTATCTGAATCTGAGCAAGCCGCTGACCTAGAAGGTGTCCCGGAGAAATATCATGACTTCGCGGATGTTTTTAGCAAGCGAAAAGCTGACCGGCTTCCACCTCACAGAGAATACGACTTAAAAATTGATCTTGAAGATGGTGCCCAGCCACCCCTAGGACATATTTACCCGTTTTCGTCCACGGAACTATCCGCAATCTGTGATTTCCTGGATGAACATTTGTCCATAGGTTTTATCTGACCCTCAAAGTCTCCTTTTGGAGCACCTGTTCTGTTTGTCAGAAAAAAGGATGGCTGTGTGTTGATTTTAGAGGACTCAATGCTGTCACCAAAAAGGACAAATATCCACTCCCACTTATATCTGATCTGCTCGATGCTCTGCAGAATGCCCGGATTTACACCAAAATTGATCTCAAACACGCCTATCATTTGGTCCAGATTGCCGTGGGCGACGAATGGAAAACCACTTTTAGAACCTGTTATGGGGCCTTCGAGTGGTTGGTCATCCCCTTTGGACTCACCAATGCTCCATCTGTTTTTCAGCATTTTATCAACGACATTTTCTCCAACATGCTCGATGTATGCGTCATTGTTTACTTGGACGACATTCTTATCTACTCTGAGAATCCCGCGGAACACAACAAACAAGTCCGTGAAGTTCTCCAGAGGCTCAGACAACATGGTTTATTCGCAAATGGTAAAAAATGTACTTTTGACACAGACTCCATGGAATACCTAGGTTTCATGATGGGACCCAATGGACTCCGCATGGATGAAACTAAAGTGCAAGTCATCAAAGATTGGCCCGAACCCCGAAAAGTTAAAGATATACAATCCTTCCTCAGCTTTGCCAATTTTTACAGACATTTTATCAGTGGATATTCCGACATCACGGTACCCCTTACCCGTCTTGTGCGTAAGGGTACTCCGTGGAATTTTAATGATAAGTGTCAAAAAGCTTTTAATCTTTTAAAAAATTCTTTTTCTACAGCTCCTATTCTGTTGCATTGGAAACCGGACTTCCCACTCATTGTTGAAACAGACGCCTCCGACTATGCGCTTGGAGCCATTTTGTCTATCCAGGACTCTGACGGAGAAGTTCACCCCATGGCTTTTCTGTCCCGGACTTTTACCGGAGCAGAGCTCAACTATGACGTTCATGATAAAGAACTCCTGGCAATATTCTCAGCTTTCAAAGTGTGGCGACACTATTTGGAAGGCTCAGGAGCTCCTATTGACGTTGTAACAGATCACAAAAACCTGGAATATTTTTCTACCACAAAACTTTTGACCTGCCGGCAGGCCCACTGGTCTGAATATCTCTCTGCCTTCAACATGATTATCCACTTTCGACCTGGCCGTCTCGGTGGCAAACCCGACGCTTTAACTAGATGATGGGACATCTATCCTAAAGAGGGGAGCAACGACTATTGTAATGTATTAGACTTATTTTAATATTATTTTCTGGAAAAAGGAGTCCAATGCTCTATCAAAGTGTGCAAATACTCAATTCACAACAAGGTAAAATAATTTAAGTATTTGATATTAATCAGTGGCAGCCTTAATAGACTTAGAACCCCTGAAGTCAAGAGTTTACTTGAATATATGCACCCTACTTCGCAAAGAAGGTTTTTGAGAGCTGCTTATGTAAGCTTGTTCTTTTTCTGTGAAAACAACCACTAAAATATGAATAACAATTTACTGATTCCAAAACTAGATTCAACTTCGATTCTAGCTAGTTTATATATAGTTTATACTATTTATCAAACAGTAAGAATATTAATAAACAGGTCAAAAGATCAACTATAGAATAAAACAATATTTGGCAATATATGCTTTATTTAAATTAATATACTGGATCTACTGTGATACTAACTTATCAGGATCTTAATGTAGTCTGTATGATTCTGCAAGAATATTCTCAGTATTTAATTATAAGCCAAACCAGGAGAAATTAGAATTATATTCTAATTTCAAACAATAAAACAAACAATTCATTTATTACTTGGTTGATAGCCAACAACTCTAACCGAGGTGGCAACGATTCCAACAACTTAAATAGAAGTTAGAAAAAGTAATAAAGCCAGCTACTCAATTAAGAGGTGGCAAGGGGGAACAAATAAGTCAACAACTCAGATTGAGGTGACAAGGTGAACTACTTGGGCCAACAACTCTAACCGAGGTGGCAAAGGTTTCCAACAACTCAAATAGAGGTGGAATTAAAAGTCCAACAGCCCTGATAGGGGTGGAATAGCCTGCTTGCTGCAGTAACACACAGATGTGGGTGGATAAAAGGTTATATTTTCACGGCTGGAGCAGAGCTCCTTATATACAATAAGATGTGAGACATTTTTGAGACATATTACATCATTACTATCCTAATTTAGCTATTCCTGGGGAAGCTTCTGGAATGCTCCAGGAATTTCCGGTTTTTTCTACAATAGCATACATGATGATGTAATCTATTCCCGCGCCTTTCGTGTATGTCATCCGCGCGCCTTTGTGATCATCGCGCCGTGTGACTGTCACACTATGTAACCGTCGCGCTTTGTGACCGTCGCGCCTTGTGACTGTCGCGCCTTGTGACTGTCGCGCCTTGTGACTGTCGCGCTTTGTGACCGTCGCGCCTTGTGACCGTCGCGCCTTGTGACCGTCGCGCCTTGTGACCGTCGCGCCTTGTGACCGTCGCGCCTTGTGACCGTCGCGCCTTGTGACCGTCGCGCCTTGTGACCGTCGCGCCTTGTGACCGTCGCGCCTTGTGACCGTCGCGCCTTGTGACCGTCGCGCCTTGTGACCGTCGCGCCTTGTGACCGTCGCGCCTTGTGACCGTCGCGCCTTTTTGTGACGACTGTCACATGATTTTCTCGCGCGTTGTGTAATTAGCGCCTGGTGGCCGGTTTGATAGTATTTAGTTAAAAAAGAATAAATTCATAACTTCTTCAATATTTAAGATAAAAATGTAAAATAAATTGTAGAAATTCAACGAAATTTAAAAGATATTTATACAAATTTTATCATTGCAATATAAGTACATTTCACAAGCCATTTTGGCTATTTCGGCTTTTGGGGGACTTAAAAGGTAGAAAACTAATAAAATACATAACAACTATGCAATGGTAAATCCGCACAACATGAAACCTATTTTCACGAATCAACAACTTACCGCATCGGTCCGCGCAACTTTCCTCGTCAATCCCATTGTCCATGGAATTATCATTATGGATATCGAGAAGTTACATCAAGATATTCTATCGGCAATTCCACTAGACCCAGTTACTAAAGCTCATCTGGACAATCCCGTGGACCCCGATCAACCTCGGTGGTCTCTTGATCAACATGGTTTCATTAGACTTGACGATCACATCTATGTACCAGACTCCAACGGCCTCCACCTCAGGATCCTTCAATACAAACATGATCATCCACTCTCAGGACATTTCGGGTACAACAAAACTCTATCATTAATAAGAAGAGAATACACTTGGCCTGGACTCCATGGATTTGTTAAGCACTATTGTAAATCTTGTACTACTTGTCCCCACTCGAAATCTCAGCGACACAAGCCATACGGCCTTTTGAAACAACTCCCGGTACCGGAACACCTGTGGAATTCTATATCTATGGATTTCATTGAACACCTACTGGATTCCGAAGGCTTTTCTGCTATTCTAGTTGTTGTTGACAGATTCTCAAAACAAGGTATATTCATCCCTACTTATGATACAATTACATCCGTGCAGTTAGTGGAACTTTTCATTATCCAGGTATTTTCCAAGCATGGAGTTCCGTCCCACATGACTTCCGATCGAGGATCAGAGTTTGTGTCTCACTTCTTTAGATCCCTCAGAAAATCCTTGGACATGACATTACATTTCACGTCCAGACATCATCTGGAAGGTGACAGACAAACCGAATGCGTCAACCAGACATTGGAACAATACCTCCACATATATTGCAACTACCAACAGGACAATTGGAAAACCTTGTTACCACTTGCAGAGTTTGCTTACAACAATGAACCTTCGGCCACTACTGGCATTTCCCTGTTCTTTGCAAATAAAGGATATAATCCAAATATTACAGTACATCCAGAACGAAATCTCGCCTCTGTTCGCACTCAAGAGTTCACCATGGACCTCCACGAGCTCCACAAGGAACTCCGGACTGCAATATTGTCCACCTAAGAGCAATACCAACATTCAGTGGACAAACACCGGATCCCGCCACCCAACTTCAAGATTGGCGACCGTGTTTATGTCAAAGCTCAATTCTTCCGGACTACCCGTCCATCAAAGAAGCTTGCTGAAAAATATTTAGGTCCGTTTGAAATCATCACACAAGTAGGTTCAGTCTCTTGGACTCTACGGCTTCCGGATAGCATGTGCACGGTACACCCGGTATTTCATATTTCTATGCTAGAACCTTGTACTGCTAACACTATCCCGGATCACGTGCAATCCCCACCTCCTCCTGTCATTATTGACAGAGAACCCGAGTTTGAAATCTCACAGATTTTAGATTCAAAAATAGACAAGCATTGATGCACTTGTAAACTGCTTTACTTGGTCAAGTGGGCAGGTTACGAGGGCACCGATGAAGAAACCTCATGGATTTTGGCCACGGAACTCAGTAATGCCACGGAAATCGTTACTGACTTTCATACAGCTTACCCGCTCAAACCTGGACCATTATCTTCTCTCTGACCACACTCCACAGACCCCGTGTTACGTTTGGACTCATTTTCATTATTCTCTGTCGCCCTATGTCTCTCTTTGCTTTTACAGGTTCTGACATGTCTTGTCAAGTCTTTAAGTGGACTCCCCGCAGACTTTGGCTTTGACTTTTATTTTTATGTTTTTCACACTTTACTTTTATGTTCAAATTACCAAGTTCTATTTCTATTTTATTCATCTATTTCTATGGGGCTGTGCTTTTTTCCCACCACCTCAGCTACCTCCTCAGGAAGCTCCTCGACCTCCGCGGCAACCCCGTCCTCATCCGATCCGGCATCCTCGGAACTCCCGACTTGTGGCTCCTCATATACATAGCCACCATACTCCACCAGGAACTTCCAAAATTCCTCGCGGAGTCCGCACAGTTCCTTCGCCACCACTATGTGGACCTTGTTGCTCTTCCAGAGCAACTCATTTTGGGCCTCGATGCCCTCGGCGATCCATCCAAGAACTTCGTCCAACCTGGAAAACCCGTCCAACCCGCTTACATCTCGCGCCCCGGACCCCATGGCCTGCTCGTGAACAAGCGAGCACCTCACCTTGAGGTGCGCGCATTGATAGCACCCTGGACCCTGGCTGGACTTTTGGTTGCATTAGGTGTTCCGGTCGTTACAACTGGAACACCGCAGCTCGTTCCATGTCGGAAGATGGACTGGTGCCACCTTCCTTGCCTTCTGTTGATACGGTCAGTTTCCACGGTTATCCCACGGACATGAGACTTACCTTTTGGGGACTCTCTGGCTCCCCCTCGGACTCGGACTCCACCTCTGTCGCCTTGTGCTGAAAAATACAAGTCAGCAAATTTTGACAAGTTGAATATTGGGACTTACCTTTCCCGCAACAATTGCGGCCCTGTCCGTGGCCAACCGGGCTTTCTCTGCAGCCACCCGTGCAGCCTCCTCCACTTCACGCTCCCTCTCCTTTGCAGCCTCTTCCTCCATGGCCAATGCTGCCTGGTACTCTTTGTCCAGGGCCTCCTCGGCCTCCCTCGCCTCCCTCTCTGCTTCTTCATGAAGTCGGCGCTGCTCTTCTCGCCGCGCCAACAATTGGGCTGCACTCCAAGGCGCCTGATATGGAGAGCCCGTGGAGGACCCCACGGTTGGCATCACTCTTTTAGGCGTTGGTTTTGGTCCCATTTTTTCGAAGATGGGGGTAATAAAGAAGAAGAAATTTCTATTTTTTCAAATTTATATATAGGCTCGTCGCGTTTGAACCTTACCTTCCAGATCACATGACTCTTTGACACATACGTGTAACCAACATGACTTTTGACACATGCGCATAGCTGACAAGAACCTTATTTAGGTCTAGAGCCTCTTTGGGACTTCAGCATAAAGGGAGGATACTGTTACGACTGGACAATCCTGCCGGACTCTGGGCACTAACCCATACGCCCCCACACGCTACAAGCACCAATCGTCTATTTATAGGATTTCCCGCCTGGACTCCGTTACATCAAGACTCGTTACGTTCGACCTCATTATGACATATCAGTCACCGGACTTCCCCCGGACTCCGTCTCTGTCTATGTCCATCTTCATCCCACGCATCAGTCACCGGTCCCCGCTTAGAATCCTGTCACCACTCTAATTGAGCCCTGTTCCCATTTTAGTCAAATGACCTGTCACGATTTAGGACTCCACTCCTGCTCCATTTCCCGTTATGGGTTATGCTTTGTCACGATTGGGACTCCGCTCCGTTCCATTCCGTTCCTAACACCAATTTGGTGTTTACTATTCCCGTTTCATGTTTTGTTAGTTTCGTTTCACCATTACTGGATTTGGTATGTCATTCACTCCATGGTCTATATAAACTGGCAGATGTTGTACATACAATCCAGTCAGAAAATTAGCTTAGATTCCCCCCAGTAATCTAATAACATTTTCTGCTCTAAAACCTTACTTAATTCACATCGCTCGCACTAGCCGGAGCCCACAGGCTCCGGCGCATCTATCTCTCTCAACTATCTCGACTCACGACCCATGACCTCCGACTTACAACCCACAACCCCCAACTTACGACCTACGACCCACGTAACCCCGCCCAGACTCCCCGGGATCCCCGTCCGTCCGTTTGAAATTGGACAACACAATCTAGCGAGGGTGCAGCCTATAAGCTGAAGCCAAGTCCTACTGGATATCCTGCAGGTTTCTCTGGAAACCCAGCCTGTGTGTGTATCCTAACACCCAGTCAGACTCCCAATCAGACTCCCAATCAGACTCCCAATCAGACTCCCAGTCAGACTCCCAGTCAGACTCCTGGTCAAACTTCCAGTCAGACTCCCATCTCTGATCTGACTTTCCACCCTGAGTCTCTGATCTGACTTTTTGACTCAATATCTGACCTGACTTCTGACTGTGGAACATTTATAGTTTCCATATTTCTGAACCTCATCCTTGTTCCATATTTAGTAACTGACAGGTTAACAGTTATTCATTCACTTGTTTATTGTTCTTGTTGTATTCCCATTTTGGAATCTTCATCCTAATCTGTCTTATTATACTTCTAGATTTGTAGTACAATTATTGGAATATCCATATAGGAGGATGGTCACACTTTATTGAATATACAAAATTTTACTGGATAATCCTCATATTTTCTAAGTGAGACTACTTCCTCTGGCCATGACAACTTATTCTATGAGTTTATATTTAATTACCTGAAATTTCATCTTTAAAATATGCATGCCCTTTTAAAATACACACAAATGACATAGTTACACAAGATTATTTGGGTTAACCTAGATTATTTGGGTTAACCTAGATCATTTGGGTTAAACAAGATTATTTGGGTTATGACTTAATCTTTGGGTTATGATGTATTCTCTTGTATACAAGCAAACTTTCAAATATATTTCATATAATTTAAATTTAGTTGGTTTAGAGAGTTAACCAGAACTATCTGGGGTACCAATCCCCATTGTGCAATTTATTCCAAAAGAATAATCTACAGATGATTGTTTGACTAAATTTTGTCAGATATAGGATAAATATTAATATTTTTGCATTCTTCAGAGTGATACCTAATCAACTGAATTTGATTAAATATTAATTTTACAACAAATAATATAAATATGTATACTTTAGTGGATAAATAATTTTTAAAATTTTGGGTTATCCTCCATAGTCTTCCATAGTCATATGCTTACTCTTTAGTTTTAATCTCGAATTAGTTTGTATCTCTTCTGTCTTTCTGTATGCTCAATCTTCAGAACTCTCTGGACTCCAGATATCTGGAACTCCTGGAACTTCCAAGTATTCATAAACATTCCAACATATATTCATCCTCTGAAATATGGACACCCAAGTGAGTGCACAAGGGTGCAGCACATAAGCTGAAGCCAAGTCCATCTGTACTCTGGTAATATTCTGATACTCCCATTACTAATCCCCAGAAACTCCTGGACTAATTCTCCAAAACTCTGAGGACATATTTCTGGGAAGTGTCCAGAATATCCATCGGAAATTCTGCCCCGAGATCCAGAACTTAACACTTTACTACTGAGTACCTAAAGGGTTGGTAGCTCAGTGGTAGAGCATCCAGGATGACAGATGGTCCCATGTTCAATTGCACAGACATGGACATGCATGAGTGAGATGAAGATTCACTGCAGTTTAACTACGGACCCACTGTGGTACACATCATCTCTTTCAAAACAATCATTGCTTAGTCATCCATCAGCCTTTCAACTTGCTCCTCTGGAAGAACCAGCCGAGGTTGTGCAAAGTTGTATCCATATTTGATTATACTTAAAAACTTGAAACACGGGTCCTACAGTAATAGGTTAGTTTTGTTGTAATTATGGATTCCCAGGAAGCTCAGGCTAGGCCTATATTCATTCTCGTGATGGTGGGTTCATCGTCGCCTACCACTGGCCGAAGCTAAAATTGAGGTAATATAGGGCGTATCAGGAAGTGGAAAAACAACGTTAGGAAAGGCTCTCGCACAGAAGCTCGAGCTGCCTTTTTTCGATGCAGACGATCTTCACCCGCAATGTAACATCGACAAGATGTCGAATGGAAACCCTTTGACCGATGCAGATCGGGAGCCGTGGCTGGAGCTTGTTCGTACAACCGCAGAGCATGCGTGTGTCGAGCAGCAAATTGGCAAATCGCTGGATAAGATGCCAGGGGTAGTAATCGCTTGTTCTGCCCTTAAAAGGTACTACCGTGGTATCCTGCGTGGAACGCATAAACCCAAATCGGTGCCATCGCATTTTGATCCTCCACATCCTCATAAACTTCCTACATACACAGTATTTCTATCTGTCCCGCGTGGCGTTTTGGAGGAACGAATGAGCGCCCGAAAGGGGCATTTTATGAGCCCCAAACTCTTGGATAGTCAGCTTGAAACGCTGGAAAGCCCGGAAGGAGAAGAAGGAACTATTAAAGTTCTATTAGAAGATGATACTGATACTCAGGTTCGGTTCGTTATCGAAAAATTACACGAATTGACCGGAGACGAAAGGATCCGAGATCAGTGAGCGATTTGTTGTTTCAAGGTGATCATCAATTGCCCATTTTTTTTTCTGCAGCGCTTTATAATTCACAATATCTATTGAGCAGTTACTCGTCATAAAGCCATTCTGTATAGTTGCATTTTGGAAGACAGTTCAGCATCATTGCCCCGTTTTGACACTGTCCCTTATTTTGAGTCATTCTCACTGCCCTGACCAATCTGAATTTATTGCAGTTTGTTTTTGATGTTGTATTTGAAGTAACAGTGCGTCCAACTTTCATTTCTCTTCAAATGTTACTTTAACCCTAGCGCTAGCATGTCCTTTAGAAGGGAAACAATACTATTCATTTTTGTGAGACGGATTAGAGGACTCATCTTCGTTACTAGGCAATCTCCTGGCGCTATGGATCTCTATTGCAAATGAGAAGTGCTAAGACTTACTGGACCCCCTAGGCTACGTGCAGCTTTATCCATTTGTCTATTTCTTTGCCATTTGTCTACTATAAGTGATTGAAAAATTTCTAGCTCAAGTAGCACTTATACTAGCTGATCTAGCTAGTCGCTCTAAAATGGACGTCCTGATTAACATCCCTGTGAGTAGACTAATCCTCCCATGATGATCCAGAAGCCTGCACACCGAGTTCGTGAGACTTCCCCTACGAACACGTATGTCAATTGTACTAATATATATCTGGCATGAGAATATTTGGCCACAAGCTATCCTTATCTCTGAAGGCACATTGGTAAATTGCACATCAAAGGCTCTTGTTCTTCATATCATGAGGTTATCCGGACAGCGCCAACTTAGCGTGAGGCACACAAGATAGTGCTCTTTCCCCTGATTGTTGTCAGGATGGAATTACAGGATCGTATTTGTGGTAATGACAGCTCAATCTGTCTATATTGAGTACGATAACAATGTACATAGCTGCTTCTTTGCATACATCTAGAGGAAAGCACATTAATCTGAGCTTGACGACGTCATTGGGAAAGATCGTCTCTTAATGATAGACACATTCTCTCTTCCGTTAATGCTCCATGAAAGAGGTTTTGAGATGGAATCCTATAGTTCTCTTGGCTGTAGCGCATCGGATTATGAAGGATCGTGGAAAACTCCCACAGTAGCACTCGTGAGATTGAAGGAGGTTAGTTTCAATAGTTGCCAATAACATCTCAAAATAACCTTGTTCAAGCTGATTCATTGTTTTCCAAGTCCAGGCCAATACTGCATGACAAACGAACCTACGGTGCCAATCCAGAGGCGTTTACTCCAGAATCCAGAACGTCTTCTTGAAAATGGTCGGAAGGTATCCTCTAGACACTTTTGGATTGGGGCGCAGGTATGTGCAACTCTTCTTGTTATCTGAATGATGGAGCTGATATGAGGATTTACACCACTCGCATTTTGTTTCGCACTTTATGCTCTCCTCGCCATCTGACACACAATTCGCTAATTATAATTGCCGCTTCAGTATTAAGCACTGCTGGGGTGAACCACTTTTGGGGCAAACAAAATCCATTTCTTAAATTTCACCTCACTGATAAGGATTTTGAGTGTCCCCTACAGGGGATCAGCCCAGCAGTGAAGTGCGTTTGGCATCACTTGCTAAAGATGGTCAAGGAAAAGATATAACCGTCGAGTTAGATTTATCTTCTGGTTTTCTTTCGTGAGCAATATAAATACAATTAACTCTCACCAGCATCTCATTTTCGTCCTAGCCACCCCTTACGTTTTCAATACTCAATTGAACCAACTTCAACGGCCGCACGAGAGCTCATTTTGTGTAATGCTGGAGAATGAGGATGGTACATTTTCATTTAACTACTACCATAACTGCAATCACTGACACTATCTATACGAAACACTTATTGGCCTTGAGCAGGAAAATGAGTTGAACAAGTTGTACGAACAGTACAAATGACGTAGTTGAATACTGCCAGATTGGATCAAGTATGCGGTAAGTCGCCGTCAAAGTGCGAGCGTCGACTTGGCGTGCCCTGAGCCTCCTAGTTAAGGTCATGCTTAGCAGGACCTCAGGCCTCTCTGGCCGACATACATCAGTAAAATAGCTTGTAACCTGGAGGGCTGCTGGCGGTAGTCCCCCCAATCGGCAAGCCTGCAGAAGCCTCCTGAACATCGTAGCGGGCTTGGCGCCTCGGAAGGAGGTCCGACACTTCAAACCGTTTTACTGGTGTACTGCGTTTCGTGCCCTTCTCCTGATCCATTGCAATATCCGGCTAGGAGTACATGACTTTACCCAAAGACATTTCAGAATACATGGGAGCTGGATGTGAAAAGAAAGGACCGGGTATTCAGCGAAGTGCAGAATTCTTACTACATAAAAACCTGTATACATCTCTCCGGGTCCGATCATACATCTTCCGGTCCCTTGGATCCTCGTAGGGCTACGCGGTAGTTCATTGTACCACTCCAGCAGGTCAGCATCTGACAACGGTAACAGCTGACCAGGAAAGGATATATTGAGCAGCAGGACGCGTTCTACACATGACAGCAGGATACACTTTGAGACGTCAAGCATGAATGACAGCAATAGAACATGACAATGAAGGTATCATATGCACACATCAGCTAAGATATGATCCCATCTTCTTCTCTATTTCCTAACCAAAATCCAGTCTTTGCTTATCCCAAGGGATCATTACGACACCCATAGCCACATCAGGAATGTCATCATCAGGCCCTCCGTCTTGGATATTTCCCAAGCCCTCGTGAGCCGTTTCATGTCCTGTAATGGCAGATTTTATGTCTCGCATTTGACGAGACTCCGAAGGCATAGCTACAAGAACTGTGATCTGTAGATCTACACTTTCGTCCCCTGCACCGGGCTTCGCAGATAAGCCGGCAAACGACGAAGGAAGCCGTCGTGGCAGATGGGTTGTCCACTTCAGACTCTTCTGCCTAAGTCCGCGATACATGCCGATTGCTTCTTCAGTAGGAGTGAATTGGCGAGCCACTCTGTCTACATGTGCAGGCGATGGGCTCTGAAAGTCTTTCCGCATCTCCACTGACAACGGCTGGATGCGGGAGAGGCTTCAATAGGGACACATACATTGAGGCATGTATATTTACCATCATATCCTTCCACTCATTGTGTGAAGGCACTGTCCATATGTCACATAGACTAGGTTGTTCATCTTTGAATTCTCCACCACATATTGATTCAGATATTGTTCGCTGCCGTCGCCGATCGACCATGTATCGGGAGCTGAGTCCTCCGCCCAAGAAGATCTAATGACATTCCCCAAATCCTGGGTCACTACATGCTCAAGCTTATCGTAAGTGGATTCACTCACGATGAAAAGCGCCAAAAAGCTTATGAGAAAGCCAGCGAGAAGTGATGTGCTGGTCGGGGTTTGGGAAGGCCTATTAATAGTATCTACATCTGTTTGCTGAGGGGGTTCTGGTGAGGATGTCGGTGCCATTGGCGGGGCCATGGTGATCAGTCCCGCCATGGTTTTTCAATACCAGAAAGGAAGTCCCATAGAGGGTCCCAACTAGGTAGGAATTCGTCCCAGTAATTCACACCGTGGGATCTGGATGAGAAAGCCAGTCACAAGATTGGTTTATGAAGAAGCTGTACCTTGCCGTCCAGCCTCGCTTACCTTGATTGGCCACTTACTCCGTTGCCATTGAAGGAAGTCTATACCCCACTTATGGTTATATTACTTACTGAATTAGATCGGCTAATGTTATATACATATCCAAAATAAGTATTGATTATGTTCTATGGCTTCCCTTCTATCATTTGATTCCTCGATCTGACTTTTCTTTCTGAATTAAATTGCGAGAAAGCATAGGAGCATCTTTCCCTTTGAGAGTCTGCCACGGGCACACTTTGTCAGCGAAGGTCTGGAGTGTTGTTGGGTTGCAAATTCGTCCTACTCTGTTACAGCGATTCATAGAACTCAGCATGCTGAGGTCTATGTGTTATTGCGACACCCATGTGGTAATGCCCTGGCGATTACAAAAGTAACGGATGTTGGGCCGATGACATAATCCAAACCCATACTAACGTCCAAACGACTGGAGAATTTGTGGAGGACACGAGGTAATTGGTCATTTAATTCTGAACTCCAAACAGCAAATATGTCAAAAACATATGCACAAATCATTCCAAAAAAATACTGCCCAGTGCTATCTGCTACTTTCAACTACATGTTCAACAGGACGCTTAAGCTCCGAGTTATCTTCTAGTTGGGAGATCTACAGTCTCAATTCTAAAGAAGGATTTTTGCGGATGGATATAATCCTTATCATCCCTGAGCATGGATTATTTTGTTTATACCCAACTTAACTTACTAATAAATCAATCACGCGGCAAGTTCTCGTATTTTTTTAAGCGTCTGACGGCCACTGACACCCGTGCTTGTCGTACCGCGAATCTTAATCATTCCCCTGTCAAGTCACCTTTAGTGATTTCGTAACTATGCTGTTGCTGTGGATGTGAGTGATCCCCTCTCAAGAAACCCAACTGCACTGACGCAAGCCCGTTTATTCTTCAAACTCGCTCGACATGAGAGGGAAGGCCGCTGATGCCTTATCACTTGTTGAACCACCGAAGCATCATGAGATTTATTATACGGAAGGCGTCGTAATCCTTGTGAGTCAGGCTCGAAGTGCTGTGTATGTGCATGTTCATATTTGTCGCTTCCCTCAAAACAAGGTCGAGAGGACCTTGTTCAGAGTCCCTCGTACTATGATTGAACGCAATGCTCCGGAATTAGCACACATACTGCCTTCCAACGGAGAGGAGAAAAGGGGGACGGAGGACGTGCCGGTATACCTGGAGGATATCACCGCTAAAGACTTTGAACGACTACTCACCGTGATATACCCTATGCAAGTGCTAAGTTCCCACTCGCAATCTTATAATTGAAAACTGACATTGTAGAGGTTTAGCAGAATTTCCGTCGATGATTACCCTAGCGCATCTTGGACATCAGAAGAGTGGGCATCGATCCTTCATCTCGCGACCAAGTGGAGCATGAAAGGTCTTCGCGCCATGGCCATTAAGAATTTGAATACTGTCGCATCACCTGCGGTAAAAATCCGCTTGGGGAGAAAATACGGTCATCCCACATGGGTTTCAGAAGGGTTTATGACCCTTTGCTTGCATACCGAGCCGCTGACAGTTAAAGATGGTGAAGAGCTCGAAATGAAGGATGTCATTGAGTGTGCCTCTGTACGGGAAGTTATCAGGGCAAAGATATTTACATTGGAAGCGGGAACTACGATGTTTTCGTCCACGCGTCTTGGAAATGTCCGTGTCCGGATAGGAAAGTATGAAGACGGCATGAAGTACGCAAATAGTAAGCCTAGTATTTTAGTCAGGTATTTCATAATCGTTCATTCTGTTCTGGTGCCGTCGTGATTTCAGATGCCTTTGTTCGTGATATTATCGAAAATACGTTTTCGGTTGTTACTGAGATGCCCTAGTTCATATCCTGTCTTATATAATATAATTGAGTAATTGACATCTCCAGAAAATTTAATCAACAAACACAGATCTAGGGGTAATACCAGGTACACCTCTGCTACAAGCCATATTCTATTTTCTTCATGCCTTTTCTCTTACGATTGGTGATTGGAGGGGAGGCGGCGGCGGCTCCCCCAAGAATAGACAAAACTTTTGTTATCAGCTTGTATTCTTTGTCTGGCCACGAACATAAACAGATTAGCGACCTCGTATCAGTATGATCACACTATCGTAGTATTAAGGTCTGAGCACACCCACGGCAAGGGGATGGTGGAACGGGAAAATTGGATATCTACTTTCCATCGAATATATACTAAAGGTGTAGCGCTTAAGCTTACTATGTAGTACGCGTGTGTATAGGACCTCAGATATTGTAGTCATCCTACTTACAGATGCTTAAACAAAAAATAATACCATAAGCTGAACTGTCTAAAAGACTAGTTTCTGAACACAAGATCCTAAACTGGAAACTGTACACCTCTTGAAAACACCTACTGGGGTCTGTTGGAGTTGCAATAAGTATAACGGCCAATCCTTTTGTTGTAAAAGAAAGCATAGCGATTGAACTACCGCTGAGTACAACAGCCACTTGATCTATTTTTAGATTCCCATTGTGCCCCTTATTCTAAGTGGCATATTAACTGTGGATTTATGCGTCTTTTGTTACACCTATTTAGATATAACAATGGACACAAAGTAGTATAAAGTAGACAGGAAGCATGCACTATAGAAGAGGTTTATCCAGATATTGTCTTAGGAACTTGTACCCTGTGCACATAGCCTACTTTTACAATACTTTTCACATTTTACAGGTAGCACAGCGTCAGGAAAACGGGGATGGGTTCTGGGATGGACAGAGTTTGTAGTCGATTGGTAATATTGCCGGGGAGATCTGATACCATTATTGGTCAACCGACTCGAGGGTTGACTTGTCCCGCATGAAGGCCCAAGCTACCCATAACATAACATCCACAAGGTGATATCTTCATGGCGCTTGCATACGGCGACTGTTGACGCTTTGAAGGCTAGTTGTCAAATTTACCTATACCAATTCAAATGGAAATTTGTCTTGACATACAGAAACTTAGGTAGTGCGCATCCCGTTCCGTGACAAATATAATATCTCAGTCAACACACAGTGAGAATCGACTGACTTATACGAAGTACCTGTGACAAATATAATATCTACCATAAAGAAAATAACGAGTTAACACGGTTGTAGAAGATGAACTAGAGATGGGTAACGTACCTCAGTCGACACACAGTGAGAATCGACTGAGGTATAATGTGATAGCCTTGGCTGTTCTTATACGTAGTTTAAGGGTGAGAAAATGAAGAAACGAAAAATATCGGAGAAATATAGGACATGGTAATCGAAATTGTTGTCAGACACGATCGGTACCTCGTGACCCTGTGGTATAGTGTAATGACCTTATTTGTTCTCGTGATCGGAAGCATGCAGTAGCCCTTCAATTACAACGGATTCCAACGTGAGAGACGAACTACAGGTGTTTGCGGAACACCCATTTGCATTAAATAGCATATTATGTATTATTATGGATTCAAAGGAATGTTTTCTTTTTTTTTAAAAAAAAAAAGCTAAAGACTGAGAAAACGAGAAATAAAAAGGAAGTAAACATTAAAGACGGCTTAAAGTCAGCCTACCACCGTCCTTGTCGTTTGCGTTCCCAGTTTGGCCGAATGATATTTTTCATCAAGAATCACTGATTATTGCTGAAGAAAGTTATCGGACAGAAAGTCTCTAGAGTAGATCGACTCACTATCTCGGCCGCAGTCCGGGCAGTACGCATAGGTTAATCCCCCGAATGTTTTCATAATATGATTCTCATGGCATGATCAGCATTGAATTACTTCAGTTGCATGGAATACACAGGAGTGATCAGGAGTCGACACATCATCGTTGTGTTACCCGTTCAATTGTTCGAAATGGTATGTACATGTATAGGGCTAGGCATATTATATTAATTACTTTATTTTAGCTGCTGTTGAGAGACGAGCAGTGACCACACGGGATGTAGAATTGCAAGTTGCATATGGTTCGAAGAAGGGATAAGCGCTGAAAAATAAATGTGGACAGTCAATTGTGGATTCCTCGTTAATTGAGCTGCAGTGTCACGATCTGTAAGGAAAGAAACGAGAATGGGGATTGTATTAGGCAGCACGCTGTGGTACACCTAGATTCGTGGTCAGAAGATCTAGTGATCAACTTCAGAGTAACCGCGATTATTCCTTCACGGACGCCCAGAGCCGCCGGTTTGGACTTGTTTGCATTACGATATGACTGCTAAGCTAAGTCTGTTTCATCGATGGACGTAAGACGAGCTGAAAGGTCAAAGATTATAAACATATCGTACGAGGGTGGCCCGATGAGCGGAAAAACCATATTCAACTGGTTGGTTAGATCAGTGAGAAGCGTGTTGTCGTCAAAGAATATTTGCAAGGCCGAAATATCTTCCTCCTTACCAATGTCTGCCTTTAAGGTCCTGATACAAGTGCACCGTATTTACCCCATGCTGTGGGCCTGCATGCCCCGAATTTAATTCCAAGATTTATGTCACCATTCAAGTCCGCCATCACCCCCTGCGCTCCTTTTGAGTTGCTTTTTTTTAGAAAATTCCCTTCTTTAATTTTTTTTTTTATGGATCGTGGCTTCCGTTTTGTCTTTCTTCATGTCATGCCCGCTTTAGATCTGTGTTGAATCGTAATTTGCACTGCTGGTTAGTTACAATAATGTTCCCTCTGATAAAAATATATCAATGTTTCAAATGACTGTTTTATTATTGCAGAATGCTTTAAAATATTTTAATAATTTGAAAAATAATCTGAGCCGTGCAGACGACTAAACTGGTGACAATGCACAGCACACATACCGCGCGTACCACGCGTACCGTACATACCTCCATTTCGACTTTTTTGAATCTACTATCGGCCGGTTTAACTCTTTGTTAAAAATATATAGTGTGTACGAACAGACCAAGTTAAGTTCAAATTACTAGGTTACTGTAAAGTGCTGTATAGCCGATTGTGAATATCCTTATGTATACTATGGTATACCCCAAAGGAAGCTGCGAGCGTCCTCAACAGCTTGCAAAACAACATCAATAAATTTCAACACTCCTGACTCATATTATTTTATTTTATTTGTCACCGTTGTTTCATTAATTTCTGGAATACAATTACCGAAATCAAGTGACTAGTTACATATCAATAAAACTGTAGAAGTTTAACAATATAAGCGCACGGGAATCGTACAAGGTTGATAACGCTTGGAGGACCTTTCGCATACCGGACCGCGCGGCTTGAACAGACACCAGGAAAACATTATGCTATCTAGCAATTATTAGGCACTGTCTAGTGTGAGCTTCGGACTACATTGAGGCAGCATAAAGAGTAGTAGTCTGTTCAAACGGTAGCTGACAACCTAATGAAGAGTAAAAAGGATAACACTTAATTTGAACTCAAGTCTTGTTTCCCCTTTGGCCTCTGGATCGCTAATCCCTTAAAAGGACGTCCAGGCAAGCCAACGACAGGGTTTGTCTATTCTTAGAAGAGTGGCTGCTCCCACCCTTGTGTGGCTGATCACGAGAGAAGGACCTGGGGCTGGAGAAGAAATGGGGTATCATCGGTAGCAGACTCCTCGAGGATGACATGAGCGGATCATTGACGAGAGTTCCACACGACGGAATGGTACTCTGACCAGAAGAAAGAAAGGGGGAAAAGGTCATAAAAGGAGTTTGTTCTGAGCTCTCCCTTGCATTTCTGCAAGTAATCTATCCATGTGGCCTCATTTTTGTGAAATTCATTGTTTTCTTTCATCCCCCCCCTTATATATATATTTATATTTAGCTGGCAAAGATATGCACTATTTACTTTGCGATTATATATGTCTTTACTAAGCATGGGAAAAAATCAACTGGCAACCTTATCAATTGAAAAGCGCTGTAAACTTTGCGGAATATCTCATCGAGAATGAAATCTCGCTTGCGGCGCTCGATTGAACATATATGAGTGGTTACGATAAATAAAAATCAGACTTCGGAGCCGCCCACACGTATCTAGGCTTTCATCATCAAAGAAGCGACTCTGACGTAAACTCAAATGATGCACTAGAACATAGTTGGATTGTTTAACACTGCGATTGTCGCTGACCTGCAAGTCGCTGAAAGAATCTTCGAAAAGAAAAATATATCACAATTCCTACTGTAGTCACAAATATCTCAAATCGGAGATTGCTGAAAATTTTCAACAAAGCGGAAATACTATTTCTTGGTAAAGTGGAGTTAATGAAAATATGTGAGAGAGTGTAGCTGGAGATAGGATGGGAGGATGGTGCGAGTGTGTCACGATCATGCTTCGCAAAACTGCTCAGACCACAAAAGTCTGTGAGATTTCATTACAGCCTTAATTCAATGCCATTACGTTTCCGGTCGTCCCGAACAGACCAAATATTGTGACCCTAAATCAACGCTGGCAGGATCGAATTCGCCGAAAACAGGCTCTAGAGTATGTCCGAGAAAGCTACAACTTTTTGAGAATTCTCGGGAATCTCAACAATCTGAAAAACTCTCCGGGAATTTTCCAAAGTGAACTATATATCCTATACAAGTTCCCGCGAAGCCCTCGGGGTCCGAATATCGGGGAGACTCCATGTTCCCCCCACCCTCATGACCTTTACAGCATACGCCGAAAAATGAGCCTCGAGCATGCGACATGCTTCCAACGTAACCCATCGTATGCCTGAGAGTATTTTCGCCGGCTGGCGTTTGCATGCATCGCAAGGCACTACCAGCGGCAGTTTGATTTGCACACTTTTCGTTACTCTCACATAAACTACAGAACGGGAGTATATTTGACACATGTCTGATGACGTTTTGGCCAGTTCAAATCGTTCTCCAGGGGGACTGTTACGCCACGGTTATCGCGGTTGGTTTCCTATCAAAAGTCCGGAAATACATCACAGATGGTGTACAGCCTGAGGATCATCACATATATAAACATCTGTCGAGCTCGGTTCGTTTATACCCTCTTCCAAAGCTCACCATCAGTCAGATATTATGGCACCAACGACTTATATAAATTCGGACGAATGTGCATTTCTACAGGCCAGCAACAATCACGATTTAGTTAACAGAAAAGTTGCCTCGAATAATGCCCCCGTTGAGGCATTTCTCCACGAGAGGCGACCCCGACACAACAAGAAATTTTATCTTGACAACGGCATTATCTTTCGTGTATGTATTCAAGTGCCAAGTCCTTCAAAAAACTGATCGCTGCCCTTTCGATTAGGCTGGTAATGAGCTTTTTAAGGTTCCCGCGGAGCGATTAACCCATCGCTCACCTGTATTCGCCGATATGTTCACTTTCAATCCGTGCACCAAAGGGGGCTGGGGCGTTGTTGAAGGCCATTCCGATCACAAACCGATTGTTCTTCCACAGGTAGATCCGCTTGATTTTACTCGACTGCTGGCCCTGCTATATCTACGGTGCGCTTTCCGCTCTTAAACTAGGATGTTTTTCCCAGATATTCATTCCTGTTCCACGGTCGCCAGGAGTACTGAATCCGATGCCTACACCTCTACCTGGAAGTACTCGGAATGGTCTTCGATCCTGAGGCTCGGTCATAAATATCAGATGGACACTGTGGTTGCCCTCGCTAAAAGGAAGCTCGACGAAATAGACGCGTTTCCATCCCCCGTTGTACAGATTGAGTATGGGCGACGATATGACTGTCCTGCGTGGGTCAGAGCTGGCTATATCGAGCTCATTACCCGCGCGGTGCCCCCGTTGAGCGTTGCTGAGGGCGAAGCACTAGGAATGGCGGACATCCTTCGGTGTGCACAAGCAAGAGAAGAATATCACATTAGGTAGAGTCTATACTTACTATAATGCCCGTTAGCTAATCTTATATGCATTTAGTGTCGGTTATCGCTACGGTAATTGTTTATGAGAGGTGTTTCTTAGTCTCATATACTAATTTTAGACTCTTTCCAGACATAGACCATATTGTAGACAAGATATTTAGAGGTCACATACCCAAACGGTCTTCGAAGTATATATTTCCCCAATAATCTTCAAGTTAATTGGCTCAGCTGTAAATATCGACCTCCTTGATCGTGTATTCACATGTAATTTGCATGGACAATAAATATCAACTCTTCCCTTACTAAACGTTTTGTACTTCTGTGCTTGTTTACGTTGTATCCCACGTCCATGTCCGTCTTTCTACTCGCGACACATGGTTAATTGCAGGACCATGCTTCATACATGCGGCATTCGTTTGAACTGATAAATACCAAGATCTGGGATAATCAAATCCTTTGGTACATCTTTCGATTTTGCACTCACTCAACGAGCCTGGCAAACTTAAACGAAGGCTGTCGGAAGTGCTCTGGAACAAGCTCATATGGCTGCAGTATACAGGAATCAACTGCTCGATTTACGCGAAGTATACGAGTATGCAGTAGAAGACCAGGGGGTGGAGAATTGTAGAACTGCATCACCAGTGTCAGTGTGTGAACCGAGTCCCCGAGCTCAAGTTGGGGAGTTGTCAAGGTGCGACCGGTTTATAGCCGGTACACCCCCTTCCGAGGCTCCGGTCGAGATCGAGACCTCCAAGTATCACAAAGAGTATTACTTGAGTGATGGGCTGATTTTTCTCGTGAGTTTTTCACTGATCTCCCGGAAAGAATCTGACGCTTTGGAACCCAACCAGGTGGAGGAAAAGCTCTTCAGAGTTCCAAAATATATGCTCGAGAACAAATCATCTTTGCTACATGCTAGGTTCGCGGTTGAAGTTACCCAAGAAGGCCGGGGACTGTACGAGCACACGCCACTCGAAATGCCAGATGTCGCAAGCACTGACTTTGGGCACTTGTTGGCACTCTTACACCCGTTGTGAGTGCTTAGCATCGCAACTCACACATCTCAAAATTTATTTTCGATTTCTGGACTTGAAGGTCAACGGACTGGGCTACGTCCATGCCGTCGTGGGGGCACGCTCGCTGGTTCTCCATTCTCAAGCTCGCATACAAGTTCGAGATGTATGATATCCGAAATCAGGCCATCATCAGGCTTCACCAAATCGATGGTTTCCCTAGTCCTACGGACAAAATAGACTCTGGGAAGAAATATGGATACAAGCCTTGGATTAGGGATGGGTTTCTGAAGTTGATCACTCGTGAGACTCCGTCGTTGAGTGAAGAGGAAGGGGCGGTCTTGGGGCTGAAAGATGCATTGCGCTGTGCATCAGCCAGAGAAGAATATTACAAACACCCCAATTCGTGAGCGAGTTTGGCCATGCTACATTTATGTTGAGTTCAATAAATTCGCAACATATTATGTAGACCATACACGGTGAAACGTATACAACACGTGCAATACGGCTATTCGAATTATCGTGAGGAGATAACATGTAAGAGTACTCTGATTCGTTCGTATTGACCAATGCTAATAGTTATGGAGACACCGGCCCTAATCTCGAAATTGCCAACTCTATTCTGGATAAGATATTTGGGAAGGAGATTCCCAAAGTGGGAGAAGTGTGAGGGGCGCAGGTGCTCATTTTCGGAGGTGTTATGGACAGTTAAAGTTGATAGCAGTCTGAGGCTGTTTTCGTTTGATATTTTGAAATCCATACCCATATAGTGTTAAGAGAGAGCAGAGAGAGAGCAGCGCAAGCACAGGAATCGGTGTCGAGTTGTTCAGAGAACATACTACGATGGTCATTAGGATTGTGGATGTAATAGCTCGGTAATAATAGAATAGGGCTGTGCTGTTCAAGACTCGACATTTATGGACGTCTCATCTCTGATCTTGAAATATGTATTTTAAAACAATAGTACACACGGGCAGGCACGTACCTGTACTGGTCCAACTAATCCAATAGTGCCACCGAGAGTCGTATTTTAGTTCGCTTCCACATGATAATTTTCTTGAAAACAATATTTTATAAGCAAACTTGACCGTTCTCATTTCAAGTGTCTAATAATAGTTAGCGGTTGCATATCACGTGTATCATTTCTGGGCGCCGTCATGTCAGACAGCTTCGCCAAATCCGAAGCGATGGTCACACCGGATTTCTCACTGACTGCCAGTACTAACTGCGCATTCAATAAACTTGTTCTACTAGTATGAAATTTGGTTTATAGTCTTACCGGGCTCAAGCTAATATCGAATCTAGCTAACGTCACGGCAGCAGCCTGAACCGCTGCATACTCCTAGCCTACCATGTCTAATCCAACATCCGCAATTCCTCCTTTTATCCCAGGTCTGCTTATCGTTAGCCTGCTCATTGTCGTATGCCTTTCAATAGGATGGAGGAACTATTTGCGCAGGGGCCTTCCGCGGACAACTGCTGTTTCTCGAGTGTGGAATTGGGAGGGGCTGGGGCAAGAAAGCGAGAGTCCGAAACCGGAGAAGCCGAAGATGTGGGACGTGGGGGTTTCTAAGACCAATGATGAGGTTTTAATAAAGATGGGAGACGGATGGGAGAAGATTATGGTGAGTGTACCCGAAGCCTTTCATGAAGAATGTGATCGAAAGTTTAACTATGTTCCACTTTGCAGCCACTATCTGCTGCTCCCATCAATCACGATTTATTAAATCCTAGCGTAATTGAAAATATTAAGGAACCCCCAGATTCTCCTGATCGAGGACATATTCGACGTTTTCCTGACTTCAGCTTCCTTCCTCCCCCCTCACGGCGAGACAAGCAAAAACACAGCTCGCAAAGCGTAGCTTCACCCACAACATTACGAGCGTCCAGTCTTCACCACCTCCAAGTATCTGTCATTATATCTATGCCCAAACCCACGCCATTCACACCCTTACGACTACAGAACGAATCAGACTCACCATTAGCAGGAAAACACCCGTATACCGAGCCGAACGACTCACTGCCCCAATCAAACGAAGACCACGGTGAAGATGCAGAAGAAATACCTGAGGTAGCCTTCGGAGTCATTGTGGTACCGTGGTTGAAAGAGGGGGATGAAGGGCTTGATATGACAAAGGGGAAGGCTCCGTCGTCATGATGTTATTACGCGCCACGAGGAGGAGTACACCTTGTCTGCGACTTTTATCCGTGACATCATGACACCACGATTCATTTATGTCGACACTTGACCCAAAGTACGGACCACCCGCATTCAACCCCGAGCACGTTTTCAACTCACAAATTCCCATATCTACCACCCCCCATAGATATCTCTCTAATCCCCCTTATCGATGAAGATTTGGAGATGGTCAGGCGGATAGCCTGATGATCCCTCCCCGACGGGTCCGCGCATTCGCTTTGCAGCTATTCATGCTATTCACGTAGGATCCCCAGTGTAATTTTACATACCATCCTTGGACGTTGTGACCACCAGCTTGGTCTACTATTGTTATTATTTTTTTATGAGGTTCTTTAAGAAGACCACGAGTGATATGCGATAGATACAGGTAATCGGGTAATTCTGAACGCACCACAAGATATTTATAGTTTATAGCTTGACGGAACAAACAACTACTGTACGTGAAAAATTAGCTCGCATTGGCGGTTGGCATGCACATGGGTGGCTTTGGTGTGGTGGGCAATCAAGCGCCGTCATTTTATGATGCAGTCTAGATCTTCAAGTGAAAAACCCGTGCCATGTGATAAGTCATCCATACCAAGGGATTTCTCATATCTGATTGCCAGTGAGGAAAGTGGATGTAAGCCTGGCGCCCCAGTCTTACTCATTGTCCTTTTGTTCCACTCCCTTGTTCCACTCCCTTTGTTCTACCACGTGATCACAGCATATAAAGCCTAGGTAGTTTTCCTTCTCTTTCCTTACCGTACGCTGCACTTGCCTGTATCCTGTCTTGTTCTGGACAATACACCGTGGTCCTGTCAACTTGTGTGACCGCCAGTGATCCCAATTGAGGACGGGATTACAGTGGATGCCATTTTGTTTAGATCCCCACTTTGGAGAGATCAGTCCTCACAGTGTACTATTATGTATGTTCTTAATCTGGCAAAGAACCATCGTGATGAAAAGGTGATATAAGAGCCTGGTGGGTTATGTGCATGAAAGTACAGGCGTGCTGAGTGACGAGGGGAGTCGGATGCAACATAACCTAACCAGTCTCGTGTGATCCTGCTAGCAAAATAAATATTGCTCGTCCACTCTGGAGAAGCGTGTCATCCTTGTGTAGGGGCCATGCGGTTATTGATAACGCAGTCCCGGAACCGTTGGAATGACACCCAGCATTCAGGTCATTTTGGCCATTGCTATCTTTAAACCCTTACAAACTCGATCCTGATACACCGGTGCCTGTTCCCTAGACGACAACGATGTGCCAGTTGGTGCCAGAGAAGATTGCCCTGCGCTGCTTCAATCTCATGCATCCCTTGTAACAGATGTGATGTGATTGATAGGCCTTATAGCATGTGGGCCTTACTTCCTTTCGGTTCTTGTCATCTGCGCTGTGGTTACTCCTCGAACACCTTCACCTTCGGTGGTAGTCTTAGAGGGACAGTTCCTGGACCCCGCCGTTTTTGTGTCCACACAGAAGCGCAGATCCTTTGTTGAGAGGATGGAGGGTACGGGTACATCAAATCCTGCGCTGCCGACAGTCCTTGGGCGACCCACGAGGCCCAGGGAGACGGAGCATCTAAGCTGTGAAAATAGAAGCTATCATTGGTTAAGCCTGAGGCACAACACAAGTATATTATGGATTTTCAAGTTAATCACGGGATACTACCGGGAGTTTTCCGGCACAGTAGCTGGGAAGAGGACGTGCCCCATCCACCGCGTCGAGCACCATGTACGATTTTTCATTATAGACGGTCCTTGGTCCCTGCGAGTCCTAATCCTTAAATTCCAAGATCTTGCTTTGTGAATATATACTATATACACGCAAGCTTACATGAGCATAGGTGCCAAGTACTAAGTAGCATACTTACATTCTTGTCAATAGATGGATCCCCACTCTCGTACTTTGCCCCCAACTCCCTATTTCCTAGCTAATCTCTATCCCTCCCCGCCGTACTCCCCCCCCTCTCTCTCGTCCTGACAACTTTCTGTCTCAACGCCTTCTCCTTCAGCTCATTCTCCATTCTTTCCAACGAACTGGGCTATCCACAACCCGTCAGCAAATGCGCCTCATCAATCCAAACCAAACAACGAAATTAACGCACCCTTCCCCCGCCCCCGCCACCATCCCTCTCTGTATCAACCTCCATACGATCAATCAACCTCCGAGACGATCCGGATTCCTTATCTCCTCTATTCTTTCCCTTATCCCTCTCCCTCTCCCTGTTGCGCTCCATCTCACGTGTGCTGTCTCGGCCGCTGGATATACTCGGACTCCTCCCATGACCACCTACTCTCCTAGATCCGGGACTCGGGCTCTTTCTCACAGGGCTCAAACTTGCTCTGTCACCCCCACCTCTTCTTCTACCCCCCTCGCCGCGTCTTGAGCTCGGACCTCTCCGTGATCCAGGACCAGGGCTAGGACTTGCCCTCGTCGTGCGTTGTCTCTTTGTAGGCCTCCTGGGGGAACGAGACCTCGACCTCGAGCGTGATATCGATCGAGAAGGGGATGGGGAACGAGGGCGCGAACGGTGATGAGACGGCGAAGAACGGCGGCGCGGTGGACGTTGAGACGGCGGGGAGCGTTTTCGGGGCGCCAATAATGGGGAGAGGGGGCGGCGCGTTGGGATTCCGCTTGGTGAGACGGGCCGGCGGCGGGATGTGCTTGGCGAGCCGGCCCCTCGTCTGACCGGGGGAGTGCGACTTCGACTGCGGCTGCGGCTGCCTGACAGGCTTCGAGTGAGCGTGAAGCTGCGTGCGCGGGGACGGCGGGAGCGGGAATGAGAGTGGGAGTGTGACGCTGGCGTGCGGGGCGGACTGCCGCGGGAGGCGCGCCTTAGAGGTTGTGAGTCGCGGCTGGGAGGGGAAGCACGTCCACTACGCATAGGTGGTGTATCGTCGCGAGCACCTCGTGGAGGCGGCCCATCGCGGCCTCCCCTTCTGGCCCCTCGTCTGGGCGGACTGTCGTTTCTCCTCATGCTCAGTGAGCGTCTCCTCCCTCCACCTGGTGAACCTCTCCTCCTCGGCGGAGGCGGCGTATGAGATCTAGATGATCTAGACGGGGAATATGAGTAACGACGACCAGAGGGCGGGCTGCGTCTTCGTGGGGGGGAGCGTCGTCTTGGAGGACTACGCCTACGGGATGGGGGCGAACCCCGACGGCCAGACGGTGGACTACGACCGCCTGGAGCAGAATCACGGGGTCCACCGGGCGATGGACTACGGGAAAATGAACGGCGACGGGGAGGTGTGCGAGAGGCACGTGGCGGACGCTGACCAGAAAGATGTCAGATAAAAATGCGTCAAAACAATAACAGTAGGATACGAACCCCCCCCGCCGCGTCCTCCCCATCCATTATCTCTCCCTCTCCCACGTCCCCTCTCCCCCTCCCACCCGCCACCGCCACCGCCACCGCCACCTCTTCCTCTGCCTCGTCCCCTTCCACCAAATCCATCCGTCCTCTCTTTCTCCCTAATCTCATCCAACCTCCTTCTTGCCCTCTCTTCGAACATCTTCTCATCCCCTTTATTCGCATTACGCATCTCCGCCTTCTTCGCATCAACAAAACTCTGAGGTATACCTGCAGGCGACGCCTGCGCCTCAAGGAGCAGGCTCCACAGCGCGGTCATGAATGCAGATGTGGATTTGGTAAGGAAACCAGTAAGATTTATTTGCATTTTACGGGGGTCAGGTGTCTATTGTCAAATGTATTGTCAGCGCAAGGTTGACGAGCGGAGTTGAGTGAGACATGCCGGTTGCGATTCGTCCTCTAAAAGACCCATCGCGTATTCTACAACGAGTTCATCTTCCAGCCCGACGAGCTCGGTGACTTTTTGTGTTATCCACGGTCTTAAAACTTGCAGATTAACTTTCCGCATGTCGACCTGTGCATTTGGGTGGTGTTGATTATGAGCAGACGAGTCCCAACCCGAGATAGAGTGCACGCTTCCGGGCCACATACCTTTTTTTCAAACGACGGTGGAAACTTCATCGACTTGAGAAGTTTCGTCTCTTTGTCTGAGAATCTACGATCCTGATCTGTAGATGTACCTCTGAAGAATCCTGCGTCTGCCATCTTTGCCTGCGAATCACGGGTGAAGACAGAGAGGCAAGGTGAAGAAGAGCAAGGGGCACGTGACAATTCAGACACCGATGCGCGCGCTACGTTGATTTGTGTGTTCGTCTCGTCATGTCTTCACGACCACGGCCATTATATTCCCGTTTCAGTCTGTTTAATATCCTCCTCTTTCTCCTCATAGCAGCACCGGCATCAGCCATAAAATTTAACCTGAGAGCGTACCGCTTTCCCGTTCAGAAATGTATATGGAACACTGTGCACGACAACGCCCTGGTCATTGTCACTGCTGTCGTTGGGCCAGGCAATGATCAGCGTGTTGACGTCGATATTGTCGATTCGAGTCCTCAGAAGAATGTATACCTCAGTAAGCGCAATATCACTGCGGAGACGAGGTTGGCTATCACGACGCACGCTGAGGGAGAGGTTGGCGTTTGTTTCAAAAACTACCTGGGGAGTAGTAAGTGTTTGGCGTATTTTTCAAGGTGGCGGTGAACTTATGCTGTTTGCGTGTGTGTGTGTGTTTGTGGTAGACGTGGCTTCGCATGATGCAACAAATAAATTCCGCGTCATTGACCTAGATGTTGACATTGGTGCGGATGCGGTTGATTATAAGTGAGTCCCCTACAAGCATCCCCTCACGACGACATATTGAAGAATATTCCCGGCAGTGCCATTGCCAACCAAGAATCTCTTTCGGGTCTTGAAACCGAAATGCGAAAGCTGGAGGGGCTAGTAAAGGAAATCGTAGACGAGATGGACTACCTTAAGAAGCGGGAGGAGAAATTTGCAAACACCAACGGTCAGTCGTCAATCACACGACCATATCCCCGTGTTTTTCTCTTCAAATGGTTGCTCTGAATGTGAGTACTAAACCGCATCCACAGAATCAACCCGCGGCCGGGTGCAATCCTTCGCTCTCTTCACTATCTTCGCGCTCGTAGGCCTTGGTGTCTGGCAAATTATGCATTTGCGGTCATTCTTCAAGCGGAAGTATCTGATTGATTAGAGAGATGGGTGCATGTATTATCGCCTGCCATTTTATTTCTTGCCGTAATACATTAGCGCGATCACCACAGACTTGGAGTGACGATGGGTGAACACTTGCGTTCTACACACGACGACAAGCTGTGTATATTATGGATATGTGGTCATATTTCACAATCTTCACTTTAAGTCGCGTCCCACCTCAAGTATTTCGGAACACGAATTATAGCGTTAGTCCATGGGGGTTATCTCGCCTTTCCCTTTTTTTTTTTGTGAAGCTTTTGTAATAGGATGTATAGCGTTTCTGCAGAGTCGCTACTACAGTCCCTGCTCCAAGGACGGTGGAGGAGGAGGAATATCAATGTCGTCGCCGAAGACCTGCTTCAGAACCATGTATTGAATTTGTGCAGGAGTCCCATAGTATCCCTCTATGGTCATGGAATTGATAAATGAGGGAAATCTGAGAATAACATGATATCACTTACGACGTAGACATTTGGAGTTCATCTCCCGCGCCTGAGCGCACCTAACCGTATCTCTCAACCCCAAAAGTCCACCTTCTTTCTCCGTTACCGATTGTTCACGAGTAATCAGAGTACAGAAGCCCTCATATACCCAAGGATTGTACTTGTATTTTACACCATAGTTGATTTGCAAGGCTGGGTGATTGCGGATACCTGTCTGGTCAAGTGTTTTGATGGCGTGAAGACGGACATCATTCATATCCCATTTATCGGCCAGGTGGAAGATAGAGCACCATTCTTCCATGTCGAAATTCAAGTTGGATCCTGGGCCCCTATTACCCCACGAAAAAAGATGTACTCTTCATCTCATAATACTAAGCCGCGGGGGACCACAACACTCACATAGGATAGAAAAGTCGTAAAAGGCGTTCAAAATCTACAACAGACACTTGTTCCAGGCGGACCGGTGTCCCATCCGCCTGTCCCTCGACCTCTTGGCTCGGTCCTGGAGCGAGAGAAAACATGTCTCGAAAGATTAATGAGGTTGATTCGAACATGTGCGCAGGGACTCTGAACAACTGATCTTCCACCTGTGAGATTTCAAGTCCGAATCAATCAAAATCAACTCTCAAGGTTTATTTGGGCATGGCTTTAACTAACCAAAAAGATGACGGGATTTGAAAAATAGTAGGAAGTGTGGTGTGAGGGCTGTGAGTCTGACATTCTTACAATACAGACCGCAGGGTATGACGAAATACGATGAATGTGTGAAGAACTTTTATGGCGTAGAACACGTGTTCTTCAGACACTTACCGGTTGGTGATATGCCCTTCAAGTGCACATGAAATTTTGTTTGACCAGTCACGGTCTGGATCCTCAAGAAGTTCCCCCCTTCTGAAGACAATAAAGTATGTCTGTGCTAGGTCCTTTTTACCCTCAAAAGGACAGAGACTCAATAAATAGCTTACTTCTATAGGTGTAGTGGAATTCTGCTCTTTCCCTAAAAAGATGCGTTATATACTACAACTGGAAAGAAAAGCTTCCTGGAGGTGAACTTGGCTACCAGACAGTCACATATGCCACATAACACGTCAACGCAACCCATTTTTTTCTGTGCTGCTACGCCTCAGTGCCTATGTCCAATAATTCTTCCTAAACGTTTCTGGCAAAACATAGTCTATTATTGGCTCTGGGATGGAATCTGTATGAAAAGCAATGACTCAGTACGCGTTGTATACCTTATCTCATTGGTAAAGCACACCGCCCCTCCTTAAATTGCGGTCGAGCGTATTCCTACAAGTGCATGAGGGCATGCCATTCTTTTACAAATAACTGTTTTACCTATATTCTTCAACAGCCAGTTCTCTCACCTGGGCGCACTTGGCCACGTCGATCACCCCTAATTGCTCCGCTTTCCTCGCGGGAGATGAGGGTAATGAATCCCCCTTGATTCCGAGCAGGTCAATTTGTATCAGGGGACAGCAAGATAGATCCGATTTATCGAGTGTTTTGATTGCACAAAGACGAATATCTGCCATATCCCATTGCTTCGCCAAGTGTAATATCGAACCCCATTGCCCTGAGAGAGTAAATTATGGGAAAAACCATCCTGAATAAAGTTTAGAGATCATACGCTTCCTTCTATTAAAATATATGCGAATAAATCTTTACATGGGATACAGCAGTTGTAAGAGGCATTCAAAGCCTTGAACAGACACCTCATTCAATTGAATGAGAGCTGCATCTGTCTGTCCTTCAACTTCATTTCCTGGTCCCGGAGGGAGCGAAAACATCCTTTTGAATATTGGAGAATACGATATAAACATATGCCTGGGTGCTTTGGGGGGTTGTCTTTCGACCTGCTCAATTGTTGAGTCACAACACCAGCAAGGAAGTATATAGGTTTTCTCACCAAATACATAACGCCGAAATCTGAAAAATAGCATGAAGGATGGCGAGATGGTATTTCGACAGAGATGTTACTAAACTTTCGATCGACCAAGAATATTGGGGTGGGTGGAGGTTGCATATTGCAGTGAATTGCTGCGAATCCTCTGATTTCACCATGCATATGATATGTCAGCCATATACCATGACAAAAATGGCAATCATTTACACATTTTTGAAAAAAATTGAATTGGTTGTGAAGAAGATTGGATGACACATAGCAGATATCTAAAGTTGTGGCAGGATGTTTCAGTGGAGTGGTAGAAACAGCTTATTGCTGTGACAGTATCAAGTATTGGTGACCAGCAGTTGGTGTGGTCAGGTGTTCCGTTGCAACTGTGTTAGGTTTTGCATACGTGAATATATGTGTGCATTCTGTCCCACTGGTCTTTGAATCCTTTGTGGTTTTTCGAGGTCTGGGTGTTGCTGTTGCCGGTGGCCGAGGTAGATTGTTATGTAAATAGTCACCGTCTTAATTCATTCCACTTAGGTTTTGGGACAATAATGTGTGCCGGTGTTAGGTCTTTTTCGAGCTTAGAGGACAAAAACTCGATAGTTGACTTGGATGCGGAATATTTCTGAATAAGTGGTTTTATATTATACGGTTAGAAAGAAATGCTCCCTAAGGCGGGAGTGCAGGTTTGACCAACAGATAATCCATCTTCTGTTTGCACCTACCGGCCATGGATCCCGAGTTCCATGCCCAATAACTCGTGCCCAAACGTTTCTCCTACAATACGTTGCAGTTGTGCTTCTGAGATAGAACCTACATGAAAGCCGAATCAGTACGCCATGTACACTACATCTCATTGGTACGTCACCACGTTGGTTACTGAAACCGCGGATACTCCCGGCTTTTTGTTCAACCACGACTTCTCTCGCGTGCGCACACTTGGCCGCGTCGGTCCATCCTAATTGCTCCATCTCACTTGCCGTTAAGCTTTCCTCGCGGGAGATGAGGGTAATGAATCCCTCCCGAATCCAAGAAGGGTTGTCATATTTCTTACCATAATCAATTTGTATCAGGGGATGGGACGATAGATCCGATTTATCGAGTGTTTTGATTGCACAACGACGAATATCTGCCATATCCCATTTCTTCGCCAAGTGTAATATCGAACTCCATTGCCTCAGAGTAAATTCCGGAAAAATCACCCTGGATAAGATTTAGAGATCATACGGTCCCTTCTATTAAAATATAAACGAATCAATCCTTACGTAGGATATAGCAGTTCTAAGAGGCATTCAAAATCTTGAACAGACACCTCATCCAGCTGAATTGGAGTTGCATCTGTTTGTCCTTCAACTTCATTTCCTGGTCCCGCAGGGAGCGAAAACATCCCCTCAAAGACCGGAGAACTCGATATAAACATATGCCTGGGTACTCTGACAAGTTGGTTTTCGACCTGTCCACATGATGGGCCTTAAAATCCATCAGGGAGTATGTAGGTTCACTCACCAAAAATATAACAAGGTCTGAAAAATAGTGTGAATGATGGCGAGATGGTGTCTCAACAGACATTGAACCTTCGATTAACTAGTAATGGAGTGGATGGGGCAAGATGGGTGGCCGGGAAGGCTGTCTATTATAGTGAATTGCTGCGAATCCTCGATTTCACCATGCGTATGATATATGAGCCATACCCTATGCCAGAAATAGCCACCAATACATTTCATTGTGACTGTTGAAAAAAAACCTATTACAATATCAGATATAGGATCCCGAAGTGCAACGTCACATGAATAAGAATAGTAAATCAATTATCTATCTCTCATACACCGATTTGATATGTTGGACCAAGTTTCAAATTGGCCGCCATCAATATTATAGCGGACTCGACGATGAGATATTTTTTGAGAACGACTGCATTGATTTGCGCATGAAACATATGTGACGCTGAACCCTGCCGGCGTAGGGAAATAAGCATCATGATTCAAAATTACCTCAACAAGAAGTTGAGTTTATCTTTGGCAAAAATGGCATTTAAGTTTGGCAGCATCTGTGATTGGCCGGCATCCTAGGATTCCCAGCGGCCCAGGTGTGAAATAAAAAATGAGGTTGAAATGGGGGATATTAGGGGTAATAGTTAATAGTTGAAATTGGTGTCATTGTCCTGATATACCCTGTCTAATTGGTCTTCTCCATTATTGTTGGTAATGGCAAAGTTGGAAAAATCCTTCTTGACACATTTTAAATGCCCGGAAAATAATGCAGGAAATGCTCTTTTATACTAATTTCCATGTCAATATCTTCAGTGAAGTCACTGTTGAGTCCCACATGGTACCTGGAGCCTCAGGCTTGACAATGGCAACCAGTGTAAAACTCGATTGAATTGACAAATCGATGCACGAGAGGCATCAGGAAAATGGGAAGATCAGTAAGTATGCCGTCTATATTGTCTAGAGCCATCTAGGAGAGCTAGCTAGCTCGGCTAGACTCGGCTACACACTACTTTCGCGAGATCTCAGTAATTTCAGTAGTCGTTCGAAATCCACGATGAGCCTACAGACGTATTGGATGCGCTGGAAAATCTGGAAAAGACTTCGTTTTGGGGATCTTCATCTTTCACGCATAATGATTAATTCAAATTCTCATTCGAAAATAAAGATGTGTAAGAGAGAATCTGAGATGATGGAAGTCGTATTTATATTTTCAGAGCAGACTTGAGGTGCTCTGCAAATTTTTTTGGGCGTTTGGGCTTTTGGGGAATAGAGATGTCGCCTCCGAAGACCTCTTTCAAAATTTTGTCGATGTCCGTTTGTGCCGCTAGCAATCAGGACATGAGCATAGATAAAAGTAGAGAGAACGAGTCATTAAACCAACACAAAGGTAACTCACTATTCCCCGGCGATTTTTGAGCATTTTTTGAATACATGAGTCATTTCTTATTCATGCAGTTGTTGACTCACCAATGTGAATTCCAGTATAGTTCCCTAGCTCGAGCACACCTGATTGTATCCTTGATTCCTAACATCTCGCCCTCTTTCTCTGTTAACCCTTCTAAACGAATGAGTAGACTCTTGAGGCCCTTATAGACCCAGGGGTCGTGATCATATTTTCTCCCATAGCATACTTGATACTCTGGGTGAGAATCATACATGTCGAAGCTGTCAAGTGTTTCAACCGCGCAAACGCGGACATTTTCCATTTCCCATTCTTTGGCCAGACTAAAGATAGAGTCCCATTCTTCTAGACCGAGTGTCGTGCGGGGATCCCCACTACGAAGGTGGATTTATCTCTGAAAATTTTGTGATGGTTTCACTTACAATGGATATAGAAATTTCAACAGACGTTCAAAATCCACAAGAGATACTTGATCCAGCCTGACCGGCTTTGCATCACTGGCAGTCTGTCCCTCACTCTCATCTCCTTCTGGATGAAGAGAAAGCATAGCTCGAAAACTAGGTGAGGTGGTTTTGAACTTATACGTGGGCACTCTGAACAACTTATCCTCGACCTGTATGAATTGAAGACAGTGATCACTTCGCTTCTGGTTTTTCACTTACAAGAAAGGTCGCCGGGTTTGAAAAATAATATGACGAGTGATGGATGACGCCAACATTGGAGGACATCGTAAATTCAAGTACGTGCGTGCGTTGCTAAAAGGAGATTCGCGTGGGGTGGTGAAAGGGGGTCTTGTCAAGTCCCGGCTTTGGATTTTTTTTAAAGCCCGAGCCGGGGTGTCTGCTGCGGTATGCTAAGGGGGTGTGGCTGACAGCGAATATATACCAGCTGAAAAGCACGTATTCGATTAAGAGGTGGCGGTCCTTACTATCAACTTGTATTTGAAGAACTAGGGAATAATAGCGATTGTATCTATGATTCAGAAAAAGTATATGTTTGCCAGGAACCGACAGCGTCACGAACGATCCCAGTTTCAATAAGGTGATTGACAGGCCAAATGTGACGAACTGGATCATGCTTTGTACACATTCCTTCTGTAATCATTGACAACGTGATTAACGGGATTTTCCTAACTATTATCGTCTGGTTGCCTTGTACCTATTGCAATCACTCATCGCATCTGGTTATAGTTATTTGGCAAGGATAAAATACGATCTCTGGTAAGTAAAGAGTCAGTGAAACCAGCGTTATCTGTCGGTTTTTTGGTTCCAACCTTGCTACTTAGTAGAGTTACAAGTCACTGAGTTCTATACTAGGCCACTGTGACATTATCTCAGCGCCATCAGCAAGTTGACAATTTACTTGTTACTTTTCCCCGCATTTTGACTTGTTGCAGACCAGCCACAAGTCAAAAGGCTAAGGCCTACCTGTAAAAATCAAGTATAACTCATAGATGAATGCCCACCCATTTATTGCACTTTTCAAGATTGGCTTGGGCACTGGCAAGCTCATGTTCCACATTATAATTCTTTTGCTCCTTAATCAGACAGTTGCCAACAATCCCATCCCAATCATCAGTGCAGTTTGGCATGGTTGGATAGTGTGAGAGGGACTTTCCAGAATAGCATAGGATCCTATCAATTTCATAGAGACCAAAGTCATAAACTTGGTTTGGTGATGGATCATCAATTCCATGTGTTTGCCGAAGTATGAACTCCAAATTATCACAAAGAAATACTTTGAAGTCATTCCAGAGTTCCTGGGGTTGTGCAGGGGGAGGACATGGTCAAAATGATAGAAAACAATCTGCGAAGTTGAAACCCAGACTCTATGCGATTGGCTTCTGTGAGGCAAATGTGCCACTGACGGTCATCTTCAAGCAAACCAGTTACATGTCCCACTTGTCCTGCTCTTTACACTTTTTCTTTGCCCCCAAACAGCTGACTTTTCAAAGTAGATACGCGACTTTCACCCTTTCCACCCTTTCCTCGCTTTAAATGTTAAACTACTGATGCAGAGCATGCTAAGTTTTAGTGGGAGGATACCATACATTACAGACAGTGTAGAAACACCTCACATAACAATTTAGATAGATTGACGCATATAGGCAGATCAGATAGGTAAATGAAATAGTATAATAGCCCTACATAGTTATCAGGCATAACCACTATTTATATATATTAAGGTGCATATTGCAATGTTAAAGAATATGCAATGACCCTTCTATTCAAGTTGGAAGCGCTAGAGGATTTAAAAACGACGAAACTTGTTATCACGGTGATACTCAGGCTTCACACATAATGGTTAATGATTTACATTGTCATTCAAAAATAAAGATGTGTTGAGCAATAATCCGAAAAGGTAGAAGTCGTATTTATATTTTAATGCTTCAGGCATGTGAACTCGTTGGGAATAGGGACATCGTCTCCGAAGACCTTCTTTAATGTCCGGCATACATTTCTTCCCGTCGCTAACAAGAAGAATATTAGCCTGGGTAATCATAAAGAGAAGACGGTCATTAAATCCATGTTATGATTTACTTACTATTCCCCAGCAGGTTTTGAGCATTTTTGTTTTGAATACATGAGTCATTTCCTATTTATGCAATTGTCGACTCACCATCGTGAATTCCAGTATAGTTCCCGAGCTCGAGCACATCTGATTGTGTCTTTGATTCCCAACGTCTTTCCCTCTTTCTCTGTTAACCCTTCTTTACGAATTAGTAGGGTGGTAAGGCCATTATAAACCCAGGGGTCATGATCATATTTTCTTCCATAGTATATTTGATATTCTGGATGATTTGATATGTCCTGTCTATCAAGTGTTCCAACCACGCGAAGGCGAACAGCTGTCATATCCCATTTTTTGGCTAGACCAAGAATAGAATCCCACTCGTCGAGATCGAATTTCGGAGAGAGTTCCCTATTCAGAAGGTAAATTCACCTCGAAAACATATTTTGATATGTTGACTCACAAAGGATGCAAGAATTTCAATAGACGTTCGAAATCTACGAGAGATACTTGATCCAGTCTGATCGGCTTCGCGTCAGTCTGTCCCTCACCCTCATTTCCTTCTCCTGGAGGAAGAGAAAGCATGTCTCGAAAAATAGGTGAGGTAATTTCGAAATTATACATATGCACTCTGAACAGTTGGTTCTCGACCTGTAAGAGTTGAACCCAGTGATCATCTCGCTTCTGGTTTTTCACTCACAAGAAAGGTCAGCGGGTTTGAAAGATAATACAGCGGGTGATGGCTGACGCGAAATTTGGAGGACATCATATATTAATGTACGTTAATGAGATGGAATGAGTGCGTTATTAAAGGGGAAACCCCTCGAGGCAATGAAAGGGGGTCTTGTGAGGAGGTGTTTGACTCCGCGGATCCGAATAAACCGAGGGCAGTTACTTGGTCAAATTACGGTAGGCCTTTCACTTGAGTTTGGGGATGGAATAACAGTGGCGCGTTGTTTCTGTGTCTATGACTCAGAAGGTGTGTGTTTGCAGCAGTTGCCTATCAACACAGATGATTTCAGTTTCATAGGGGTAATTAATAAAACAAATGAGAGAAGAGTTGTATCCTTATTTACTCACTGGCACATTCACCGCTCTTCTTCAGACTAAGACTTTTGTAATCTTTGAAGACGAATTGGTGATTTTCCTGGCCATTATCGTATGGCCTTCGAAACGTTAAACATTAAACCCTAGTCTTAGCATCGGTTATTCGTAATTTAGTTAAGCAAAATAATATGGGATGACACACAATATCTCTAATAATGCGTGATAATGCCTCGCTTGGTTCAACTCGTCAAGGGCTAGGCTGTACCAGCCTTATTTAGTCGGTCTGTGGATTAAATTTGTTACAACTACGTTAGACTATCTGGAAAAGCATTGAAGTTTGGTTGGGGGGTAGGCCATGACAATACGGGAAGAATTGTTGAATTAACACATACGCAGACCAGATAGGCGCATAAAACAGTATAAGAGTCATACGACCTTACAACCATGATCATAGGTTAAGGCATGTATTCTATCATCGCTCACAGAATACACAGTGGGCCATCAGAGTTGTTATTATACTCGCCAAAAATTTACAACACGATACTAATTTATTTCTAAAATTTTAATATCGATGAAGTCTGAGTCCTGTGATACCGAAAACTCACCGGGGATTTCAGGCTGAGGAGGGAACAGAAGCGTCATCTCCGAAAACATCTTTCAAAAGACGATCCTTGACATGTTTTTTACTATAAAGACATGAGTCATTTACCACTTACTCATGCAATTGTCAACGCACCTTCCTGATGCTAAGTATCGTTCCCGAGCTCTGCCACACCTGACTGTATCTTTCATTCCCAATTTCTCACCCTCTTCCTCTGTTAACTCTGCAGTGCGAGTAATTAGGGTAGAGAGGCCATTATAGATCCAGGCGCCATAATTATATTTTTTTCCATAGTATACTTGATATTCTGGGTGACTGGATATGTCGTATTTGTCAAGTATTTTAATTGCGCGGAGACGAACATCTGTCATTTCCCATTTGTCGGCTAGACTAAAGATAGAGTCCCATTCTTCCAGATCAAATTCTGGAAAGGGCACCCTATTGCAAAGATAGATCCACTTCCGAACATATTTTGATACCATAACTTACAATGGGTAGAAAAATTTTAGCAGACGTTCGAAATCCACGCGAGACACTTGATCCAGTCTGATCGGCTTCGCATCGGTCTGTCCCTCCACCTCCTGCCCTTGTCCTGGAGAAAGACCAAACATGTCACGAAAGATCGGTGAGGTAGATTCGAACATGTATGCAGGGACCCTGAACAGTTGATCTTCCACCTGTGGTAAGTCCAAATGAATCAAAGCTATCCATTCCAATCGGTGATTAGATGACTCACTAGAAATACCACAAGGTTTGAGAAATAATATGATGGGTTATGGGACAGCAATTTGTTGGACATTGTGCAATTGGGTGAGAGGTGATGTTGGGCGCCAGTGGAATGCATAAAGAAGTGTGATGCTGGAGACACCCCAAGGATTTTGGAGTTGGAGAACCTTCTGAAAATCTTAATATGTGGCCAATTCTTTTTTAACTGGCAATGTGTTTGAAAATTTCAAATTTTAGTAGGTTTTTTTCAAGATGGAAAATCGTATATGAAACTTTAAAGATCTGCATCAAGAACTCAGAGGAAACATCATCAGTCAGAGTTTCCTGTTACAAGTTTTGAAGTTTTTCAGGCATGATTTTCCACTTTTGGAAAATCCTCCTAAAACTTAAAATCTTTAAACAGTTCACCAGTTCAAAAAATATTAGGAAATTCGGCCAAATATTAAGATTGTTGGAAGGCTTTTGAACCTCCAAAAGCCTTGGGGTATCTTCAGTGTGAGAGAGAAATCAATTTAAAGCACTAATGCACTTATGGTGCAGTGACAAAGCCATGCCATATTATGACTACTATGTAAATTGACACATACTCTTCCATTCCAATGATTTCATGCCAGACTTAGGGCTGTATATCTCCTGATGGCCTACCTTTTGAGGATTTTCCTACATATATGTCTCTATTTCAAGACCTACTGAAGCACTCATGGCATATACAGCATAGCCAGGTACTGCCATTCCTTGCTATAGATGTTGACAAAGAAGCTATTGGATGTCTTTGTTAAGTGCCGTGTCGGGAACTTATTCCGGAACTATCGGAAAGTCACCGGGAAGTCGGAAACTCGTGGATAGGGTCAGGACGTCGGCTTCAGCTTATGTGCTGCGCCTCTACGCAAACGCTCAATGTCCTTAATTTTGGAAGTAAAACTTACAACGGAAGATATGGATATTCAGAGTTCCAAAGAGTTCCGAATATGGAGCGTACAGAAAGACGGGAGGAGGAATAAGAAACTAAGTCGATATCAGATCTAAGGTAAAGTACAAATTCGCGGAAACTAATATAAGTCTACTCATTATTGTACTACAAACTAAGACCATAATAAGATGGAAACGGAAGTGTGTTTAAACGGAAATACAATAAGACATAATAGGGAGACAATATTCCGAAACGGGAATACAACAAACAAACGAGTGAATACTTGTCAACGGACAAATTACCAAATGCGGAACAAACGAAGAACGCAGATGATACGGTAACTGTGATGTTCCGTAGTCGGAGGTCGGAGGTTGGGAGTCGGAGATCGGAAGTCGGATATTGAAACATCCGGGAACGGGTCGTAACAGTCTTGAATATAAAATATTTGAGACTCCAACAGCAGCAAGGCCTGCTAGCTTTCAACAATGGGGATTAGATGCAGGTAATCACCTGCATAAATGGAGTCTATATCCTTTTATTCCCTACTCTTGGAATGCAGGTGATCTTCTGAAGCAGAGGAGACTGAATATCAGGTATTGTACTATTATCAATTTCAAAATTTGATATAGATTATACTCATACATTTATACAGCATTGGCCAGAATTAAGTGAAGGCAGTGAACCAGACAGGAGGATGGTCACAACTTCAATATACAATATTTTACACAAAAATCCTCATATTTTAAGTGAGACTATTTTTTTTGGTTTTGACTACATATTTTATGAGTTTATATTACATTACCTCCAAAATTTTACGTTTAAGACTTGTATGCTCATACACAAATGTCATGGTTTAAAAAAGCTTATTTTGATTATGACTTAAATTTTGGGATAGGAGGTATTCCCTGGTATATACATGTATGTGACTTTTCAAAAATGGTTAATATAATTTAACTTTATTTTAACCAGAACTACATATCTGGCCTACCAATCTATGTTGTGGAATTTATTCCAAAAGGATAATCTTGTTAAGTTCTGGATCTCGGGGCAGAATTCCCAGTGGATATTCTGGATACTTTCCAGAAATATGTCCACAGAGTTTCTGGGGATTAGTTCAGGAGTATTGGAATATTACCAGAGTACAAGTTGGACTTGGCTTCAGCTTATGTGCTGCGCCCTTGTGTACTCACTCAGGTGTCCATATTTCAGAGGGCAGATATATACCAGAGTGTTTATGGATACTCAGAGTTCCTGGGGGCTCCAGATGTCTGGAGTCTGGAGAGTTCCAGATATCAAGTGTACAGAAAGATGGAAGGGATAGGACATCAAGTTGAGATACAAACTAATTTGAGATTAAAACTGGAGTGTACATGACTATGGAAGACTATATAGTTGTTCCAATGATTGTACTAAGTATAATAAAACCTATTTGGAACTGTTTCCAAACTAAGTATGGAGGTTGTCTGTAATCATTATAATATCAGATGTTTACTGGTAAAATTTATATTTCTACAAAACTCCATCTTTAAATAATGATATATCCTCTGAGACTATTATATTGTTAACCACCAACCATAAGAAATGTTATGACTGGAATTCCCGCCGGACTCTGGGCACTAACTTATACACACCCATGCCCTACACACACCAATTGTCAGTTTACCGGATTTCCTGCTGGACTCTGTACGTCAGACTTGTCCACATTCGACTTTGTTACATTGTGTATCAGTCACTAGAATACCCACCAGACTCCATCCCTGTCTATGTCCAACTCTGTCCCATGCATCAGTCACCAGACCCCCACTTGGAAAACCCATCATCCTTCTAACTGAGCCCCATTCCCATTTTAGTCAAATGACCTGTCACAATTTGAACTCCACTCCCACTCTGTTCCCATTATGGTTTATGACCTGTCACAATTTGGACATTGCTCCATTCCGTCCCGTTCCTAACACCAAGTTTGGTGTTTACTTACCTCATTTTATGTTTGCTAGTTTCGTTTTCATTATTACTGGATTTGGTATGTTATTCATTCCACAGTCTATAATGATTTTTTGACCATCTATTATTTTGACAGAAAAGCTACTATTTCAGTAAAAATATAAGTCTAAACCACTTGTGAGAATAATAAATATGTATGTCATATGACTTGTTTACATCTGTTTGACATGTTGACAGTTGGTTCAACCACTCCTGAGTCTTTACCACCTCCATGAAAGCTATTTCTGGTACTCAGCACTTTACTATTATCTTTATTCTTCAAGAGGGGTATTCCTACACTCAAATCCAGACTAAAACTGATTTAGGAAGGGCTACAATCAGCAGGATCAAGGCTGAAGTGCTTGCAGATAAAGAAAACAACCTAGCTGGCCATCCTTCTAAGCTTACTACTTATAATAAACAGTCAATTGTCCATTAAATTAGCTCTGGAAACCTTGACAATGCTGTTCAAGCTACCCAATTCATTAATTCTCTCATCTCCAACTCTGTCACTTCCCAAACTGTCAGGAATGTACTCAAGAAAAATAGTCTTTACTCTGCAATAAAGAAGAAAGTATCCATGTTGAAGAAGACTCATCATCAAAAGTGACTTGAGTTTGCTTAGTACCATGAAAACTGGACTGTGGAGACTTCAAAAGGGTGTTGTAGACAGATGAGACTAAGATTAACTGAATTGGATCTGATGGAAAGGTGTATGATTGGAAAGAATGGGGGAAACCAACAAGCCTGGGAAACCTTGCTACACTGCAGGGCGGTCACTTTGTGACCTGCCCCACAACTTCACTGTGGGCTCCAGCTTGTTGGGGGGTGAATTTTTATCCTATTCCAACTTCTTCCCCTTGAAAGTCCCACATACAATTCCCATGTCCAAAACACTGCCATTCTCAAATCTATTCCTACCACTTTCAAAGACTGTCCCTGTGACTTGTTAATCATCATTGCAAATGCCAACCACACTGGAAAGTGAATACAATGGAGTTTAAATGGCAGTTGATCATCATTTGTAATTATTTTGATCCATGAAAGAAATGCCAGTTTCCCAGTACATGGTCCAGTTAGAATCTGCACTTGAAGCAAATGATTTTCCATTTTCACCAGTCACAATTGTGTCCCATTGAAAAGCCCCCTCTGTGGGTCTATGTTCCGTAACAGCATCAAAGGTACTCCTGGCTTCACCTCAAGTCAACTCAGTGAGATTCCACCAAAATTCAGGCTGTTCAAATACTCTACAGGATAAATCTCTGTCTCACTGTCTCCCTCTGCAGTATCAGCACTGTGGTACACACAACTCTCTCTAGGGAATTTATTCAGAAGTTCTGAATTAATCTCATCTACTTCTGAATTCCTTGGACACAGAATTGCCCAGTCTAAGAAGTCTTCATCTTGCCAATCTCTTTGGTCTCTATCCACATGGATATCTGGATATATCTCAGCAATTAGATCAGACATTTCTGGGCCACAGATCATATGAGGAGGGATATCCATTGTATGATCCAAAGGTAAATCCTTTCCATGGCCTATATCCAATAGCCACTGAGCAAACTGTTGACTGTCTGGATCATCCTGGGTCCACCCACATATTCCTTTTCAAGAACAGTACCTTGATATGCTTCCACAGTTCTGATTTCTGGATACATTGTCCAATGATCTGTTCTTTTGAACCCTTGGGTACAACAGGCAAAGTCTGCTGGAAGTCACCTCCCCAGGCCACAGGAATCCCTCCAAAGGGAAGATCCTCCTTGTCTAATAAATCTCTCAGGGTTCTGTCAACTGCCTCACATGTGAAACATGACTGCATTGGAATTTCATCCCAGATAATCAGTCAGACCTTCTTCATAAGCTCTGCTTTTTCTGAATCCTTTTTGATATGACATAGAGCATCCCTCTCACAGGGAACAGGGATTGAAAATGTGCTGTGAGAAGTCTGACCACCCTTGGGAATCATTGATGCAATTCCAGAAGATGCCACACAAAGCACAATGTAGCCCTTGGCATGACATGCATGTGCCAGAGTATTCCATACAAAGGACTTGCCAGTGCCACCTGGACCATTCACAAAAAACAATTTGCCCTGCTGCTCCTCATCCACTGCCTTCATGATAGCCTCAAAGGCAGCTCATTGTGCAGGATTGCACTTTTCAAGATTGGCTTGGGCACTGGCATACTCAATATCAACATCATAATCTGACTGCTCCATATGAGACGGTTGCCAATAATCCCATCCCAAACATCAGTGCAGTTTGGCATGGTTGCATAGTGGAGGATCTTATCAATCTCATAGAGACCAAAGTCATAAATGCTGTTTGGTGATGGATTGAGAATGCCATGTTCTTGCAGAAGTATAAACTTCAAATCATCACAAAGAAATACTTTAAAGTCATTCCAGAGTTCATGGGGTTGTGCAGGGGAGGACATGGTCAAAATGATAGCAAACAATCTGTGAATTTGAAACCCAGACTCTATGCGACTGGCTTCTGTAAGACACATGTGCCACTGGCAATCATCTTCAAGCAAACCACATGTAACACAGGCTTGTTGAAATGTGGGATAAGTCTCACCCTGAAAGGTCCTGAGCTGTTCAAATGAGGTGGCACCTTTGACAACAGTGAGCAATGTACAGAGGTGGAATCTTTCTCCACTGGCAATATTAACAAAAATTAATATGCCCTATGGAAAAGCCATGTTGACGTGGCTTCCATGATTTAGTCTTGGGTACAAATGTGAAATACTCAGGAAAGTCCATATACAATGTATCCTTGGCATGCTGTCCATTATATCCAATGAGATCCTTAGCATTAGCCTCAAAATAAGCCATGAGAGTTGTCCCTGAATGCTCTGCCCTTTGCAAAGCCTCATCAGGACCTTGATCACCATCAGAAACTACAGTGTTTTCCCCAGGGAGATGGACACGAAGTGCCATTACTGCAGGAACCTGGGTGTGGAGTTCATTGTGCATTAATTGCCAGACAGACTCATGTACACTGACATAATGTGCATCAAGGTACTGTTGAATCTCATCTGGTGTTGTTCCAAATTCCATAGTTGTATGATCATGGCCCTTGTAACAATATTTATGCATGTACTTCATTGACCTATTAGTAAAGGTCAACTCCACATTGATGTGGCATTCAAAGGTGAGAATCAAAATAGGGGAGTAAGGGACAACATGTCTGTTGTCATATGTAAACTTGGGAGTTTCATAAACCCTTCCATTGTTAGGGTGACGGCATGTTGGATAGCCTTTCTCATTGACAATAGTGGCTTCACACCACTCCTTTGGATAGTGTTTACTACATTTCTTATCTACCATACAGGCAGCATTTGGATGATCAGTTCCACAGGGACCATTCGTCATGAGTTGTCCTACTAAATTAAATAGTCTGGGATGTGTTTCAGGATCTGGAAAACAGGCAGAAACCATTGAGTCGACATCTTCTGGTGTCCTTGGCTTATTCTGGTCATCAAACCATATGAGGCAGTGCATGTGTGGAAGACCACACTTTTGGAATTCAATAACATGGATATGAGCTACTGTTCTACCAAAGATGTGATCTTCTGTGATCATCTTGAGCAACTTAGCCTTCTTGGCAGCAAAGACATGGGACACCAAATCAGGCCGATCAGCAGGGGTCTGGCCAGGAAGCAATTCACGGGTGACCTCCTCCAAATTGGGATTGGCAGTCATAGTGATGAAGCAGTTGGCATTTCCATACTTGCATGCAATTGCAAATAAATTCTGTAGACTTTGGCTCATATCCCTTGAACCCCCAGCAAATGAAGAAGGTAGTATCACCCTCCGACCAATATTATTAGCATCTGTATTGACATCCTGATTTGTACATGCATCAACCATGTGGTTGTAGAGTTCTGCACATAACCTTGGTTGATTATCCCTCAGAAATCTCAATCTGTGCTACTCTGTTATGGCCCAGGCATTGACAATATACTGCTGGAATAGCTTTTGTGCATAAAAAATGGTCATGGCTTCATTTGCTCTGGGAAATAGGCAATAGGCATAATATTCACATTGGGTCACTTTATGACTTTTATCTTCATCTTCACCTTCTTCATCCTACTGTCCATGCTGGGGCTGCCAATTTTGATTTGTATAGGGAATGTCCCATGACCAACCACGCTCACCCCTGGGGAAGAGCATGACATAATGAAGGGGTGTATAAATGGCTTGTGCATCTGCACATGATGGAACTGGCCACCCTTCTCTGAACAATAATATCCCTTGGATCACCATGACCTGTATCACCCTCTCCAGGGAGAATGACTGCAAGTTCATCACCAGTTGGAAGGTTGTACCATTGTGGATCATTAAAAGCCCTGTAGCTCAGTCTAACATGCAACCTTGGAGTCTCTGCCTGTATCCTCAATTGTTCATGTGCCTGGTGACAGAGTTCTATAAAGGGATTATATTGCTCCATCATATCCTGGAGATCAGAAAAGGTTTGGTTGTTCAAGTTTTGATTTGCCCTGTGATTCTGCCTTTGCTGCAATGCCTGCCTCAGTCCATTCTCCTCTGCCAATGCAGGATCATGGATGTAAAGCTGAGCATAACGATGTGATACACCTTCTGTGTAAGGAATCAAGGCACCATGCTGGTGATACAATTCACCATGTATTTTGAAGACATATGGGCCACCACCACCTTGCAAGACAGACTCATCCAAATTGACACCAAGTGATGTAAATGCAAATGCATTATTATATGCCCGAATATTTTTCCAAAATTCTTTGCCATTGTCTGTATTATCCTCAAGGAGGGACCTTAAAGTGTGAGGGACTGGCTCAAGTATTGGGAGGGCCACCTTTCCTTGTTTGCAACACTTGCCAAATTTTGGATGGATCTTAGAACTATGTGAGAGATGCTCATCTATCCAGTGAAATGCTCCACCGTCTGGACACTGTATATTCATATGTCCCCAAGTCATGTCTTGGAAACTTGTCCTCTACAACTGGCTGCCGTCCAATGGGTAATTGTGCAACAGGAGGTGGAGGTAGAGGCATGGCTGCAGGCTGTGGAATTACTGGAGGTGGGAGAATTA